>CM057811.1:61182696-61337696 GCA_030067965.1 Latrodectus elegans | reverse complement strand
TAATGATCTGAAGGGGAAGGAAACTTTCTCCAGAGTACAACACCAAAGGAAACTGCACAACGACCAACCACAGGACTTACGATTCCACAGATTTAATGAGTACGTGTATCGCCTTTCCTCGGTGGACTTTTAGAAGCATGGGGAATCGAACCCCACCCTTTTAGGCGGAAGATCGGGGGCCACTAGGCTACAAGGCCTATAGTAATTTTTGATGCACTCAAAACAATTATTATTTTGCATTGATTATTTTACATTTATATATTAAGTATATTTTCTGTCTATCTAAATCAATATAAACCAAAAACGTCATCATTATTAAAATGTTTTATAATACAGCATCAAAACTTTTTTTCTTATATAACAATTTTCAAATCAAAGATAAATAACAAAAATCGAAATAAAGTTTTTTGACATATGCCATCCCATATAAAGTCAAAGTAGACATGTAGAATATGAATTGCGTATAACATATTAAAAATTTTTTAAAGAAGAAACAGCACACTTATTTTTTATTTTTCGACTATGACTGGAATCAAACCCACAACCTCCCATGTCAAACAATTTGATTCAACTAATGAGGTAGGGAAAGTTAAACTACCTTGCTCTTATAAGTTTTTGAAACAATGGGAGGATTACCATAGCCTATTCAGGGATGATTTCAGTGTATGAAATGAAAAATCTCGGGTTCAAACCTAACTACATAAATGTGGGATAGTGATGTTGTATTAAGGTTCCCACATGTATATTAGCCTGGATTAATGCTTAAAAGCTTTCAGAGCTTTCTCTCTTGCAAAGTGACAATCCACAACATTTAAATATGATTCTATGAAAAATCTCTTTACCACATAATTCGGAGTGTGCGTGCAAAATTTCTATTGATTAAATTCAGCTGAGTAATGGTAATTTTAAGCTGTAATACTCTGTAATAATTGAAAAATTTCTTATGCATACATGACAAGCAGAAGGGAATTTAATCACAGCAAGGAAGATTTATTACAACGCGAGCAGAACGTTACGTTATTCTTTCACAGCTAAAATAAAACTAAAATAGAATAGAAAACAAATATAATTTTTTGTTTCTTTTGAAATAAAAAGCAAGTTTTCTGCTAAATATTTTATTGTTGTTTATAATTTCTAATTTATCTAATTTAACATTTATAATATATCATGACCATAAAGTGTTATAAATAAATTATATATATATATATATATATATATATATATATATATATATATATATATATATATATATATATATATATATATATATATATATATATATATATATATATATATATATATATATATATATATATATATATATATATGCAATGAAGAAAACAATTTAGTAATTATGCTATATTACAGCCTTGTTCTCAATGATTTTTTTATATATATTTTTGGCTTTTCTGCTTAGATTTTTGGATTAATTTTCTAATGTACTGAAATTTTATAGCGAATTATCTGTGTATAAAAAAATTAATGAAATTTAAAATGTAGCAATCAATTATCTTTAGAGAAAAAGCTTGAGATGCAAAAGAAAGAATTATCGAAACAAAATGCTTATTCTGGTGGTCTGCCAAATTTTTGCTCAGGATTGAATTATGAACGCCTTCATGGAATGTGAATGACAAAATGGCTTACTTAAAGAATAGACTTTTTCATTTCCAAATATTAAATAAAGTGCTTGTAATTAATTAAAAACGTAATTAACGATAATTTTTCATTCAATGTAAAGTAGCTAATGTTTCGGTTCTATAAATTTATTGAAAGAATAACGATCTTTAACGTTTACAAAAATTTTGGATTAAAATACTTAACAAAAATGTTTTCAAATGTTAAATATCAATATTTTGAAATAATCTTCAATTTGGCCATACCAGCGAACATGCTTATGCTTTTATTAATACAGTCACATCGAAAAAGCCTGGAAATGTGAATGAAGTGAGTTTCAATTTCAATAATATAAAAGTTTTGTTACGGAAACGAATTTTTTAAACCTTTTCCACATCGTTCGGTTTGTTCTAACTGGCCTGGTTCGATCCTAGCAGAGTCAACACCCTTGGCACAAATGATTTTGGTTGGCGATAATTATTTTTCACCAATATTAAATATATTTGATTACTTTTTGTGTTGTTAGCACTTTTGTGTTATTTTCGCTCGATACACCTTGTTCTGTTTTAGCCATTTTTTTCAATTTGTCTTCAAGGATTTGGGTTCTCTTAAGATTTTACTAACAGACCTATTGGGGGACATTATCCTGATTAATCTCAAAAAAGTTATATATAATGAATATTTTTTTCTTTTTCATTTCATTTAAACGAAAATGTTGTTTATATCATTAGAAGCTCTAAAACAATAAATGTATCGTGTACATTAAAATTAATACTACTCAATGTACCCTTTTTTAAAATATACGTGACAGCATTTTATAAACATTTTACAATATAAAAAAAATTTGTATCAAAATTATGAAATAATAGGAGAAAATTTCAAAGGAAATTCTGTTTAAGCATTTACTTCTTTCAATATTACAGGATAAATAAAACAAGATAAAAAAAATAAAAATATGCTTTGTGGACCATTTCAAAAGTAAGCTGCGATGTGAAAGCGTAAACTTGGATTCATATGGAATAAGTAATATATGAGATAAAAATTAAAATAAAATAACAATCTAAAAATTTTTAGCTAAATTTATTTATCTAATCTTAATGTGTTTATAAATAACCTACATATTTAGAATTTAAATATTAATACTTAAGTAAATATTTGTTTGGTAATTCTGATCTTCGGAAAATAGATCAAAAATGTTTTTACTGAAATTTCATAAATTAATAACGTAAAGTTAATAAAAAATCTTCCCAATAACCCCTTCATCCAAAAATATTTTCAATCAGTTTTATGACTATTATTATATACGCTGAAACATCAAAATAAAAACAGTTAAAAATTAAATAAATACTTATAGAAACTTCTTATGTAAAAAACTTTATAATAAGCACATGTAATATATTCAATTTAACAAATATCCTCAGAGAAGTGAAATATAATGTATTTAGAAACTACTCTATAAGCTGCAACAAGGTCAACAAATATTTTCATTTCTATAAGGTCAACAAATATTTTCATTTGTCGTGCTCGATATTCGATACTTTCTCAAAATATTGATTTTAATTAATCTTTCGTTAATTTTTCTAGGAATCGAAGCATATTTATTATCTATGTTTAAAGTAAATTTCAAATTTTGAGACACTGAAGGAAGACTTTTCTATTTGTAAAGTAATTAACGTTTTAAATATAGGAATTTAATTATTAACATTAGCCTCAGTATTCATTCATTTGCGATATATGCTGATATTGTTGAACATTCTTGATGATCTTATCAACAATAATTACTCTCATCCTACAAAATGTTTCCTATGATAATAAAGTTCTATGAAAGTGGAATGTATTTAATTAAATTAGGCAATATATATCTCATCATTGGGATCTAATTTGTAATTCTAATCAAACTAGATCCCATATTAACAGTTAATTTGATAATTATTGTTTACACTTAATGGAGTTAATTTACTTTAGATGTCACAATGGTATTAAACTCTCGAATATAAAAATCTTTATGAATAATATATTATTATTTCTTAAACTTGATTTAAAAAAGAGAAAATCATTTAATTTAATTATATTATACAGAAATAATTAATATTAACTTATATTTTGCTAAAAACTTTATTCAAGTCTCAGATTTTCATTTTTTTATGTATTTTAAATTTAAACATTTAAGGTTCAAAAATATTCTTTATTGAACTTTTTTATATACGGATCTAAATGTTTGCAAAATTTAATAACCAGTTTTTAATGGATATTAAATGTTTAGTTTACATTGAAAACCATTTGAAAAACATAAAATTAATTATAAATTAAAGAACGTGAAATGAAACAAACTTTTTAAATTTTTAATTGTTGCTCCTAAAATAGTCTCTCTATGTACAACGAAAACTATATATATATATATATATATATATATATATATATATATTTCAAGTCATACAAGATTTTTTTATTTTACATTTTAATTTATTTCATTCTTTTAGCAAAGTATTGACGATAGTTTGTCCTTTTTATCTTAAAAGATGTGTCATCATCACTGCTGCGAATGATTTAACCTGTATTGAGAACTTCCTGAGGAAAAGTAATTTTCCCTCAGCAGAAAAATTAAAAATGTATTTTAATAAAAAAAATTATTTAAGAAGTAATTGTAAAATATTTTGCAATTTTACAGGTTAAATGTCAGACATATATTAATAAAATATCAAGTTTTATTTAACAAAATACAGTTTATTATTTTAATATTTCTTTTATTCCTTCTTCAATTATAACTTTATCTTTGGCCGCAATGGCCTGAATGGTTAGGATGTTCGTTATCGGAATATAGTGAGTTCAAATTTTTATCAGCCAAACAGTGTACGTGTATTATTAGGACGTATCAGTACATATGGAGGACAATCCTCCATGTGTGCTGATACGTCTTGGATTGCTGGTTGTTGGTCTCTTTATATTCAATTTTTTTCATGCATCTCATTTGATAGTAAATTTTGGTTCAACAATGTTTCTAAGCAATTTCAAAAATCCAGTTAAGAGATACTGACTGCAGATGCAGAATCCAATTTTTCTTAAACTGAAGGGAATTACATACAATTGAAAAATTAATAATTGCAACAAAGAAATCAAAACCAACTAATTTTTAGTTTGGTACTATTTTTTTAATTTTTTTCGTAAAAAAGGAAATAAAACATGCTTGAAATAAAACAGTCTTGTAAATTTATTCACGTTTCAAGAATTCAATTTATATATGTAGAATATTTCCTTTACAAGAAATCCGCTGACAAAGAAATTATAAAATCAAGAACAGAAACGAGGAAAACTTTGTAGTAGAATCTAAATATTTATTAGAAATGTATTATTAGGAAATCATTATTTAAGTATAGGGAATTTAGAAAGATCAATCAATAGTCTTTGTATTAAAAGAAATCAATAGTCCTTGTATTAAAAGAAAAAAATTAGAGTCAAGAAACATGTTTTATCGCTTTTAATTTCAATGTTGCAAATGATAACTAAAATAAAATGCGTGGTAAGAGGTGATCAGGAAGTTAAATAATAAGCTCATATGACTCAAGTTTATTTGTTAGTAGGTCCAAATCTCTATCTCATTGTGAACGTATGAAAGAGTTTAATATCTAATGAAAACTTTAAATCCTGCTTGAATCAACCTTCATACCCAGAAATGAAAGTTACTATTTCTAAAACAGCGAAGGCAATTATAAAGAAAACATTGATTGATTTCAAGCCAAATCAAAATTGTACAATGTTCTTTGAATTCTATGATATTATTAAGATTAAAAAAATATTATCTATTATTTCAATTAAAATAATAATTTATTAAAATAATAGATGATATTTATTTAAATTGTTATTGTTAGTGTTAATTACTATTGTTGCATATATAATATAATGTAAATGTAATGTATATAATAATAGTTTATATTTAATATTTTAATATATTATAATAATATTTTAATATTTAAATAAAATATAGATGATTGAAGTTAGAAGCTTAAGTCAAATGATTTGTTTATGTTACACCACGAACAATAATTGGCCAGAAACATGCAAACTTCTTTATGACTCCTGAAACTTTTTTTCGAAACTTGAGTAGCAGTAGAAATTTGAGAGACTCTTCTTCAAAAAAGATATATTTTAATTTTTAAAATGTTATATTGGCGTAAGAGCTGCTTCGAGATTTTGGGGTTCCTACGTAGTGTCAAAGAATTTAAGAAAAACTTTTTCTCAGAAAATAAACAAAATTAATTGCATAAAAACTTGTATTAGAAGTCTGAAGTAACGTAGACTGATCACTATACGGGAAATTGCTTAGAAACTTTAAGATGCCTCCCATAATATATAAAAACCTAGCTAAGAAGGGCATCATTATTGTTAGAGAAAGATATTAAGCTTCAAAAACTCGACCTAACTGAAGAACCATTATGTTAAGTAATGCTAAATAAAGTATGTAAAATGTTCATGGTCGCATTGTCCTCAAAGTGAAATGATACATCGTAAACATATTCTGTTTGTTAACTGTTCCTAGAATATATGGCTCCAAACACTATCGAAGCTTCTATGCCTTATCCATTTGGTGTCCTAATGTATAAGATGCCATCAATCTCACACGTGTAATGCCTAAAAGTAAATATGTTTCTATTTGTCGATCGCGCGTTAGAGAGAAAACTTAACAGGAAAAAAACTGGATTCCTTTTAGTTTCTAGTATTTTTCTTTTATAATTTATTAATTGTTTGCTTCAATAGAAATTGATAAATATAAAAAAGTTAAAGACTATTATGAGCAAAAGTTTTAAGCAGATTCACTATATAAACCTTTATGTCTCTAATCATTCCATTCAAATCACGTCACAATATTTTTAGAAAAAAAAAGTAGAATTTGGTTTTACCGTTAAAAACATATATTTAAATAAGTAAATAAAGCAGTTTTCCTATTAAATATCATAAACAAATTTCTACAAACTATTTTTTTTATGTTGGTGAATATAAAAGAATCCCATATTAATTAAAAATATTTCTCCTTAGAAAGACAGAAATTCTTCACGAAGGAAATACTTAAAGAGATTATTTGTACCCAGAAATATGTTAAGATAATTTGTCAGTTAAGAATTGTCTTACTTTCTAATTATCGTGCACCAAAAAGAAACAGAATAAAATTATTAATATAGTTGCTTAAGTTAATTGACATGTAAACACTCATATAAAAAATTTTTGTTAAGTTATTTGTTAAGTAATCTAACATAGTTTAGAGTTCTTACATATCGTAAAACAATAACTATTTTAAAATATCAAAGAATATTTAAACATTTTTTTTAAATTTTAGTACATATTCCCAAATTAAAACCTGTCCTTTGTCAGTAAATAAAATTTGCACTCGTGGAAAAGTAATGTTGAGCGAAATCATGTACCTTCTTTCATTTCTATCAACATAGTAATGCTATAAATTTAATTTTGTAGATTTTTCGCATAGTTACCAGATGAAATTCATAGTTGCATTTCATAATGAAAAATTAAGTGATAATTTAATAAAAGATGAGAGTAAAAAGAAAGTGAAGTTATGAAAATTGAAGTAAGGGATAAAATATCTTAAAAGTTTTTGAAAGCTTACAAAAAGAAAAATGCTTTCACATTTAAATATGACATATTGACTTAAAATAAAAAAAAAATTTCCACTAAGATTTTAAAAGAAAATAGAGATATTCAGCACTTAAAATAAAGATAAGAAAAATAATTTTATCTAAATATAATGCTCTTTGAACAAGATTAATGCAGTAAAATCCCATACAAAGCTTATAAATTAATTTCTTTTATTTTCATACATATCTTGCAAGCTTAATATATTTATATTCAATATTTATATTCAATATTTTACATTTATATTCAATATTTTAGAGTTTCATACGACATTTTACAACATTTCTAAAATCAGGTCATAATCTATCAGTTATGACTTTTACTTAAATTTTATCGAAATGAAGTTCTTAAAATTATTTATTTAGATTATAAACTACTTTAAAGATTACTAAAGGACAAGCAAATGTATATTGTTGCAAAATTTAATGAATTTACATAAATGGATAAAATAAAACATAAAACGCAAAATACAGTAAAATGTAAAATTTAGCGCAGTTTCAGTTATATTATAAAATTAAAAACACGAAAAATATAATATTAAAAATACGAAAAGAAAATTAAATGTTCCTTTTACCAATATATAAAAGTTACATTGCTTTAAATTCCTCTTTATTTAAATTTATACTGTTATCTTAACTATTTACTACTTAAATTTTAAAATGAAATCAAAGTTTATTCAAAAGAAAAAAGTTATTACATAATATTTTTGGTATTTCGTATTGAAACTCTTAATTCTCTGCTTTTATTATTGCATCATTTGATTTTTAACCTAAATAACTCAGTTGTTTCTTAAAATTCAATAATATTTTTGCTCTTAACTTGAAAAAGAGAACATTTCTTGTTTTTGTAACTCCTCTTCTGACATATGAATAAATATTATTGCTGTAATGTTAATTCATTAGTTAAAAGAATCAAATTTATTATTAGTAAAAGATAAGTTAGCATTTTGATTTAAAACTCATTAAATTTTATGTGAACAGAAATTCTCCTTTTTTTTTAAATCTATAAAATTTGTTTATTTTACAAAAGGTTTTTGTTGTTTGAGTTAATTAATAGTTCGTGTAAAAATCAAGAAAAACCAAAATCAGTAAAAATGTTAATAAAAAATGAGACTCTGAAAAGGCTTATAACACACACAATCTAAATGTATTATAATAAATTATTCCTATATTATTATTAATGTTTAATTTTTGTATTAATAAAATTCATTTCACTTTAATTCAGCATTTTACAATGATTTATGAATTTTTTAGTCTCTTTTCTATATCTAATTTAATCATGCAGTGTTTTAAAAATCAGCTTACATGCATGCACTCACATCTATTGTAATTTAAGCAAAAATAGTGGCTCTGATTTCAAGCTTAAATTCAGATTATAGTAATTCAGATTTTACTTCAAAAACAGCATATTTTATAATTTGCATTTGTTATTATTGATATTTATATAAAAAATAGTTAGTTGTAGTTAAAAAAAAATCTAAACATATTTTAGAAACGCTTACAATTTTCTTTCTTTAATTTGCTCATTAATAGAATACAACTTTCTTCACACACTCAGCTTTGGTTCACAGTCACTTAAAATTTTTTCTAAATTTGGAAAAATAATAAAATAAAGTATTTTATTTTCCGCAAAAATGTTTTTGTCAACAACTTTTTCTATGAGAATCATTAATTCAAGTATTTATTTTAAATAAATATTCTCCATCAGGTACATATCGCCAGAATATTTTTTGATAAATTTTCATAGAATTATGAAAATAAATTATGAAAGAAAACTAAATTCATTTCATGAAATTAGTTTTCTCCTTGCATTTTATATGAAGTAATAAAGTATTCAGAGTATAAAATATTTGAATTATTATTTATTATAAAAATACTTTTTTGAACAAAAATTAATTCCGATAATTTAAATATATATATATATATATATATATATTATCAATCAAATATTTTCATTAAATTCTCGATTAAAGTTACTATGATCATTTTGCTTGTAATAGATTTAAAACATTTTTTTTTTCAAATTGTCATTTTTATTTTTAAAGAAATGTATATAAATAATTAATTTCATCCATAATCATCAAATTTTAGAGTATATTTATTTATATGATTGATGAATCACAAATTTGCTGTCTCTTAAATTACAAAAATCGCACAGTGTATTTGAAAATTTTTTTTTCTTATAAGTATTACGCGTTTGAAACAATCTTAAAATTGTTTATGCATATTCTTCAAAACAATAACGGTATAATGTATGCAGTCAAGAAAATTATAAGAAAATGGTAGTTATTAATATAAAAATCTAGTATTTAAAAATTATGTAACAAAATAGTAAATTGTAAAAATAAATACAAATGATTAAAATGACACGTTCAACACAAATTATATTAAGAACTCAATTAGGAAATTATACTGTATTCATGTATTTAATATTTGTTTGAAAGTATTATTCTCATAACAAACTAACACATTGAAGGCAAAACTAAAACACCATAAACACATTGGACAATACATGTGTTTTTCTGAACAAAAATTAATTTTATGACATTGTAAAGAATATAATTATTTTGTCTATGGATTCATAAAATACAAATTAAATTATAAAAGTGTTATACATAAAGATTACACAAAAAAAAACACATTATAATGTCTAAGAATTTATGTTGTATTAATATGTGGTGACATTATTTTAATATATATTTATATTGAAATAAAATAATCGTTGTCCTTTTAAATAGATAACTTGAATTGATTGTTATCAAAGGTATCAATCATATATTTGTTTCTAAGTTATATATACATATATATATATATATATATATATATATATATATATATATATATATATATATATATATATATATATATATATATAATTTGAAGTAAAAAAATTTTAGGTAAAATTAAATAAAATTATAAAATTATTTCAAAGGAAAATATGTAATATCAAAGTATCTACTTTTGATTTCTACACACGTATTACCTGAAAATTAAGTTCATTTAATGTCTTGTGTTTATTGTGTGATATATGAAATGAAGATTTCTTTCATTAAAAGTGATATAAAAAGAAATATATCTGTGGATTTATTTATTTATTTCTTAGAAAAGTATTTTCCAATGCATGGTGATATTAATCTATGAATTTTTATCAAAGCAACAAAATTTTTTCAGTCAGAAAATATGCATGAAATTCTTGCTAAAAAATAGTTCTAATGAATTTAAAATTATTTGAAAACATTTGTAAATTAGCAAATGATTTCTTCATGATATTCTGCAATAATATGTCTTTACTACTTGCCTAACGTATCTGCAAGTAGTCCATTCTCCAAATTAGTTCCAATTTAGCAATAATTAATGTATATAACTACATATATAAATGTTCTTCACAAAGAGATTGAGATATTTACATACAAGTAAATACCTAAGTTTTTAAATCATGTAATAAAAAGATCTTTAATTAAGTTGGATCACACAATTTACCAGTTCTCTTTTTCAAATGTTTCATGAAATTGAATACAATAAAAATGCCATCGGAAGCACACATTTTATGTTAATGTAGCTCAGTATGAATTTATAGTCAAATTGATTGTAATACATCAAATATTTTATTGCTTGATATTGTAGATAAAGTTCTTTTCAAATATTTATTTTTAAGCATCAATAGTTAAACGATCATGTAACAAGATACCAGAGCAAAAAGTGATTTCAGATTCATATGTAACAAAAAGAATTAAAAATTTTCTCTTACTAATCCAATAACAGCCACAAGACACGGGTAAAATCTTTCTGCCGGTTTTTATCGCTGTTTGATTAATAATAAGTCAATAAAACAATTTTTTTACCAATGATCAAAATATATCGGGATGTATTGTTCCCTTATACCCACGCAACCGACCAGAAACAGAGACCTCTTTGCATCTGAGGTGTTGCTCCGGTGCACCACAGGGGGTGGGCCCCCATCACACCCTCACACATGCCATAGTGACCCGTTTATAGGGTAGGCACCATTCATATCTCATTCACACACAAGGAAAGGACAAAGACAAGATACAGAGAAAAAGTACATCCATGCCTGAACCGGAATTCAAACCCAGGAACTGCCTATCCGTAGTCAGACACGCTGACCACTAGACAAGTTGGCCGGTAGTCAATAAAACAATAATAAATGAAATATTTTACATGTATGAAAAAAATTGCCATAAATTTGTTTATGTAATATTTACATTTTTTTAAATATTATAGTTGATACATTTTCAGACAGTTGATCATTTAACAAAAGCTTATTTTGCTCAAAATAAATCATATACATTTTCAGCAATTTATTAGACGTTTTTATTATTTTGTTTTATAAACATAAATGGTTTACATTAATCAAAAGTTAGTAGATAATTCTATAAAAGAGTCAAACTAAAAATCTTTCAAACTAATGAGAAATATTTACAAAACATTCCTTTCGAATTCTTCCTGCGAAATTAAATTCGAAATTCAAACAATTCACTTACATATTTATTCAGTATTTAAACTTCCCTTAATGGGCAGATATTTATTATATTCCTTTTTAAAATTATTATTTTAATATCTTCAGACAAACTTTCCTAGACAACAACCTGTTTAATTCAAACACAGCAAATTCATTTCAGCTTCTCATAAATTTTCATCATTTAAAATAATATATAATCAATTAATTTAATTAATAAAAGTTTCTGGAAAACTATTTAAGAGTAAACTTAAAACACGTAAATTAATAAATACAAAACTCTCTTTTGCTTGTTTAAAGTATTTTATTGGAAAGCGTATTTTCTTATTACAATTAAGATTTTAGTAAATATTATATTACTTCCATTATAAAGTTTATTAACAAATTTTATATTTTTATATCTTTCTATTGTATACAAAAATTAAGTAATCATTTATTTTCTTTTTAACAGCATATGTTATGAGTATTTATAAAATTGACACTTTTATCAGTATTAGAATCAAGATTTATGAAAGGTTTTATTTTATATAACAAATAAAAGTATTTAATTTAGAAATTTTGTTAAATTTTACATTTTTATGAATTAGTTTTAATGAATTTTTTCATTTAGATAATATTAATACCTTGACTATTAATGAAAAATTAAAAAGTGAAAACGTGATCAAATAAAATACAGTGTGAAACTTTAAATATAATTTTTAAAAATTATGAATCTAATCTCGAATGAAATTCCTATAATTAGCAAACTCAAGCACCATCAGCACTCAGATAGAAAAATCAGTTTGGTAGTACTTGATTAATCATCACAAAATTCTTATGAAAAGTTCAAAGAAACTGAAGAATTGACTTCAAGCAAATTTACTTAATTATTTTTCAAATTTAAGTGAAAAAAATATTTGCTGAGATTTACATTTTTTACTTAACGAAGAAGAAAGAAAATAAAATTAGATTAAAGTATCCAAGATATTAAAGAATTATTTTATATCTTTCCAATTTTTTCACGTTAAGGAAAAATTTTAATTTTCTTTGCAATTCTCTAAGGGGAAATAATAATTTTAAAATGAAATTCTAAAAAATATTTTCAAGCGTGAAACGACATTTTTATATAACTTAACAATGAGAAGTGTTATTATCGTCAGCATTTTGCACAGAAACTAAGTATAAAAGAGAATAATATGTAACACTTGTATTTTAATGGTAGAAAATTATAATTAATTAACCATTACTTTGTCAACTCTTAGATGACATTAAAAAATGCAAAATTTTTCCTTTCAAACCGTAAAATTTTCAAATAACACTACATATAGCTTCACTTTTATTTATTTTTAAGATTTTTTAAGTTTTTTTTTAAACTTATCTTTCATAATGCATTCACTAAAACAAAAGGTTAAAGATTTGCTAATTTACACAAATTCCTGATCAAACATCATTTCTCTAGCCTACTACATAATATTTATGAATATTATTTCTCTGTGTAAATGGGTTTGATTTGATGTTTCTAGAAGATTTTAGAATCAAAAATGCCATCTTTGGTAAAACGGCAACCAAAGATTGTTAAAATATTTCAAATAGTTTTCTTAATGTCAGTTGCTTTATTTTCGCTTATGTTCCTGAGCTCACGAGCTGTGAATTCTTAATGTAATAAAAGTTTAAATATTCTTTTTCTTTTATATAAGTGCTTCAATTTTCAGGCTAAATAATAATTAAAAAATTAAATGTATCATTAGAAGATAAAAAAACTAATTACAAAATTGTCAAATTGTATTTTTTTTTATTCTTTTATTTTTTATTTATTTACTTATTTATTTATTGAATTGAATAACATATTAGAAATAAATAATTTATATTCGTCTTACAATTTAGCAAAATCATGCTTCAAAAATAAATGTAATTTTTGTAATTGACTTAATTTTTGTAATTATATATCACACCAATTTCATTGAATAAATTACGCCTGCTTTTGATCTTTTCTTATCGTAGAAAGTATCAAATTAAGTTTTTGTTCAGCATCACGATCTGAGTTGTTTTTTTCCCTTAAATTATGCTTTTAAAAAACATTTTATTCTAACATGTGTCTTTTATTCTAACTCATGTTTAATTTTTTGTCAATTAAATATTAATTTGACTAAAATATGACTTATGTCACCAAATTCATTACAGTTGTGTTAATGAATTTATATTTAATTTTAAATATTTATTTGCTTACTTTATCAAGAACGAAAAGAAAATTATCACTTAATTTTTAATTGGAAGGTTCTTAACTAATAACTTATACGGAAATTATATAAATGAATTTATTATACAATTATTACATTTAGAAATAAAATCTATATGAATTACTGAATTTTGATAAAGGAAAATAGTAAATATGTTACAAATAAAAGTAATTAAATTCATTAATGTACATGTGGATTAAACAGTTATTTATAGTAAACATTTAATACTATTTATGTAAATAATAGCATTTTAAGTATGTAAAACTGCTTAATATTGCACTGTGTGATGTCACATTTTACTATCTATAGAACTTTTACCTAATACTTACATATTTCATGTTTAGATGTTCATTCTTGTTAAACAAAAAATTAATATTGTCCAAATAGTATAAGTTTTAAGTTCAGACTTTAAATAGAAGGAAGTATACCTATGCTTTCCAGAAATCGCCTCCGAATACATATAGTTTTGAATAGCAAATCTGTATTTCTTTAAAAATAGTAGTTTTATTTGTTTTTCCTGGAAAAATATGAGATTTATGAATTAATATTACATAAGGGATATCGAAATGGCTATTAAGAAACCTTTATAATCATTCAATTACGAAAGACTAATTTTCAGATACTAGGCCATAGTCACATGTTGCCAAAAGAGGCAAAAGTTCCATAACTATAAATTCTTATTACATAAGCAATCATCAGAAATCCGATAAACTAATAAAAGACACACTGCGGCTTACTCAAAAAATAATTTTTTCTTTTCTAAGGGATGCAGGTAGAATTGATCTCTCATTCGTTTGGGTGATTGCTAAGAAGTTTCTCAAGTTTTTTCCTTTGCAACGCTTGCATACGATTACATTTCATTTGCATGATAGGCTGTTGTTGTTGCACCAACACGTTTTCCTCTACCTAGTCTTGAGTTGGACTTTACCAGCTAGATTGAAACAGCCGGCCGGAAGCTCCGCGATTTTAAACCAGAGACCAAGAAGAAGACCCCGATACTTGGACTGCCACCCCCAGAAATATCTTTTCATTTAAAAGTCCTTTTAGGATGCTGATTAATGTGCTTTTTATTTGTTAGACTTTCGGATACATAGTATTAAAAATTTCTACATATTATTATTATAACTTTTTTCCTTATTCAAAAAATTTAAATCAAAATTTAGGATTATATATTAATTTCAATTACTCTCTGTTGATGAAAATGATTGTTTCAATAAAAATGATTTTTGAGGTATGTTTAAGTCTATCAATAACTTCAACACATCCTGACAACACACATTAAGTAAGACACTTCAACACACATTAAGTAAGGCGTAAACTTTAAACGTACAAAAAAATTGTATGCACAAATATTTATCCCAAAACAAAACTGAAATAAATATGTATTTTAATATAAATTTATGATTTATTCCAATTTTTAACTTATAACATCAAGTACAGATATACATTATTCATAAAAAGGGTGGAATTTTAAAAATTCTGTGATGACAGTGGAAGTGATGATAACTTATACTTAGATTGGATTATTCGCAATTCGTTACACATTAATTAAAACAATTAAGAAAAGTCATATCATACATCTTAGAAAAACTGACTGATCAGATAAAATGATATATTGGTTGAGAAATAATTATTTTCTCCTTAAAGACAAGCTTCATCCTCACAATGTCTCTAAAAAGTAGATAAATAAAGTATTGCACACTGATTGCCACACCATCAATGTCTCCACCAGAAATTTGTCACAATTCATCTATTATAAAGACCATCTTAATTAAATTTCAATTAATAAGTTTTTATTTTATTTTATAAAGTAGTCAAATTTCGTTATCCTTTTAAGATATTTTATAGAGCAATATGTTCATTTTTTGCAAAATCTTTCAATTACTACTAAGTTTTTCAAGTAGAAGCATATCTTAATATAGTCCTGAATTAATATGGTTGTTAGATATAAAACCAAATTTATTATAGGAAAATTTAATTTTTAAATGTATGTCAAGTTATGCTTTCAATTTTAATTTTTGATGTGTAAAAACTGCATCTCTTCAAATTCAAATTGCATGCACTAATTCCGTATAAAGGATTAAATTAATTAAATCAACTCAAATGGACAAAAAGATCAAATAAAAATATATATATATATATATATATATATATATATATATATATATATATATATATATATATATATATATATATATATATATATATATATATATATATGGCTATTTAAAATAAGAATTCTTTGGAAATATCATTTATCATTATTTCATAATTTTCATAATCCTAATCTCCCAAAATTTTCTAGGCATAAAATGCATTCATATTTGTAGTAATAATTAAAAGGCAATACTATATATATATATATATATATATATATATATATATATATATATATATATATATATATATATATATATATATATATATATATATATATATATATATAACCATGATTTATTTAACTATTATACACAATATATTAATTAAACTATTAAAATAAATCATTGTATTGTAATGAGGAGGTAAGTTCAGAGTCTTATCACTACATTTATTTTAGTTTTGTAACCTAATTATAAACTAAACTAATGTAATATATTTTCTCCTAAAGAATATCTAGGATAAGGAATTCAGTTATTATTAATTGAAATACTTCTACTATTTGTCCTGGGGATACAATATATACAATACTAGTGATATATTAGAATCACATTGCGTGATAAAGCGTAATTATTAGTTGTCTGATTGACTGTTGTCCAAAATTTGTAATGTCCCACTGGATTTATTTCGCCTGATACCCTAGAAGTATTTATTACAAGAAACAAATACAAAATGTCATATTACAAATACTTATTTCGAATATCATGTACTTTAAGCTTCACAGTTATTATAATTCTCCACGGATTATTAATTAAAATCAAAATTTACAAACAAGGGATATGAATTACATCATTTATAATAACAACTGAATTTGTTACATATGACGCATTTAAAAATTGAAATATTTGAATTTTATATCTGATATAACATAAATGGGAGCTTAATTTTAGATAAAGCATATTATTATAGTTTCCGTAAATAATTAAAACTTTATATATAATTTAAAAGGGCATTTTAATGTTTATTGGATTTGCATTGAAGATAGAAAATCAACAATCATACAGTAAAAATATATTATATGCATAAAGAGATTTGAGTTACTAGCATGTATTTAATATTTTTTTTCAACTATTTTTGTTTACAGAATATTAAAAATGATTTAAGAATTACAAAACAATATTTAAAAGCTAAGGAAAATGTAAAAAATAAAGTTAGTATTATGAACGTACTTATATACGATCATTTCTGAATTTATTGAATTTGCTAACTAACTGTCATGAAATATTTTCTCATAACAAGGCATGTTGGCTGTTACCATCCATGTGCGGTAGGATGCTATCCTGCTGATGAAGGAGCATGCTCTGAAAGTAGGGGAGTGACACCGGCTCAACACATCATCTAAGTAACGTTGGCTTGTCATAGAGTCGTGAATGCGAACTATATGTGATCTGGAATCAAACGTGATAACGTCTCAAGCCGTGGTACCACGTTGTCGTGTTGTGAGGAGTTCTACAATTCCTATAGGATTGGACCTGTCTCCACGTAGATGAAACATTCCTACGCGGAGACTATCACTGAAGAAACAAATCCGTGACTCATCTGAGAAGACGATCCTGGGCCACTCTATCGTCCGAATCGCTCTAATCCAGCGCCATTCCAGACTTTGGCGTCAATGCATCTTTTAACGATAGTTATAAGCAAAGACCACTAGCAACCAATCGAAGGCAAATGGTTCTGGTGAATATGGGAGAATCCGGGGTATCTTGCACTTGCTGCAGAATTTCGCTAGATGTATTTGCTGTGTGGCCACCGTCTCCCATCGGACGCATCGATTCACGCGACTTGAAGTCACTGTGACTGCTCATCCCGTAAATATTCCATAATTTCTTATTCCAACTATCTTCGTCACTGCCGATGATCTGCGGACGCGCCCAGGTGTCTGTTAGTTGCGATTGGTCAAAGTCCAACCTTCCCTTCTCAGCCCAATATCCGAGACTGTAACACACATTTATATGGAATTAACAAATATTTTTTATAGCAAGTAATTGCTTATATTAATCAAAATTTGCCTCAACAGTCATGTATTTTACATAAGAATCAATGAATTATGTCTTAAGAAATTTAAATATTTTGCATTTCAAAATTAAACTTCCGAAATTCATACCATCCAAGAATATCAGATCAGTAATGATTAGAAAAATATATCCTAAATATACAGATATTTTGATGTAGAAAGCATATTTACAAAGCAAAAATTACTATCATTAAAATTAGTGTTAAATAAATCCTCCTCAATAGTTTCCTGCACAGATGCCATGTGATCCAGGTACCTAAACTCTGATTTTTTGGTGAAGAAAAATGTGGCCAGTATAATGTACCGTTCCTTGGGTGATGGCGTAAACTAACAAACATGACTTTTAAAAAGAAATTACATATTTTCATTTTCAATTGATACCATGACCAATTTTTAAAGCAAAATCATTGCCACCTTTCAATCTTTTAAAATGCTGATAGGAATAATCGCTTAAAAGGATTCACAATAGCCTATTCGTATGAATAACTAACAAATATGCATATATTAGACTTATCACACTGATAATGTTCCTTACAAAGAAAAACTATAACTTTGTTAAATAGCTCTGAAATGTTTGCTTACGAAACAGAATGATTTTCTAAGATACATGTTAAATATTTTTTCTAAAATAAGACATTATATTTCCATTTTGATTCAAAATGAGTTCACATTTAGTAAAGATAATATATATATATATATATATATATATATATATATGTATGTATGTATGTATGTATATAAGTGTGTGTGTGTGTGTGTGTGTGTGTGTGTGTGTGTGTGTGTGTGTGTGTGTGTGTGTGTGTGTGTGTGTGTGTGTGTGTGTGTGTGTGTGTGTGTGTGTGTGTGTGTGTGTGTGTGTGTGTCTGTAGGTATATATGTATATACAATCTGAATAACTATAGCAGAAGCAAGACAAAAGTTGAAAACTAAATCAAATAAAACTTTGCAATGCAATGCAAAAATGCATAGACGATATATTTGCCGGGAGCAACATGGTCAGTTATGAAAACTAAATAATCGTTTCTGATATGCACTAGAGACACATGTCTAAAATTCTTAACGTAATTCTTCTGAAGAGTATCTGTAATAATAGAAAATGGTAGAAAAATATTTATACCAAAAAATTAAAATAAACAGTATATCAAAGCAATATACACAAATATAACGTAAAATAAAAGAAATAACAAAGTAGTACAGTAAAAAGAATATTAGTACCAGTTCATTAAAATATGTTTATGAAATAATGATATAGATATGGTTGCCAAAAGTAATCTGAAAAGTCATGTCTAAAGTTAAAAAAGTTAAAATAGTCAATGTAACCTGATTCAGACTAGAAGAAAATACTTCTTGCAATAAAACACTTTGACTACTAGATTTGCAATATTTTAATCTGTCTTATGTAAATTAGTTAAGCCTATAAAAAACTTGTAATCAGATACAAAAAAATATTGCGTGGCATGGTAATCATTAATTATCACCATACAAAAGAAAAACCGAATTTGATTAAATTGTTCTATTTGAAAGACAACAATAGTGTAACTGTGCTGGAACTATATCATTGTTTAAGTTGACTGCAGAAGTAAATCATATCAAAAACTAATCTAAATAAGATTATTGTGAAATTCAAAGAGACTGGAAACTTGGAAGTGTTCTGTCTTGAGAGTACGATACAATGAATTCGTTCAGCAGCACGTTTTACTGGCATTACAGAAAGGGAAATGATTTGCAGGCCACTGACCTTTTGGAAAATGTAACAGTACTCAATTTGGACAACAAGTCAATAATTTGATAATAAAATGGAACACCAAGTCAATTTACTGACTCTTGTAGGAACCATATAATATTCATTATTTTTTTAATGCCTGGCTTCCACACTTTTTGACTTAAATCCTTATTTTATTGGTTTTCGGCATACCAAAAATACTTTTTACCAATGGAAAATCACTATTACACACCAGTAATGATGAAGCCCCTGGAAAAATTTTAATCTTATTACTGAACAACGCAGCAATGCACTTTTAACCCGTAATCGAAAGCCAATTGTGTCTAATTAAGTCGATCTGTGAATACATTTCAATGGTAATATTAGTCAATTTTCGTCCCTCTTTATTCCCAGAATTCTCCCATCTGATCAAAATGTAAACTATTTTTAATTGCAGAGAGCTTTTTCTAAGTGGTCTACATAACATAGAATTTATGCAATTAAAATCCGATGGGCAAGAAGGCTGTATATATACACACACATATACAACATATATTCATTGCAGTTTTGAGAATTTTTACAATTTTTTAAGAATATTCCAAGTTAAATTATTAAACTATATTGTTTATTAATAGATAATATATCAATTTCTATACTACAGCATTTTTTCGGTATTAACGTTTGCTCCTATTAATCCCAACGTTTTACAACCTATTTCTTTACTTCTGTTTATACTCAGGGAATCTATAATACATTATTATTTGGAGAAATTATTAAGAATAATGCAATTAAACCCTGTAATTTAACATAAAAATGATTTTCCATATGAAATAATAATACATTTAAAAGAAGTTCTTATGTTAATTCTTCCGATTCTCTGAATTTGTTTTTAATGTATGAAACAATGTCGTAATATTAAAGAACATTTGCTGTACTTATCAAAACTTTTGTTACGTTTCACAATAAATGTCAAATAAAATTGTCAGAAATGTATTCTTAAGGAAAAGGATTGTTCTAAACTTTTGTATCTAATCATTATAAAATAGTATACTTTAAAATATTAATTATCAACTTTTAGATAATGTTTTATGTATCCTTGAAAGTAAGCGCCGTTGCCAACATATTTCAGGACATGACAAAAAGAAACCAGAAACTCAAAAAAAAGTAACTGTACCTACCAATTAGACAATGCTATAGAAGATGATGTGAATAGACTTATATCTAAAAATCAAGAACAAAGCGTTTTGACAATTTTAAAACTTTTAAATGCTTTCTCTTTTTTCATTATAACGAGCATCTCTTTTTCCATCTACAGCCTTTTCTATATTAGTTAACACACCATCTTGTTGGAGAACACAGACGCTAAAACAACGACCCAACCTCAAAATGAAAAGGTGTCAATATGAATTTAAAGTCTATGAAGTCCTACCATACTCATTGTTAATTACAAAATTAATAAGCAAGTTTAATTTATCAATGAAAATCTTTGATATAGATGGATCCAAAATTGTTAATAATCGTTGTTGTTATCCTTTTGAATAATATAATTCGACAAAAACATAGAACTAACATGAAAATTAGGCTTCCAGACCAACTCAACAACCCTACAATTATAGATATAGTTAATAGAATTGTTACATAACAACCAACATATATCAGCTCTATCATAACAAATTCCTTGTCAGTGATTCTTTTTCCCTGTTAAAATATCATCGCCCATTTAAAAATGATCAATGAATTTAAATTCAAACTACTAGAAATTTTCGTCATAATTCACCTCTTTTATATTATAAGCTGTTTTATATTAATATAGAAGAGGTTTTCACACCTCATCTATATTATAAGCTGCTCCCTCGCTACGGAAATTCACATTCTTAAGCATCCTCAACTAGCAGATGAACTTCTGATGATTTTTGCACTATGGACAATTTAAAAAAGCAGAGGCTAATTTTATTCACAGAAAATGTTTATTTGAGTTGATAAAAACTGCCATTGAGACTTTAGCAACAAGAATTGTGTTTCAACTTCTGCACTGAAAAGTTACAACAAATTATTAATGACATTATTTTCCAGTCTAATTAATATAATGAATATATTTTAGCCTCGCCATTATCAATAATACTAAATTTTGATTATCATGCTATTTTTGTAAATTTTTCTCAAATATTTGCTTTAATAATGTCAGAGAGATAATACTCGATAATAATTTGATAGGGTGCACCATCTTTACAGAAAGTTGCATGTAGGCATTTAAAAAGCAGTTTAAATATTATATAATTTATAATTATATGACTATAGATTTTCAGTTATTGTTAAGTTGTTTATAAACTTTCATGTTGAAGAAGGTGAGATGATAAGTTAACTGTAACTTACACGTATCGGAAATGTTATTTGTAAGTTAAGGTACACATTATATATATCTATGAAGATTTTGAGAGAATCTATTAGATCGTAGTAGTTAAGCACGTTCAGAAAAGGAGGAAAAATTTTATTTAATTGCTTATGTAAAATGAAAGTTTTAAAAATTTGATTGCATTTTACAGACTACAAATTAACTTAGATGATAATAAATATTTATTATGTTTTCAATAGTATGTTTGAGAAATAAAATACTGCAAACCGTTTCAAACGATGAACTGTGGTTATAAAATAAAAGAATAAGTTTATATATTGTTATTGTTGTGGCTTATCCTCCAAATGTCTGACGAAGTCAGACAAGGTCCATCAGACTGTTGACTCTAAGGAAATTTAGGAAAGGGTGGAGTCATAACGAGAAGGTGAGATGCAGCTTCTGTTGATCCGGAGATCTGAGTACCATAAAGGTAGAAGTCTGTCTTGGCTTGGGTTGATGTCCTTTTTCGTCAGGCACCAACACTTCTGCCTATCCGACTTAGGAGACCCTACCAGTAGAAATTTATGTGTATTATTAAGAAGTGAAGAAAAACAAATTGATAATATGATAATGGAAAAATAAATTGTTTATTCAGAAGAAAATGTATTTAAAATAAAACAATTTCCAACAGAAAGACTTCTAAACCTATAAAATTAGAATTCCATTGCACTCATGAACAGAAAAGCTCACTACAAAATTGTAAAACATTTAAATAAGTTTATGAATAAAATACCTTCATTATGCTTTCTTATGTAAGCAATTCATATAGAGGGAAGCATTTCATTTAACTTTAAAGCTGTGCTTAATAGGTTCCTATAAGTGATTCTACAAAATGATATTCTATTTGATAGTAAGCTTTTTGTTATCAAGTTAAGAAACTAAGAAGCGATGGTTCCATAAAAAAGGATCTACATTGATAAAAGAAAGCAAAAATGACTTTACAGTTTAACCTCTGACTTGTTGACCAAATTAATTTACTAATCAGGTAATAAAAGGATTTTCAACACACCTAAAATTAAATATACTGACCAAGTTCTCTATGTTTAATGATGAAAATTTTGAAAAGTTTAAAAAAACTACATCAGTTAAAAATTTTATAGAAGAATTTCGGACAAAAATAAAGCTTCCATAAGTGTTCTTTTAATTACGTTTTCATGCCATTTAATTACGTTTTCTAGGTATTATATATAAAACTTTTGCACAAAAGAAAAACTCATATAAATGACAGTAATAATTTTCATCAGTACTGTAATACTAATAAAACTAAAAATATATTCTTTATGTTACAAATCCTTAAAAATTCACTTGAGTTTAATTGTTAGAATACAAAACAAAACAGTTAATTTCAACGAATATTTTCTATTGTCGACAAAAGGCTTTTAAAATGTTTGCACCATTTCACATTTTAGGTAAACTAATTACAAACAGAAAAAAATAAGCTTAATTGTGAAGGAAAACTATTGCCCAACTTGTGTGCCAAGATTCAGTAGTGAAGTTTTATTCTATTTGTTCCAGAAAGTTTCTGTGTGTGTGTGTGTGTGTGTGTGTGTGTGTGTGTGTGTGTGTGTGTGTGTGTGTGTGTGTGTGTGTGTGTGTGTGTGTGGTGTGTGTGTGTTCGCGTGTGCGTGTGCATGTGTGTGTGTGTGTGTGTGTGTGTGTGTGTGTGTGTGTGTGTGTGTGTGTGTGTGTGTGTGTGTGTGGTGTGTGTGTTGTGTGTGTGTGTGTGTGTGTTCGCGTGTGCGTGTGCATGTGCGTGTGTGTGTGTGTGCTTGCGTGTGTGTGTGTGTGTGTGTGTGTGTGTGTGTGTGTGTGCGTGTGCGTGTGCGTGCGTGTGTGTGTAAGAATTGAAATGAATGCAGCAATGATTGTAACATTTGAATATAACAATAATTTTTAAGCATTTATATTTATTAAATTATGCAAACAGTTTACTACTGAGATAGCATTAATATATATATATATATATATATATATATATATGTATATATATTATTACTGGATAGAGAATATATAAAGGATATTCTATTTTGGCAGGAAAATATATGAATATCGTCACTAATTTTAAATTTCATTAGAAACTTTATAATTATACTTTACTTTTAAAATAAGGAATTTTTTCTCTAAAACCTGAAAATTTAAAGAGTTTTTACATTCTAATTTTAAAGAATTGTTTCCACTTTAAAACGTAAGAAAATCATTTTAAAATAAATATATTACTTTTGAATAGAGTGCAAATAATGATGAATTTTATAGTATTTATTATAGAAGGTAACCAATTATTTTTATAGCCACCCAACCTGTTTAGTGGTTAGTGCGCCTGACTGCGGATAAGGAGATCCTAGGTTCGAATTCCGGTTCGGATATGGATGTACTATCTATAAATCCTGTCTTTGTCCTTTCCTTGTATAAATGGGTTGTGAATGTGTCCCTATAAATGGATCCCTATGGCATGTGTGTACTGAAGAAGTCGGACTCCACACCAAAATATGGTTCAGTTGGAAATGTGGATCAGCACACCCCATATTGTCAGTTTAGCTGGCACACAAAACAACAACAATATTTTTTATGTTTATAAGGTAAATTGTATAATATCAGCAGTGCTTACTATAAAATACGTTAGATATATATTTTATTTCGTACGTATTTTGAATATTTTTAAAATTTCAATCACAATTTAATATTATATTAAATATCACTTAGAAGTGAAAATTGTCGAATATTTAATTGGAAAATAAAATTTTTTCAAAATATATTCACGCGACAGCATTTCTTAAGAATACTTAATCACATGTCACATTATTTTCTTTATTAAATTCGAGTTCTTTCTTTCTTTCCCAAATCTCTTTCTTAATTTTTTTTAAATGTTAAAAATATCAAACTAGTTTTAAAAAACATTTTAATGAGATAAATGAATATCTTAAATTATGCAATTATTCCACCTTCAGAAATGAAACGGTATTCATTAAGATTTAATATATTCAACTTTCATTTATTCCAAGATTTGCAATAAAATCTCTTCTTTTTAAGTTAGAAAAAAAAGTTTCTGTGTGTGAATTATATTTAATCATATTACTTGTTCATCAGCGCAGGGAAAGACCTCTTAATCAAAATATTAACTTTTGAAAATGAAAGCATTAAAAAACTCCATTTAATTCCTTTGCCAAAAACTATTTTGTTTGTAAAGGAAAAATATTTTTTCTGGGTTTTTTTTTCTCTTCTTTTAAAAGTTTAAAGTATATATTTAACTTTGCGAATTTTTTTCTTTAACAATGTAGCTCTTTGCCATCAATTCATGATTAAGTAGAATAATAATTTATTATTCTGTCTTGAATAGGAATAATAGGAAAATATTCGTTTTGATACAGGAAATGAAACATCTGGATTGATGTATAATGAATGCTGCTTTAGAATAATAAAAGTAAAGAAATATTTATTTGAATTACTCAAGATCAAAATAAAATTTCATTTATTTTATTTCATTGGAAACTTTTAATTATAATTACAAATTGAAAATATAATACATTTTAATAAAATCAAGTTTTAATATTTTTTTTTATTTGGGAAAACAAAAATATCTCCCTGTGCACGAAGTAATACCACACAGGGCCCGAAGGTACAACAAATGCACTACATAACAAATCCAAATAAATCATGAGATGAAAAAATAATAATAAAAGAAGGCAGAGAGAAAAAAAGAGATATAAAAAAAAAGTAGTTAGATAACAGCATGGATAAATTTTTAAAAAATTCAAAATTCTCTTTCTTTACTAGGTCCATTAAGATCGGGGGCCACTTGTTATTTAAGTCTTTGCAAAGCTGGTTCCTTTCTTCTGAAACAGATGGACATTCAAGAAGAATGCGAGACGGGTTGTCACTCCCAGAGTTGCACATGCACAGCTCACTGTTTTTAATGTTGAAACGGTGAAGATAGCTATTGAATTTCCCATGTCCAGTGTGATTTTAAAGTCAGTGTAGAACCAAAAGTTCTTTACTCTGATGGGAACTGATGGGAAAAAAGATTTTGTCCACTTACAATTAGGGGAGGAAACAAAACCCGAATTCCATTCTGTGAAGTTTTAATATTTGTAAAAAAATTTTTATTTTTCTCACAAGATAATTTTTGCAATCATTATTTTCAGTATTTAGTATGCTTTATAAGTCTTTGATGTGAGTCGCTAAAAATGAACTAAAATGATTTATAATAAAAACAATTATTTTAATAAATATATGTATGTATGTATATATATATATATATATATATATATATATATATATATATATATATATATATATATGTATGTATGTATATATATATTATTTCCCATGACTGGAAAATTACAAAAATAACACAAATAAAACGCATGAAATAATAGAAAATAGACATGAGACGTAAACAGGACAGAGTATAATCGTAAACGAGATTACCGGAGTCATTGCCCCAAAAGTTCTCTGACTTGCCAGTTGATAATTCAGAGCAGCCAGGCTGTGCAGCACAGTGGTGGACGTGGGTCCAATTCATAGGCTCTGCCGAGTTGCTGAGTAAGCAGTCGGTTGAATTTAAGATGCTAATGAGGTGCTAGTGTTCAGTCACATAGTTGTGACTCATCAGAAATTGATATATTTAAACACGATATATCGAAAGACGATATTATACACATATATATATCATCATCATCATCATCATCTTGAGAACCTGGCATCCCTTGAGAAGACCAGAGAAGACCATTGTCCTCCAGTGGATCCCTGCCCATTGCGGAGTCACAGGTAAAGAAAATGCAGATTACCTTGCAAAGAAGGGAGCTTTAATTACGCAGACTCCCACACGCGCTATGCCCTTCTGTTCTATTAAGCATCTTATCAAAAGAACTCATAAGTCCAGAACTCATGAAGAGCTTATTAACAGCATTTCTCTTAAATCTTGAAAGAATGCCATCCCAAATCTGCGCAACAGCCCAAGACATAGAGCGGTGGCTGAATTCCGCCTTGCCACCGGGCACGACTCTGTCTGCTGAAACACCTAAATAGATTTGGTGTCGTTCATTCTCGGGTCTGCACTCTTTGCAACATTGGTAAGGTCATGGACGCAGCGCATCATCCTCGCTGCCCTGCACTTCGTAAGACGTCTCTAACTGAGCGCTATTGGGAAGCTAGAGACATGTTAGATTAATAGACTCTGTTGCAGTATCTATCTGTTTTATTTTTCTATCCTTTTTATTTATTTTGCTGTAACTGTACATAATATCGTCTTTCGATTAATTTTTTCCATGTTTTAATTATAGAATATAATCCAGGAGTTCTAAGCTCTGATTGTCCATTATATGAATTATAAAGGACAATAATTTCGTATTGTCCAATTATATTAATTTCTGTTGTTTAACATTTTCAAGGCTACTAAGAAATGAATAAATAAATTAAACGATTCACAAATGAATGTGATATTGAACGTGATTGAATTTGTTGATATACTTATGAAACATTGAATATTGTGAATATTTTTGTTGATATACTTATGAAACATACACATTCCTGATTGGTAAGAATGAATGCAAGAGCTGGTAAGTTAAATCTTAAGAAATGGCAGACATAACGTCTGAGTTCATAGCTCTTGAAAATGCACCTAACTAATAGGTAATATATGTGATTATACTTATCTCATTTTCAGTATTTGAAACTTTGATTGTATTTAAACTACCTTCTTGAAATAAAAACTGGAAATGAGAAACTAGTTTATATTTTTTCTGATGTCGTTCATTTCAATAATTCTAACTTTTGACTTCAAAAGCTGCCGTATATAATTTTGAATTCTAAATAGTACTCAAGAAGATTCTCAGTCTTATTCTTAGTTCAGAACATGGTATTAGAAATGTTAAAAATATCACCTTTCCTTATAGATAAAGTATTATTTTTAACTGTAAAGTAGTAAACTTTACAATTCGACCGTTTTCAAGTTTATAGAAATACTTGACAATAATATGTGAAATTCCAATCACTAAAATGATGAATTTAAATTACGTTTCTTGTCAATTCAAAGCTTAGTAAAAATAAGTACTTGACCAATAATGGAAAATTTAATCAATGGGGAAAAACTAATGAAATTCCTATAAGATAATGATATTCTTTACCTTTAATTCTCAATAGTTTCCTTCCCATCCATATGCAATAATTCTTGAATTTTACAAATCTTATTTCCAATTATTTAATTTTTGTTTTCTAAATATGCTTCTAAATTATCTTTTTTTTTACCACATAAAGATAATGATATGATGATTAATGATGAACATAGTTGTAGTATTCAACTATAGAAAAATAACAAATATCCAATCTACAGTTTTTATTTAATTTTCTTATTTACTGTCTACGTATATCGGTTTCTATACAGATAAAACTGGGGAAATAACAAAATCCGATTCTTATTTAATCCAACGTTTAGGTTTTTTTAAAAAAATTAATAAAAACAATTGTGTTGTAATGCGATTATTAAAATTACAATTTATTTGCAAAATAAAAACAATGAATAATGGGTTTAATGCTACAAATTTCTTGATTTTTCCAAATTTAATTCATAGGAATTTTTAAAGGAATTCATAGGAATTTTTAATTTATTATACAAAAAGTAATCATTAGCTTATGTAAATTTTTAAAAAATCTATTTAATTTAGAATAAGAAGTACTATCAGAACACACACACATAGTTTTGCATTATTTTATAAATAAAAATATAAATATCTTAATAATAAGTCTTTTATTTTTAATAAAGAATAAATTTATTATCAGATTATTATCATTTCCATTTGAAATATAACATGTGAGGATTAAATATTTTGATTTTGATTTAACTAATGAAAAATTTTTCAGCGAATTATTTCTTTAATTCCGTTAATTCTTTAGGAAATATTAGTTGAATTTATTGACTTGATGCAAAATAATATTATAAGTAGTACCTGGAAAAGGGGAAATATCTCCGGACACACACATTTCAGTTATTTTTTCTATACCAAAGCTTTTCCTCTACATTTGTATTCTAAACTGTTTTCATTTAAATTGCAACCAAATTTTATTTTAAATGAATATTTTAAGACTAATTTTAAGCTTAATTAAATATCTGTATATAAAATTATTTCTTTTAAATTTATTCTGAATTAAAAACAGAATCATTGTAAAATTTATAACTGTACTCTCTCATAATTTCAAAATTCTTTAAAATAAAAATTATAATACAATTCAATTAAAGATTAATTGTTTTCTGAAACGAATCAAAAATATCTTCATTGATTAAATATGCTTACATATGTTTACATATCTACATAGCAGATAATAAGATACGATCTTACCTTAATAATAAATCAATACAACTAATTAAAATCAATACCAAAATAATTCATAAGAAATGAATTTTGTTAAAACGAGAGTGAGGTTCCAAAAAATTAGATAAATGCTGAAAATGAAATGAAGAGAGAATTTTATTCTTCAAACCATGAAACTATTTTTGAAGGGGAGCTTTTTAAATTTTCTACAAAGTATCATATATTGAATTGTTCTTTACTGAAAATTATAAATTATAGCAAACTGTGTAAATTAGCGTCTTATTGTCATTAATGTTTATTAAATTGCATTTTAAATAATAAAAGCCATTTGCTATTTACAATTTATTTTATTATTAAAATATAAGTCATAAAATGGTAATTCAGTAGAAAATATAAGTAAATTTATACAAAACTGAATTTAAGTATTAATTTTTTAAGAGTCTTAATTAAATTGTTAGTTGCATTTCCTACTTATTTCCACTACAGCAATGAATTCTTAATTGTCCAAAAGAGCCTAATTCAAACATAGTAAAAAACAATATTGTATTTTAATAATTTCACATTATATTTTCTTGTAAGAATCGGAGATTGACTTCTAACTTTTGAAACATGACACTTTTTATCTCCTTTTCTTTATGAAATTTATTATTCAAGTAGTGCAAAATATATAGTTTTAATGTTACATAAATTTTACCAAATATGGAATTTGTATCTTTTTAGTTCCACTAAATACTGTTTTCCTTTAAATATGTTTCCATTAAAATAATGAGTCAATACTGCTTGGTGTTTGAATATTCTTCAAAATGTTTCAAAGTTGAAGACTTCCTTACGGTAAAAAAATGTTTTCATTAAAAAATGAACAAGTACATGTAGATAAGCTGTATGAACAAGAAAACTGAATTCGAGATATCAGGGAATTCTCAGAATAGTTATTTTACTTTATGTTACAAACACTTATTGGTAAAAATTATTGAAATATCAACTAAAAATAGCTTAGAATAATAGAACAGACATAGAATTATAAAAACATTACGTTTTAGGAACCCGAAAAAATACAGAATGTGCGGTTAGGCCTAGCTGGGACTCTAATGAAGAGAATTGCCCCTCATTTATCATCTAATCACTGTGATTTCAGCTTAATATTAAACATATTCTTCCTTTCTGAAAATAAGTAAGGATTTTATATAAGTAAGGAAATTTTATAAGACACACTATTTGCGGGCGCAAATAGACCTTTTAAATTAAATCATTGTAAAATATATATATATATATATATATATATATATATATGTATGTATATATATATATATATATATATATATATATATATATATATATATATATATATATATATATGTATATATATGTATATATATATATATATATATATATATATATATATATATATATATATATATATATATGTATGTATGTATGTATGTATGTATGTATATGTGCATATATATAATAATATTTATTATAAAACACCTTTTAAATTAAATCACTGTAAAATACATACTTCACCAATGAATGTTACCAGAGAACCACTTTAACCATGAATCAATAACTTTCAATGAACCTGCAGCTTTTGATTGCTTCTATAAATTAAATTCAGAGTTGGATATTTTATTAAGCTCACTAAAATTTTGATTTTAATTTTGCAACTATTCTTGATTATACATTTTGGAAATCTGAATTTTAACTTATCCGTTTGTGGCAAAAAGGATCAACATAATTAAAGAGGAAGGAAGCCAAACGAAATCCATATTCTTTTATTTACACTTAGTCAATTTGTATTCCTGATATCTTCTCTTTCACACAAGTACATACTCCTGTATTAAAAATATGCCATAATCCATGATCAAACATGCCATCATATTTCATCCAAGTTTCGAAACAACATTTTTATAATTGATTCAGTTTTTTTCATAAAACTTGAAAGGATGTACAAATTTTCTTCGATTTGGTCGCCAAAATAGACACTCCTGCAAGCTCAAAGTGTTTTATAAAGGAACTTGTTTTTTAAAAAAAAATCCATAGCAACGCAAGCAACATTAAAAAAATGTCGATCCAAAGCAGCTTTTATAATAGTACAATAGAATTTCACTAAGAATGAATTAGTTTTTAAAGTTAAATAATACTATAAGTATGTATTTTCCGTTGAAAAATTAATTATAACTATGCAAATATTTAAATCTTAAAAATACTGCACGTTTCTATAAACAAAAATTTTAACATTATTTGTATTGTTCACAGTCTCAAAATTCCCTCATATCTTTATTTATTTTGAGATAAAAAAAGATACCCAACAAGCAGAAAGATGTAATTGAAAATTATTTATTCAAAATTCAAGATGGCACTCTAAAATGTACGTGAATGTGACTTGCTTAAATAATTCATCTATTATTTAATGAGTCTTATAAATTGCCTACTGAGACGTTAATCAAATTTTATTTCCTGAATTAAAAGATTCGTATTCATATTATATCACCAACTCATAACACAAAAAATTACTCCGTTACGACTTTTATCTACACAAAAGTTGTGTAACAACGCTCATAAAATTCAAAACTGCGTAAATTGAATTGCAACTTAGACAATATTAAATTCAAATTTAAGCCACCAACTTCGAATACTTCAAATTGTTATAGAACACAAAATGATTACAAATCGAGTTCTGTAACAAAGCTCTGACCAGAATGACAAAAAAACCACACGACATTATTTCTCACTGTTGCTAAGATATTGCAATTGAATACCATTTGGCAACAACATTTGGTAACTGCTACGTAACAGCATGTACAAATATATTGGACAGTAGAGAGCATTTATTGGTGAAAAGACAAGTCCACACGTAATGATTTCTCACTAGTTCCATTTTATAAGTCTTCATTCCAAGCAATTTGCCATGGCAACCAGTCCTATAAATAACGATAGGAATTCAGGAAGTCTACGTTTTACTGTCATTACCAGACGAAAAATTCTGTGATAGTTCAAAATAATGGTTAAGGAAATGAATAAATGCTTTCACTATTGAATTTCAAATCCTTAGTAGTAGATTATGAAGCCTTATATCATTTATTCTTTTTAAATATTATACACATGGGAATTCTAGAAAAGTTGTCAAAATCTTTAAAAACTACGGTATTTCAGTATTTATAATTTAAATTGAATCATTTATTTTATTCTGGAATAATATTTGAAATTATCAGAAAAATGTTTGAAGATATTTTCTATAATTATGAAATGTTATGAAAATATGAAGTAACACTCTTAATTTTATTTGTGTGTGTGTGATATTTTACTAGTGTTTTATATCAAAATATTACTCTATTAATTCAAAAACAATACTAAGTTAGTAATATATTCCCTTAAAACTTATATTTTTATATTTATATATCATAAATAACAATTTTCAATACATTATATTACCATAAATGTAGATGCAGCAGTAACTCTGAAAAACAATTTCAATCTTATGTTTTGATCAAATTAAACATATTTTAAGAAATGATTACGTGAAAAAAAGGCAAAAGTAATCTTCAAAACTTTCTTCCAGCTCTTCATATTTCAAAATATTAAACCAAATTTTTAGATCATATTTATTCTCAGATTTCTAATCAGAAACTGAAATTTTTATAAAATTATGAACTAAGATTTTAATATAAAATGTATTAGGGAAAATAACTTTATATTTTAAACTATTCAACGAGTGCAAAAAAAATTATCTCGAAATTAACATCAAATTTTGAAACATCTTTAGACAAAGATTATTTTTGCATGATTAAGCAAAAATTACAATAAGTAATGAGGAAATTCTTTAAGAGAGAACTCGTTATATTTTCTTAAATTTTTATCTTTTCTTTAAGCATTTTTTCCTTTACACATCATTTTCTTATCAGAGTATTTTGCATTATGATTAAATATTTAGGTATTTAAATTTCAGTTTTCTCAAATCTAGTTTGAAGATTGATTTTCGTTTGATTGAAAATTCTCGTTATTTTTAACCCTGATATTTTGTTTAAAAAAATTTCCACAATTTATAAAATAATATTGTTAAAAATTATAATAATTTTAAAAAAATATATTAAAATTTTAGCTAACAAACTTAAAAACAATTGTTCATTACCTGTAACATTTTATTTGCTGAATTACCTTAAACTTTAAAATAGTTTTAAAATTTAAATACTAGAGGCATTGTACCTACCATGGCGAGTTCACGTGATTTTACTGACATGAAACACTAAATTTAACTAAATTTTACTAAGCTTTAAGAACTGTTCTGAATGTTTCTTTTTTCAATTTTTCGCTTATTTAATATACACACGTCGCCTTCTCACAGACAAATGTTTAAGAAATATTTGCAAAATTTTAGAAATAATAGAAACTTAATTATTTTTTGACTTTATAAAAACTTCACTACTTAACAAAAATTTAAGTTTAAACAATGTTAAAATATCGTGATTGTGCAATTATTAGTAACTGGACTTCATTTTTTGTATAAAATTGTTACTCAGTTATTTTAGATATTTCCTTATTTCTGCTGTATGTATTTAACAATTAGATGAAATTGAAATTTATTTTAATCTTTAATCAATGAATTTTTAAAAAATATAATTGTATTTAATCTAATTTTTCAAGTAAATGAGCTTTGTCTGCTGTATAATTCACATTATGTATATTAAATACAATTCATATGAAATTATATTAAAATTTATTTCTATTTTGTAATTTGCATAACGCTTTGGAATAAAATATCGATATATTTTTATAGCAAACTGAAAATAATGCTGTTTATTTTAGTTTAATCTAAAATTAAATATTTATTTATACTTTAATAAATAATGCAACAATGATTTAACTATTAAGCAAATTATAAAACAAATCCCTAGAGTTTTTAAAATTATGACTATATATAATTTCTTATAAAGTTTTAAAAATATTTTATAAAAGATGTTTTTTAATAGATTTTAAAAATAACTTTAATAATTTGATATCATGAACATTAAACAGAATAAAAAAATTAATTTACTGATACAATATATCATAAAAATAGAAAATAATAGTATTAAATTTTTTTTTTACAAAATAAAATTATTTTATTAAAATAGAATTTTAGACAAAAAAAGCAATTGTGCGAAGTATACACCATTATAACATTGCTGAATAATTTCTTCTAATGGATCTAATCCCAAAAAACTTCTATAAATATTCATTTTAATTAAGGTCTAATAAACTTAACAAGAATTCAATGAACATTTTAAACTTCCTAATTCTTCCAGGTATATACTTCAAATGCAATAAAAGTTTTAAGATTCTTTCTGCGTACATCTCTACGTCAATAATAATTGGATTCATTAGATTTTCTTGAAGCTGGTTATATTAAAAAAAGATTATTTTCCATGCTCTTAGTAACAACACGATATAATAACTTTGTGCACATAAATAGTATTATACATATAAATACACACATATATATATGAATAAAAACATATTCATGGATATATACATATGTATGGAAATGAAATCAATTTACTTGAATCAAATAATTTCGACTTTATTTGTGATTTTATAATTATATTACTAATCACATTTTTTACCTTCATTGCATAAGTTAATTAAAATATGCTGGAATATTAACTGATATTAGGATTCAAATACAATTGGAATAATTTTTAATTTAAAATCTTTATATTGTTATATAACTGTTAAATAAAACACGTTTTTAACATGAATATGTTTGATGTGATTGAATTATTTTATCCATTGACTATTTTATCCATAAAATAAGCATTCGTAATAATATTTGAATCAACATCAAAATGTAAATTCAAATATTATTACAAATGTTTTTTTATATTACACATTTAAAAGACTTCATCTCCTTTTATACATAAAAACTGCAGATTAAGAATCGGTAATTAGTTTTAAAATGGAGCACGAACGAAGCATTACAGTTCTCCAGAGAACGCTAGATTTTTCTGAAAATGAAATTAAAAGCGTTGAATCTATAAATGTATTCCACCAGGAAAAGAATCTTTTTTTCATGCAACCATTGCAAGTAATTAAAAATAAATTTAGTATTTTTGCATAAAACAAGTCACTTAATGTATTTCTTTAAGAGTGAAATAAGAAAATGCAAAAACTTTTGTAGAAATAAAGTAGTACTCGTGAATTTAATAATTGTTAATAACTCTCCCCAAGATAAAATATTAATTAAAATATAATTCAATAACAATAGAAAAGAAATTAAATTTTTTTGAACTTCATTCAGAAATTATTAAATGATATACTATATACATACACACATACATACATACACTGGTGTACAAAAATTAAGTACGGAATGGAAAAATTAGCTTAACATCGGAACAAACAAGCAGATTGGACCGAAAGACCAATCAGAAGATAGACTACGGTCAAGTACACAAGGGCATACTCAAATTACGCAATATGACGTAGAGGAGGGATGTCGGAGGGGTAAAAAGCAGGCTGTTGGTGTACGCTCAAAGTTTCCGTGAAAGCTATTGCACGGCTTATATCAGTTTAAACGACGAAGAGCATCTTAATCAGTGTGAAATAATGAACAGGCAACCTCGTAAACGACATCTATATGACCTTACGCGAGGTTGAATCATTGGGAAGATTAAGGAAGGTCGAAGTGTGGCAAGAGTAGCTGCAGCGCTTGGAATCACTCACAGCATCGTTTCACAAATCTGGAGATTATTTCAAACTACAGGAACACCTGTCCGAAGATTCAGCAGTGGTCTTCTAAAAGATGGCAGTCGATGACCGGTATATGGTCCTACAGGCAAGAACGAACAGGTGGCACATGACTGGAGAAATCGCGAGATATCTCCAACAGATGACTGGACGACAAATATCACGGCTTACTGTCGCCAGAAAGCTGCACAATAGTGGTCTATTCGCACGATGACCTGTACTTTGTGTACCATTAACGTCTGCCCACCGGAGGAGGCGCTTATGTAGTGCCGGAAACACCAGAACTGAACGGATTAACAATGGGGTCGAGCACTCTTTACAGACGAGAGCAGATTTAGTCTGACTCCAGATTCTGGACGCATACGCATCTGGAGAGAGCGGGGAACACGCAATAACCCCTCCAACATCGTCGAAAGGGATCATTTTCAAGGTTGCGGTGTTCTCGCTTAGGGAGGCATCATGTTTGGTACCCGTACTGACCTTCATGTCGTCCAAGAAGGCTCGGTCACCGGGTCCCGTTATTGTAATGATATTCTTCTTCCTTATGTGTACCTTTTTAGAAGTGCTATGGGTCACCAACCAGCTCCTCTTCATAGACAACAATGCTCAACCTCATTGTACAGAGGCTGTCGAAGAGCTATTGGAAAGTGAGGATATTGAACGCGTGGATTTACTTGCAAGTTCCCCGGATCTAAATCCAATCGAACACGCGTGGGATTTTCTAGAGAGACGCTTGGCGGCACGTGACCAACCGCCAGTATCAATTCCAGAGCTGCAATAAGCACTACAGGAAGAATGAGCAGCAGTACCTCAATAACTTACTGACAACCTCATACTCAGTATGGACAGACAATGTCAATCTTGCACAACAGTCGGGGAAGATCATATCCTTTACTGTCGAGCTGGCAGCCGAATGGTTAGCGCTCTTGCCTTCGGTTCAACAGTTCATGGGTTTGAATCCCACCTTGGGCATGGGTGTTTGTAGTGGTACGGAATCCACTTTAAGCCGTAGGTCTCAGTCTAATTAGCCCTCGTGTGTAAAAAAATTACCGTTGAGCGATAAACAAACAAACATATCCCTTACTAAAAGTTGGATGCTTCTTGCTAGAGAGCTGTCACATGGATGTTTCAGTCGTATCTGTCATTCTGCTCTATGCTCATTTTTCAATAAAGTTCTTTAAAAAAAACTTATAATTAATTATATTTTAATAATTCTATTTAAGCTGGGCTATCAAGCTGAATGTATTGCTAAGGAAATAATTTTTACATTTATTCTTGTATTTTTAAATTTTTGCCAATGATATTTCTAAATATTTTAAAACCTGATTTATTATTGTTTTAAATACGAGAATGTCAAAATTCAAATGCTCTTTATAGTTTTTGTTCTCATTGCAATTTGTTTTCAATAGAAGTATAATTGGTTCAAGGGAATAGGTGCAGATTACTTGCCCATTTTGTTGAAATCGATATACAAATTTTTTGAAAAAAATTGTATCACAAGTAAAGATTTTTCTGCTTCTGGCGAAATTCCATATGCAAAAACACATTGATATAAAATATAAATAGAACCATTTTTTAAACAAATGAAAAAGAATTGTGATTATAGTGTGTATTTGTACAAAAAAACTCTCAAATTATAAAAACCATAATAGATTCGGAAAATTTACCGATTTCCATCACCGCTGTTTGTGATTCCCTAGAGATAAAAGCATGGCACTATCACGACGCTTGCTAAAACTGTATAATTAATTGAAAGACTTCGAACATCGAAATACATGAAGCCAGGTAGACATATTGAGAAATAGTTCGTCACCCGCATCTTACAGATACAGATGTGTAAAGGTACTTTCATCAATACTTGCTGCGATTAACTAATCAATGAAATGCAGAATCTGGTGGCAAAATTGTGCAAATGCGACTCAAGATTGAATGATTGTTTGATTAACTTGAACTGCATCAATTGTATCATTTTATACTATTTAATGTATTACAAATTCTTCAATACCCCCGGGTACTCTACACCCTTTCACAGCGATTGGCTGATTCAAAGTTACGCTTTCAGCTGTTTGCTTTAAGGCCTCTACCTTTGAGCAAGCAATATGGGTTGTCATCAGACTATCGTTCACAGTATTCAATAAGGAATAAAGTTTTACTCTCGAACCAGATGACCATCCTGTTTGTGTCTGGAGAAGCCAGGTCAGTAGTTTTATTCAACAAGTCATCTCTAGTTATCCTCTGTACATCTTAAATAGTTCAACAATGCACTAATGCTGTCCTGCAGCTGGTTGTATTATCTTTCATTACACGTCATCCTGAAGGACGTTTCGAGCAAGATAATGTCAAGCTCCATACCACTCATATTTCTGATCTGTAATGCTCTTCTTTGACCAGCGAGGTCATCAGACCTTGCACTAATCAAACATATCCGAGACATGGTCAGACTCGAGCATCTCAAATTATTGCGGATTTGGTGCAACAACTATTGAATGCCTAACAGAATATATCGCAAGATGACATTAGAATCTTCTGTCATTCTTTACAGAGTCGTATAGGAGGGTTCCAGTAATTATTGATTTGAACATTCAAGCCGTAATTCAAGCTTATCATTATGCGTTGATAAGCCAAATTTCCATCATTTTTATCAGTACGTTATCTTCCTATGAACTGTATTCATATTTAATTTCATTAAAAAAATATTTAATTTCTTTCTCAGTGCTTCAGTGCTTTTGATTAATTTATACGAAGATCGATTTAAAATGGAATGCGGTAAATAACTGTTTTCTTCACTACGCTTAAAAGGCATTATTTATTAAATACAGATTTTAATTAATAAATTAATACGTTTACACAGACTTAAATATATTAACTTTAATTTAATTATTTTACTACTAAGCATTTTTAGCGAAAAAGGAACTAATCTTAAATTATTCTTATGTTTGTAAAATATAAACGCAACATTAAAAAATTTAGACAAATAAGAGAAGTTACTAAATATTGAACATTTGGAATTTCGCTCACTTTTAACATTTAATTTTTGTTATATTTTAGAAATAAATTTTCTTGTTCATTGTATATTAATAATCATGTCACGCAATAAAATGTAACATGTAACACATTTACAAGTATAAAAATTTTAGTAGTTTTGTGAACACCGTACTAAAATTTTTATACTCGTAAAGCTACTCATTTCAAATGTTTCAGAATACTTCAAATCTTGTAAGTATTGAAAACCTAATTAATTTATTTGAATATTATTTTTTTAATTTCAAGATGAGTAATCTAGCTTAAACTGTGACTCTATTTATTTTGATTTACATTTACTAAACAAAAATTTTAAGATTTATATATATATATATATATATATCTTTGGTTATCAAAATTAAATGGATATTTAGAGAAAATATTATTTCTATTAATTATTTACACGATTTTTTATTTGAATTGTTTTAATTATTTATGTAACTAATCCATGATTACATTCCTTAAGATATTACCTTATTTTTTCATAAATTAAATATTATTTAAAATTTATCAATAACTGCTCCATAAAAATGAGACATTAACTACATTTTTAAGAATCAGTAATTTTTAAGACAATAAATAATATCATTAATACAATATTAAGAAAATACAGATATCACATTCAAAGGAACTAATACTGTATGAACTACACCAGCTCTTTTTAGGTACAAAACAAAGTAAAAGGAAATGATATCAGTTTTCCCTTTTCTGCATAAAATTGAATGGAATACCCCAAATAGTTTCAATGAAATTCTTAAAATACAGTTTTAATAGTATTATTTAAATAAGCCAAAACGGATGGATATGTAATTGTTTTTAGATGTTATAAAATATTCACCTAAAAAAGGCACCTACTTCTTATTCCAACTCACACTGATATCGCATATATTACACTCGTATTTCCTTAATATATACTAGGAATAAATGTTATCTCGATATCAAGAAATGTTATTCCAAAAATAAAAAGATACTAGTAAAAGGAAGCATTTCCTGATAATTATTCTACAAGAGAAACAAATATTCTACAAGAGAATTTAATACTTATCGGAAATATTATTGTGATTATATTTGTCAAATACTTATGTAAATATATTGGAAACGGGTGTTTCAATATTATTTATAGCATGCCCCTGCATAATGTATTAATTTATACCTGCATTATTTAAAATTGTAATCCTGATCTGGTTGTCATGACAACAATATATTTAATGACGTTATTAAGCAGAAACATTTCGCAATCTCATTTTTTCCTAACAAAATCTAAAATTTCATTCAATCTTTACAGAAAATGGCTTAGTTCAACAAGTAAACAATTTTATTTCTCCTATCTTTTTGTTAATAGCCAATGTTTCTAAAAGGGGGCTAATATTAAAATAAGAACAAAAGGAAAGTAAAATGAGAATTCTTCCGGAAGTGACCATAAATAGGAGCAATTAAAAGCTCGTCTCAGTGTTTAAATTATAAACAATAGGGATTTTATATGGGCGTCAGAACTGTTAACGATGTAAAATGAAAAATATAAATATCAAGTTTAATTGTTTTTCCGACTTAATATCGAAAATAAACCATTTAGAAAAGTTTCCCATTTTTCAGAGAGAAAAACATTATAATGCTATTTTTACAGTTATTAGCCAATAACTTTAAAGGTGTATTACTATTTTATTATGCATGAATCTTAAATTGCTTCAAAATTAATTTTAAATAAAATGTATAATTGTTTTGTATAAAAAAGTAAATATTTATTGTACGTAATTTCATAACTGGATAGAATAAATTATTTTGTCTTTTCCAATTTGTAATATTAAGATAATATTTACTAATCTTAAATAAAAGGTATAATTGTTTTGCATAAAAAAGTAAATATTTATAATACGTAATTTCGTAACCGTATAGAATAAATTATTTTGTCTTTTCCAATTTGTAATATTAAGATAATATTTACTAATTTTTCTCAAGTGTTGCGGTTCTTTTAATGCAAAAATTATAAGCTTTGATTTTGACATCATGAAGTATATAATAAACAGCATTGCTTGCTAATCAAAATTAAGCAACTTATTTCACGATTTTTATACTCACAATGACGTAATGAATATTATCACTTATATTATTAATATAATAAAATAAAAAATTACCTTATTTAATGCGTTTCAACATTTATAATTCATTTGAATAATTTTCATCTGAAAATTCATAATAATCTTTCATTATTCAAATTTTATAATTACTTAAAATGACAAAGGAACACAATTTGTAGATAAATTGGTGCGAAAATATACCTATTAAAAGTAACATTTCTTTAAAAAAAAAAACAAAGTGTAAGAATTTAAAATAATATGTATTTTTATTTTTTGTGAAATAGCGACTCTTTAGGGTATTATTTATCCTGCAAATATCCAAATAAAAGAGCGAATGGAAAGTGCTAAAACAGAAGGAAAGTGATAGTAATAGGTTAGGCAAAAAATTAGTGAGTGCACCATCTTCAATTATTCTATGCTCTAATGCAACTTCTTTGAAGCTAAGTGTCTGCTAACTTCACTCATCTATCAGGAAAAGAAGATAATGGAAAATAAACTGCTTTTGTTCATTAAAAAAACGTTAAGAATATATTTGTGATAATTATTATTTATCAAAGAGAATAAATAAAGCTTAGTTACAGTCTAATAGCCTAAATTTAGAATTAGACTATTAGATTATAGAAAATTAAAATGGTTTATTAAAGGACTTTTTAAAATATCACTTCCTAAAGAATGTATCGACTTATGTTATTATAAATATCTTTAACAATAATATTTTTTCATTTAAAAATTAATCCTAACCAACTCAATGATTATAGATAGATATACTAATAAATTCGCATGAGATTATTTTTAAATTTTTACCGTCCATTCAATTGAACATTCTTTGAATAAAAATAATAACATTTTTATGATATACATTTAGTCATCCACATTAACATATATTTATTAATAAAAATCCGTTTATCAAATGGAGCAACTTTTGTAAACACATAATATCAATTTTAATTGGACAGTTATATGAAAAAATATTTTAAAAAATTAACACCGTAGATATTTTAGTCATAAGATATTGATGTTTTAATTTTTCTTATTACTCATGTTCAATAAGTAACTATCTTTTCATTTTATTAGAATCATTTATCAGTAGTTTTTCTCTCATAAATATGTATTTCACTCATTCAAAAAGTATATAATAATGTCAGTTTACTTAGTTCATGCCTTTTGGTCAAAAATTTGTAAATATACAGCAGTATGACCTTATGTTTTTATGTCTACGCCTCTTTTAAAAAAGTTAGTTTTTCTTGGTTTTTATATCATTGATTTAAATCATATACAGTTAAAAATTGTGTTTCTACAGTGATATACATAATTATTATATTAACAGTTTTCTAGGAAAATATTATTTTTTAATTTATTTGACATATCTTCCTTAAATATTTCTGAAATGTTGAAAGTTATTTTGGTCTGAGGGTGCATATATACTAACAACAGTGTTTGAGCTTCAAATTTGTTAAAACCTTATGTAAACCGATAAGTAAAATGTATGAAACAAATGTGTCGCATCAAGAATGAAATAAACTCATAATATCATCTATTATCCTTTTATTAAATACCAAAACGTGATGCTTACCATGTATTCTGTTGGTTTGTTCATTTTATAGCATTCAATATTTTTAAATTTTAAAATTATTTTAAAATATCCCTTTAATTTGCAACTACTAATCAAAAAATAACAGAGATTATTGATTTCTGCGGACTTATAAGATCAAAAACAATACGGTATTTATAATTTACCTATCAATAAGCTGCTTAATTTATGAAGATTTGATTTTGTAGTATTTTTGTCATTAATTAGAAATGTCTATTTAGTTAAATTAACAAAAGTTAATTTATTAAATTATCCTCCTTTACAGAGTTTATCATAAACAGTTAATCATGAATACACACGCTAACTATCTATTTTAACAATCAGCAGATTCTTATTTTAAGTTAATTAGTATATATTACAAGAGAACGCTTGGCTGATTCACTCTGGAGTCAAAGTTTATTTTCTATTTCAAATGAAAATGGAAATCCAAGAAATTAGATTATTCTGGATAGTTGTAATGAATTTCTCCCACGTTTTTCAGCTTATATTCATTTAATCAGCTATAAATATAGTAGTATAAAATATCTAATAAATCCTGTCAAAAAGGTAATCTTATATTTCCTACTTTATATATATTTAGGAAATATATTTTTCATAAAGTTAGACATCGTATTTTTTTGAATAATATAATTCTGACTTCTGTCAAGAAGATGATGAGCGCTGAGATTGCTGATAGATAGTCATGAATATTGGAGACCAGTGTCCCAAATCTGAAGAAATTGAATGTCTAGACTTACCAACTTAAATAACACAGAAGTATAATTACATAATCCATATATAATTAAAGTGCCTGTCCTAAACTGTAAAAATTTTAGTTAAAGAATCTGCTTGGAAAACTCTGAATAAAATGTCAGAATGGTAGAAATTGGATTTTAGGAATAACATTTCAAATTTAAGACATGGCACAAAAAATTTAAGATAAAGTCAAAAAAATTCAAAGTAAAATATTTGATTAAATTACACTATTAATAAATATATTTATATGAAATTGAAACGTAGAACAAAATATTACAAATTTTTCATTTTTGATAAGCATAACTAAAATAATTAGAAAATTAACCCAACTTTTTACAGTGCAATTTAGATAAGTTACTTACTTTAGTAAAAACACAATTTTTGTTAGATTAAAAATTTTATATTCCTTTCAGATTACAGCACACTAAGTAATAAAATTAAATATCTTCTCTCACTTTTAATTCTTTTTCTTTTGTTTAAGAAAAAGTTCTCGGCAGGCAATTATCAGTTTCTGTGTTTCTATCAACTGAAGAATACCATTTTATTTTAATTCTGGAAGGTATTATTTTTATGCTTAAGTTATGAATTACTCATTTAATCCTAACTGGCGTAATGAGATGTAAAATATTATTTAAAAAGAGGAGATATTAAACTTTCCTGCATTAAACTCATATCCTAGGCTAAAATATATAGCGTACATGTTTAGATGTAATAAGCATTTATAATAAATAAAAATATTTGTTAAAACGTAAATTAATAAAGACGGATAAGATATTATATATTATTTTCACATAACTTTAAATAATTGATAAACGAAGAACATTCGATTAGTAGTGTAGTTAAATGTGTTCAAGTATCTTTTTAGCAATGAAAATAGCATCACAATAATTCCATGCTATAATTTACATAAAATAATGAAGTGAGGTAAATATGATATTACATGCAAAGGAATAATGAATTGGAATTAATATTTCTAAGAATAAAATAGTTTCAATTTTGATGGGCCAACTCAGTTCTTCAATTTCTCTCTTTGATTTCCGCAAATATAATTATCAATCTCTCCTAATTTTACCATAGTGAAGATAATACTATTGCTTAGGATGACATTAGATTTATTCAGAATTTTCTGTCTTGCATTGTGATTTCAACAATTATAATCTCCTTACTTAAATAATAACATTCTGAAAGTAAATATATTGTTGAAGATTTCTCCAAAAAGCAATTAATATATTTGAGCTTCAGAATAATTTAGTATGTTTCAACTTCCAGTAAAGCATGAATTTGGAAAGATAGCAACTTATTCTTACATTACCAGCAAAATTACACATTTAAATCTGGTTGAATATAATTAATAATGAGTTTGCTATGTGCTTACACACATGGCAAAGAATATAATATTAATTTTAGGAAAATGCAAGAGACTAATGATGGGTTTAAATTTAAATATGAAAAAAATTATATGTGAAATAGTAAAATCAATAACAATACTCATTTTCAATCAGAACGAAAATGCAGATTTTGTGAATTATTATACAGTAATCTGATAGACACATCTCAATATTAGTTATTTTCTATTATAATTTTGAATTTCAGTTTTTATTTTTAAAAAAAATTCACTATTGTATTTTTTACTTAAATTTATTTTAATTCTTATAAAAATAATCCGTATTTAATTTTAAATATATGCTACATTTTATTGAAGCTATTCTTTCCGTTTGAAATCAAATAATTAAAAATACTAGTTATATTTATTACATCTCATCACTTTTAAATCCTTTGCAAGCGCAAAAGATATAAGCAAATGTGTTATGATGTTTTCTACTATAAGTTATTATATTTTTATTAAATTGTGTTAAATATGAAATTTTAATAAAACTGAATTATAACTTTTAATGTGTGCATATTGGATATTTTGTGTGCTTTTAAATTTGTACAAATTTTATAAGTAAAATAATAGATAATTATTCTAAGCAATTAAAGGTTCTTAAAATACTATTTTATACATTGACAAATAAATCGTTCAACAGCTAGATTTTTTTCGAAATAATGCAAAATACAGCATAGGTTTTTTAGATAAATTCATGAATCAATTCGATTTTTAGAGTATTCGTAAAAATTAAGTATGAATAAAAGCTTTCATTTTCTTATTCTTGAGTCAAAATTACGAGATAGAATTAATTCTTGAAAACAAATATTAAAATATTTTTGTGTGTAATAAATCCACGTAATTTATATCAACCATTTTTACGACATTATAACATTTTATAAATCTTGAAAGTATTTAATTTTAAGTTTAGAATACGTTATAAGATTCGATAGAATTTTACAATCGATATCAGTGACAAAAAAAAACATTTTCTTCGAATATTCACAAACTTTTATATTTTATTTTTAAGATAAGGATCGTGAGCTTTCATTTTAAAGACACTAAAACTTTACTAACCTTGAAAATATTTACATGTTTCTATGTTTTTTTAGTGTTTAAATTCCACTCATCCGTTCTTAACTGTATCATTGTACGGTGTTAAAGAAAGGAAGAAAAAAATAATTCATCCTGCTGAAAGATAAAGATTCAGTCTTTCTAGAAAAAAGACGACAATCATTTTTCATGTAATATATATTGATAATACAGATTCATTTTTAGTGTTTCAATAATTATGAGACATTTTTAACTATTTTGAATGAATAGTACTCATAGTAAAACCAAATTTTTGTCTTTCTTTAAAAATAATAAAAATAGACCAAATAAAGATTACTTCTTTTTGTCATGTTATTTCAATTTATTTTTTATCAGAAAAGTTATTTTTTAACAACTTGATTTCTCAATATTGATGTTATACTGATTTTAATATTTTTTGAGATATCACAAGATTCATGTGATCTACTTTTCTACTTTGAAATTTTAATTTTTTTTTTACAATTTCGGAATTGATAATTGCACTTTGTGAATGAAAATGATCATTACACATAACCATAGAACAAACAATTATTTTTACAAATATTTTTTCAGGAAAATACATTTGTATAATGACATGATTTTTCATTAATCCTATATTTGAGGAGAGTTTTGATCAGTTATTAAGATCAGTTATTTGATCAGTTATATTCTTATAAGTCTCATAAACAATAAATAAAATAAAATATTAAGTACTTATATTTTTTATATACTTCAACGAAAGATTTTTTTCTGATTTATAATTTTAAGTAACGCTTACAATATACCAAAACATAATTGCTATGAATATGCTATCACAAAATGATTATTTATTTATATTTCGAAATTATTTATCCCGCGTATTATTAATGATTAACTAAAAAATAAATGTGAAACACTCTTTTCTTAGGCAATTATGTAAAGTATGAAAATGCGTTGTTTACATTTAAAGGATTTAAACTAGTTTCTCTTTTACATCAACATAAAAGATATTTATTAAATTAACTCAAATGTTTCGATAAATGTTTATTCTTTTAAATCAAGTACAGGTATTTTTTAATTTAACTATGAAATTAACTATTGATTAAATTATTTATAAATACTCTTTCTAATGTAGAAATGCTTAAATAAGCGTTGAATAACTGTACATTTATACTATAGATAAAATATGTGAATACGTATGAAACATCTACATATGCAATTACTTTTCATTATGTTTCTAATGAAAATATAATATTATGTTTAATTGATTATGAAATACGTGATAATTGCGATATTAAATGTAAAAATTTTAACACAAAATATAAAAAGAGTTCTAATACCTATAATATTTTTTAACACATTTCACGCAATTTCAATAATATAATGTTACAACGTTCTTCTAGAATTTAATTTCATATTTAGATAAGTTTACTTCTAAGTACTTCATAGAATAAATGTAAAGTTTTGTTTAAGATTTTTATAATGAATTTCATTATTAAAAGGAAGCATTTAATTGAATTTCACATATTTTATTGATATATCTGAAGGCTATTTTTCAATTCAAAATTGACAGTATTTCCTACATTCCCACAAAATTCATCTCAAACTTAAATATTGTTATTATTTTAATTATTACTGGTATAAATTATTACTGTTTTACGTACTGTTTTCTAATTCCCCTTTTTAATATATATAAAAAATATAAAGACACATTATTACGGCTCCAGTTTTCATAATTATTTTTTCTCCAATTCATCAGAATAAATCTCATAGCTACTAAGACCGCTGAGTTTGAATTCTCATAACTAATCGAGCAATTATCTGATATAATTGTTGATTTGTTAATATGCCCTAATAATGCATACCTTTGAATAGTGGAAAATCAAAATTTAATTTCCACTTTCTGAATGCTTATTTTCTGAATGGATATTGAAAATGCTTATTTTTAACATTTATCGATGTATAAATTTGACCAATAGTTTTTTGCGTCTTTCAAGAAAGCATGTTTCATGGAACTTTGAAATAAATGGTGCAATTATTATTAAACTCTTCATTTTACTGTGTTAAAATCAAATTCCCACAATGAGCATAAAAAACGAGTTTCTTAACAACTTTTTAAGAAAATGTACTATTTAGGATTAACATCTAATTTTAGAAACAAATTTATTTGTAAAATATGCTTTTTATTATAATTCCTTTTCTAATAACATAGTATTTAGATCAGTAGTTGTAATCACAATTTATTATTTATTGTAGTAGGTATCACAGTTCAATTTAATCATAATTGCTTAATGAATTTGAAAACTTCCAATTATACTTAAAAGTTATTTTCGAGTGCTTACAAATGGTATTATTCCATATGATCATGAATTGTTCGGCACAATGCCGTATAATACAGGATTTCAAATTCTGAATTGTGAGGAAACAGTGTTGCCAAGATGACGTATTGGGATGAAGCAAATACTGGGGTTAACAAAATAGAATTTTCTTCATAATTTTTATAAGTCTCCATATCTATGACGTAACAAAAACCAGATTGCCAGGTACATATGTCAATCTGCCAAAAAATCATCAAACTCAGAATTTGGCATCCTGGATTTTACGGCACCTGTTCCAACTGTTCAATTTTTAGTTCTAATAAAAATTTGGCGTAGAAAATGCAACTATTACCTATTCCCATTTATAGTTAAAGAAAAGTTTGTTCTTTATAATCTAATTTTCATTGTTTCATTCGTATACAACTGTACATCAAGAGAATAAACTAAATGATACGCGAGTGATGAATAAAAGTTCTTTTTTCAGTAGTGTATATAAAAAAGAAAGATTTAAAAAAAACAATCTTGATAGTACGAGGGTTGCTATTTATATTTCTGGCCTAATAATGAAAAAACAAATATGTAGGATCGAAATTGGTTTTATTGTTTTTCAAAATATTCTCCATGATGATCAATACACTTTTGCATGCGTTTGAACCAATTTTCAAAGCACTTTTTCCAGTCCGATTGAGGTAACTCCAAAACATGCGTTTTGAATGCATCAACCGCTTCTTCGGAGGTCGAAAATCGTTGTCCACGTAATTTATTTTTGATGTGTGGGAATAAGAAGAAGTCATTGGGTGCCAAATCAGGTCTGTACGGCGGATGACCCATCAGTTCGATCTTTCGCTCCGTCAGAAATGCCTTTGTTTGAGTCGATGTGTGAGAGCTCGCATTGTCATGATGAAGAATGATTCGCCTGTTCTTCTGCTTTTTTCGAATTTCTCCGATGACTTCTGGCAAACAAATGGTCGTGTACCATTCAGAATTGACCGTCCTGCGTTGCTGTAACGCCACTGTTGCCACATGACCGTTAATGCCAAGAAACAGGCAATCATTTGTTTCGATGTGCTTCTTCCTTGAACAACTTTTCTTGGTTTTGCCTCGTCTTGGAAGACCCATACAGTTGATTGCTGTTTTGTTTCCGGCTCATATGCATAGATCCATGATTCGTCACCTGTGTAGATGTTATACACAGCCTTTGATGTACCTTGAATGTATTTTTCCAACATTCCCTTGCACCAATCGACACGAGCCTTTTTTTGAGCGTTTGTCAGATTATGCGGGATCAACGCGAACAAATTTTTTTACGCTCAAATGTTCATGCAATATTTTATTGATGCTAGTCATACTAATGTCCAAAGACGCCTCTATCTCACGGCATGTCACATGACGATCTTGCTTTATCAGTTCACGCACAGCATTGATCTTTTCTGACACAACAACGGATTTTGGACGACCTGCACGGGATTCGTCCTGGATCGAACATCGACCACGATTAAATTCGTTATACCAATTTTTTACAGTGCTGTAGGATGGCGCTTTATCGCTGTATAAAGAATTAAGTTCATCGAAGCACTCTTGTCTTGACAATCCACGTTGAAAGTTATGAAAAATAATGGCACGAAAATGTTCACGATTCAATTCCATTTTTTGACACAGAAGAACTTTTTAATTTACTGTCAACAACACAAATAAAGCTATAATGGTAAATCGTCTGCTGAATTTATGTTTAAAAATATCAAACTTTCGATTAAAATCGTCTTCGGTCGCCTAGCAACACTTACTGTTGCCAAGGCCAGAAATATAAATAGCAACCCTCGTACCATAAATTTTAAAAAGAAATTCATTTATTTCACTTTACACCACTAACCCTCTGTACAAATTCCATTACAAACAGAATTTTAAATTTTCCACGTTACAAACAAAATTCCCATTCGCCATTCTAATATAATATTACTCTATAAATATGTAAAGTTTTAATTTGAAGTAAGCATTTATGGAGGTATGAAGTGTAAAATAACTTTGACTTAGCCAAGAATTATTATGCTTAACGTTAAGAACGAAAATCGTTATTTGTGTTGAATCTAATTTATAGCTTACCATCAATTCTACTCTTGTAATTTAAATTTTCCTGAATTCATAAATTCATTGTTTTCTTTCCTAAATACCTTTATTCAATTCACATCTCGAATAGAATGTAATCAGTACTTCATAGCTCATGTTACATTTAATTATTGATACAATTTGGCAAGTCTGGGTCTTTTATTTACCAACACAGCAACATCAATTAAATATTCAGTTTCATTGAATAAATATGTATGTTTGAATCACTGCTTTTCAGATGGTTTTAAATTCGAATTAAAATTATAATTTCCATATTTATTTAAATGTGCCATTAGGGAAGAAACAAGCAAGTCGTATAGGCTAAGGAATGAATTATTATAATGTAATTAAATTAGAGATTCTGATAAATGTCTAAAAAACAACTGATTTATATTTAAAAAAAGCTAGATTTCAAGTCGTCAATCAATTGCAGTAAATGTGAGTCTCAAAAATGCTTTTTTAAGATCTTTACTTGTGGTAACCAGTTAATAATGTTTGAGGAACAATTAAATTATAATTTTTTTTCCATATTCCTTTTATATTAGGGAAATATTGTTAATTTATTTTTGTCGAAACATCAAAGTACTTGAAGTATCAGAACTATCAGAACTAACGCTTTTACTCGGTTAAAACCAATAAAGGATAATTGGAGTGAATAAGATGGCTATGGAGTAATTTGACATCTCAAGGTTAGGTAAAGCTTTATTGGATTTTATATGAAGAAAGGGCTTGTCAAAAAGTTTCATAACTATCAAAAACCAATACAGTGGAAATGTTGCAAAAACCCCATAATGAATAACGTCAGAAGAACAATAAATTGTTTAAGTATAGCTAAATATAACTACTTAGAATTTAAATAGCAATGCCATTAAAACTTCTATTTAAAATATTCTAAACAAAGAAAATAGGAAATCAAAAGAACAATTTAGTGTAGAATAGGAAATATATCCAGAGTAAATATTTAAAAATATTTAATAGCGTTTTTCCAAAACTAAACTTTAAATCATAGTTAAGGTAAAAAAAATAAGCACGTTTCTAATATCAATAAATAAATAAAGTAAAAAAAAGTTTTAATGCAAGTTTTTAGATAGGAACTTTTAAAGAAGAAAAAAATCGGAACAAAAAGTCATTTTTTGGGGGGGGAGGGTGATATTCAACAAGTTTGTTCAAATTGATTTCTCTTTTTCGCTTTTTTGTGATAAAGGGCAAAACATTTTATTTTTCATATTTCATGGTAATTCTTATTTCAAATATACATTTATATTTTTCTTATAATATAGAGATATCTTCATAAATTTTTTAAGATTTTTGTATGCAATACAGTTAATTAAAATCCATAAACTTAACCATATTTGAATCTTTCAAGTATTTTTTTTTAAATTAACACTTGTGGCAAAAATATCTTACAATATTTTGCCTACTTAGTTTAATCAAAAGAGATTTTATCTCATTTTTTATAAGAATGTTGGCACCATTTATAACAAAATCCATATTTAGTGTACTATTATCATCTTTTTATTTTTGATAAAACTTTTATCATTTAAACAGGTTTATTTTCCATTTAATAATGATGACATTATTACATAATATCTTTCAAAAGTGTTAAAATATTAAGTATAAATGAACCACCGGGTACTTTTCATTTTGTATTTCAGCTCATTTTGCTAAAAATTTCCTTTACCCAACTATAAAAAAATTAACTTAATTTTCAGAAGCGATGGGACAGCTAAAGTTAAACTTTGGAGTTTACATGATTTTAAAAAATATTCTTCTACTGCTTGCAAGGGAATTAGCGCATGCACGTATTTAACAAAAATTCATCAATAATATTTCAGAATTCAAAAAATATTGAAATTTTATCCCCAGGTGAAAAATTTTTAACGCAAAAAGAATGTATGCAACGAATTGTAAGTTTATTTTGTTTATTATCGAATTGTAAGTTTAGACTCTAGATTCTAAATGAGATCAAGATTTGTTAAAAATATTTACTACCCTTATTAAGAATTTAAGTATTAAAAAATCATGTTTTGAAAATTTTTCGCATGATGTGCAATTTATGGTGATAATTATATTATATATATATATATATATATATATATATATATATATATATATATATATATATATATATATATATATATATATATATATATATATATATTATATATATATATATATATATATATATATATATATATATATATATATATATATATTAGCAAAACTGTAAACTCACTATTACCTATTAAATTTATAAATTCTCTTTTCATAATCGAATTTAATTGATCATTTGGAGCGATTTTTGTATAACATAGCATTTGTATTATTTTAGCTTCTGTTAGTCAGTAATTATATATTCATTCGTGAAAAGAAGTTTATTTTCTTTAAAAGATATTTCACCACAGAAATAGATGAAAATATAAGATATAAGCAGAACATTTTTATTTGTGTTTCAACCTTATATATTTCTTTTTATCTAATATCCCATATCATTAGACGAATGTTCTCATTTTTTCTTTTTAACTACAATACTTACGGAGCAGACACTCACAATTTAACTTAAATTTAGAGTTTACACTGACTTGCCCTTTTTGTGCAATTACCTTAACATTTTAGTTCTTTTTTCAAGTGTGGTCTTTACCAATTCCTACCAATTTTAATCGAATTCAATTCTCCTACCATAAATTAAGGTCGCTTTGTTTATTTAAAAGTTTACCAGTCGAAATTTTAATAAAGATTATAGAATAATTTAAATGACTGATGACATTCATGAGTTTTTACCAATTTCATAAACGGTCTCTTTTCAGTTAAAAATAATGGATGAACAATATCCTGCTAATTGTCTTCAATGAATTATAGAGATGGACCAGGTTAGCTCGTACACTTTATCACACTGGAGACCGCAGAGACCTGGTTGATTAAAGCGTCGTTCTCATTATCAGAAAGGAGTCAGTTCAAATCCTGAATTAACTGAAAATTCGTCTTATTTTCAAAAAGCGACTAGAGCAGTTTAAAACTGGGTGTCGTCACAATATCCTCCAAGTGAAATAACACCTCTGAAGGTGGCAGGCCAAGTTTTGAGGGTCATCTGCTTGGTCGTTGCTTTAAAATCAAGAAGATTCCCCCTGCTTCTTCCATCCAACAGGTAAAGCCCAACTCTGTGCTAAGTATAGGGGTGCATGCTAACGCAACAGCTTTTTATCACTGTTTACAGACCATTCTTTGGCTATAGACATCGAATATAGTTTTCAGACAATAGCAATTGTGTATGGAGGGAACGATACATGTTTTCACTACTTTAAAACATGTCTCCTTACTTTCTTACGATGCACTGCACCACCATGCGACAAGTGGTATACCCTGTGAATTAATCGACAGCTAATTTTCTAACGACAAGATAATGAAATTATTAGACTTCCACCTTTATAATCCTAAAATATATATATATATATATATATATATATATATATATATATATATATATATATATATATATATATATATATATATATATATATTTGACACTCTTATATTATCATTTTTTACTATTATTCATATCTTATCTTTTTACTGTATGAATTCGCTACGTATACCTATCGTCACGTTTTTAACGTTCATATTACGGAATATTGGAGAAGTTGTATTAGAGAAATGTTGAGGGTTCATGTAAAATGGTTGTATATTAATAGATTGTTTAATATTATTAATGAAATAATGTACGTATTTTATATGCATAAATGTATAGTATGATATATTCATAGTTATAAAATTATTTCTGTGGCGATTTTGATTTGTTTGTCGCTCAACGGTCAATTTTTGCACATGAGGGCTAATTAGACCGGGACCTATGGCTTAAAGTGGATTCCAAACCACTACAAGCATCCATTCCCAAGCTGGGATTCGAACCCACAAACTGTTGAACCGAAGTCAAGAGCACTAACCATTCGGCTGCCATCTCGGCTATTTCTGTGGAGATAATGTTCGAATAACCTTCAATTGAAAATTTTCCTTATTAAAATTTATAGGATTTTAAAGTTGGTTGATTGGTTTTTATGGCGCAAGGTCCAGATAAGGACAAGCTGCGCCAAACACAAGATAGCTTACACCAGTTTTTTAAACCCATTAAAAGTATAAAATAATAATATAGTTAAAATGTACATTAAAAGTACAAAGTAGAAATATAGTTAAAATGTATATTAAAGGTATAAAATAGAAATATAGTTAAAATGTATATTAAAAGTTTGTAAACATACAATATACACATGTATAAAATTAAAAATTTTATATTTAAGTAAAATATTTCTAAATCAGATAAAATTCATAAATCCTATGTCTTTTAAAAATGCAAATAAATTGCGATGGGGTGGTTCCCCAAGCAAATCTTCTAATTCTAAAATATTACTATTAAAATATCTAAAACGCTGATGGTTAAAATCTGACACACAATTAAAATGTGATATACAGTAAATGGTTCATCACACTTTTCACACCATGGTTGGAGATCACTTAAGATCAAATGTTTGTGGGTGAAACGCGTGTGACCAATTCGAAGGCGAGTCAGTCTGACATCTGCGCTTCGTGGAGATAAAACAGATAATGGAATGATGTATGAAAATATGGAATGGAGTTTGTTGCTGACTTGCAGGTCCCAGGATTCCTGCCAAAGAGAATATATGAAATGTTTGAATCCTTCTCATGTCTGTTGATGGTATTGAAGGCAAAAATGGAAGTAGCTGCAGATTTAGCGGCAGCATCAGCTTTCTCATTGCCATCTATTCCTATGTGGCTTGGTATCCAACAAAACAGTATCTCAAATCCCTTGTTAGTAACAGTATCAATTAATTTGAATATCTTAGACACAACTGGATGCCAATTATAGTTGTTATTCCTCAAAGCTTCTAATACACTCATACTGTCAGTGTACACACAAAATTTACGTTCATTTTTAGTTGTTACCAACTGAAGTGCTCGGTATATAGCCGTAGCCTCAGCAGTGAAGATGGAGCAGGATTTGTGAAGGCTATAACTGTAGGAAGTATTATCAAGATAAACTCCACAACCAACTGATCCCGGACACTTGGATCCATCCGTAAATACTGGAGTGTACATAGTGTACTGACAGCGATGGAATGAATAAAGCTGTTGAAGAATAGCAGTACTTGTGTCTGATTTTTTATTACTTCCAAAGGGATTCAGCACAATAATGTGTGGATCATACCAAGGGATGTGCAAAAAGGTCGGTAGACTCGATTCGGACATCACATAGGTCAGAAAGCAAAATTATGGATTTAATACGACAGAGAAAAGGTGGAATGCTTGATGGTCTAGCATTATATAATCTCTTAAGAGCAGCACTTGGAATCGTGGAACGCAAGGGATGATGAGGTGAGGACATGATTTTTGAATAATAATTAAGAGACAGCTGCATCCGCCGCAGGTCTAATGGCAATTGGTGGCAAATTACATATAGACTCTGGACGGGTGATGTGCGAAAAGCTCCACAGCATATCCTTAAAGCAGTATGGTGAACAGTGTCCAATCTGCGTAAGATGGAGAGTCTAGCCGATCCATAAGCAACACAACTATAGTCAATACGAGATAAAATGATTGATTGATAAATTCGGAGCAATGAAGTGAGATCTGCACCACAAAATGTATTAGACAACACCTTGAGGATATTGAGCAATCGCTCGCACTTCTTCCGCAGATATAAAGTATGCGGAAGGAAAGTTAACTTCTTATCGAAAATTACCCCGAGGAATTTTATCTCGTTGACCACAGGAATAGGTCTATTCCTTATGTGAAGCACAGGATCGGGATGAAGACTAGTTTTCCTACAGAAATGGACACAGTGACTCTTACTAGGAGATATACTAAGACCATTTCGTTCACACCAAGTAGTTAGATTGTTTACAGCTGTTTGCAATGGTCTCTCAATTATATACATGTTTGAACCCTGATATGAAATTTGTAAGTCATCAACATATAAATTCCTATGAACTGAAGATGGTAACTGATGAAGTATGTTATTAATGAAAAGGTTAAAAAGGGTTACGCTTAAAACGCTACCTTGAGGGACACCCTCAGCTTGAGTAAAAGTATTGGAAAGTGTACTTCCAATACGTACTTTAAATAGCCTAGTAGCTAGAAAATTCTGTATAAATATTGGAAGATTACCCTTAAATCCAAGATTATGCATATTACGGAGAACACCATAACGCCACGTACGATCGTATGCTTTCTCAATATCGAAGAAAATTGCAACAAGATGGTTTCTCCTCACGAAAGCATTTCGAATTTGGGATTCCAGATCAACTATGTTGTCAATAGTGGATCGTCCTCTTCGAAATCCGCTTTGTTGAAGGGGTATGCAATTATTCTTCTCTAAGATGTGAATGAGTCTATCATTGACCATACGCTCAAACGTTTTGCACAAGCAACTCGTGAGAGCTATTGGACGATAACTCAGAGGGTCAGATGAATCTTTGCCAGGTTTCAAAATTGGAATCACTATTGCTAACCTCCATGAAGTAGGATAAGCATGCTCAGTCCAGATTCTATTAAACAATAAAAGTATGTTTAATAAAGAATCATGATTTAAATGACGGAGCATTTGATACGAGATTCCATCTGGTCCTGGGCTAGTGTCGTTTGCTTTAAATAAAGCAGTCTTCAATTCTGACAATTCAAAATCATAATTATATGGTAGATTATGTCGATCATGAAATCTTAGAGGTGTCCGCTCAGCGATTCGTTTAATCCTTAGAAAAGTAGGATTATATGAATCAGAGCTGGAAACTCTAGCAAAGGTTTCACCGATGACATTAGCAATATCTACCGCTGAGGAGTGTATTGCAGCTCCGGTTTTTAATACAGGAATGGAATAATCCTGATAAATACCATTGGCTGCTTTAACTTTCCTCCATAATTGTCTGCTTGTTGTCGATGAATTGATTGACGACACATAGCGAATCCAAGATTCTCTTTGACTCTGACGTCTAACTCTTCGAGCTTGAGCTTTGGCTTTTTTAAAAGCAACCAGATTCTCCGTAGTAGGATATCTTCGGAATATATTCCATTGCTTCCTTTGTTTCTTATAGGAGAGTTGACACTTTTCATTCCACCAAGGTTTCCTGTGTTTATGTGGAATGATGGAATTTTTAGGGATAGCAACATCCGCAGCTCGGATTATTGTGTCGGTGACATATTTAACGGCATCATCTATCATATCTGTCTTAACTCTTGTCTCACTGATCACAGCCAATTGCATGAAAAATGTCCAATCGGCTCGACTGTACACATAACTAGGTGGGTTGTGACACACACTATTACTTCCAGTCTGAGTCACGATTAGAGGGAAATGATCACTGTTATAGAGGTCATTTCCAACAGCAAAATTCAGCAATGGCAGGAGTGATGGAGAACAAATAGCTAAGTCAAGAGAGTGAAATGTCCGTGATGGTTCGTGAAAATAAGTCTTCTCGTCGGTATTTAGCAGACAAAGGCAATTGTCAGAAATTAATTTTTCTATCTGACGACCGCGAGAATTCGTATCATCACTACCCCACAGAGGACTATGCCCGTTAAAATCACCAAGCAATAAAAATGGAGCTGGGAGTTGATCAAGTAAGTCGTTTAGTTCCTCCTCTTGGATGACATCATTCGGTGGTAAGTAGAGGCTACAAACTGTAATCAGACACGCGGTGTGAATTCTCACAGCAACAGCCTGGAGTGCAGTTCTTAACTGATGTGCTGTACTGGGATAATTGTTTGATGTAAATATACAAACGCCACCAGACACAGCAGCATCACCACCATTATCCTTTCTGTAGCATTGAAACCCACGCATTTTGGTGATGATATTGGGCTTCAGGAATGTTTCCTGGAGTGCCACACAAGCGGGGTTATAGGCTGACATAATGGATTTGATATCATCAATTCGAGGCCGAAAACCACGACAATTCCATGAAACAAAGGAAGTCATTAATGGAATACAGTCTAACCATTGTCACTATTGCTCAGTGTCATCTCAGATGAATCTTCCAATATGAAATCATCATCTGAAGGATGCAGTTTGACAGTGTCTGCATCCATAGACAGAAGAGCTTTTCTGGCAGTTAACGAAGACTTTCGAACGCCTTCTTTAGCAATTTTTAATTTTCTAGCCTTTAAGGCTTTTGATTTCGCCAAAGCTGATTTGGCAATTACAGGTGTACCAATATCTGTTGTTTTTTGCTTTGAGAGCAAGCTAAATGTCGAAACAGAATTTGTCTCTGTTTGGGTGCTGCAGGATCGGGTTACCTTTTTTGTTATATTTGCATAACTTACACCAGCAGCAGGAGTACGGGAATTAACTAATCGGCGGGCTTCTAAATAGGAAACATTGTTCTTGATTTTGATGGTAACAATTTCCTTTTCCTGTTGCCAAACGACAAGATCTAGAATATGAAGTGTGGTTACCTTTACAGTTGACACACACTTCTTTTGCTTCGCAGGTAGTACTTTCATGGCCAACGTCAGAACAACGGGCACATGTGAGTTTTCCTCTGCAAGCCATTTTAGAGTGTCCAAATCGTTGGCAATGGAAGCATCTAAGGATTAGGGATAAATGGCCGTACTGAACATCGCATATAAGCCACTTTAATATTTTGTGGCAAGTCTGGTGTAGAGAATGTCAAAATGAGATGCTTTGTGTTTAAAACAATGCCATCTCTTCATCGTGATTCTTTCTCACTGCAGACTTTTTTGGCTTTTTAAATTTTCAGTATTTCATCGGTGGGCGAGTGAAACAAGTCATCCGATGAAATAACACCTCGTGAAAAATTTAAATTCCTATGAGGTGCGACAGTTATCGCTATGTCACCAATTTTTTCATGCTCTGTATCATTATAGATTGCTTTTCGGTGTAGCAGTTTCTACTAATAGAACACCCGATCGCAACTTCTTTATCGACTTAACTTCTCCAAGATATGAGGTTAAGCTCCTTTTCATGAGAAAAGGAGAAACATATTCAAAGTTGTTTCCAATTCTTTGTACAACAAAATATTTTGCACTGCAAGTTTCCATTTGTTGTTCCTGAGGGAGTGAAGAGAAAGTTTTTATCCATTTAGGATGAATATAAATTCGGGGACTAGACGGCACCACCCACCACGGAGCCCTACGAGGGGATACAGGTTATTGTACCAGTGCTAGTCAGTCCCTATACGCTCACAGTACATCCCTGAAGTGGACTCCACCCTTAACGAGTCACCCAGTAGATGTACCGATCGCTTGATCCATAAAGCCGATTGATGTGCTGAGGACCACAACACACCTCCTGTTTACCTGGAAGCAGAGGCCAAAGCAATGTGTTAGTCTCAGGAGGCCTCAATTACCAGGATCCTCCTTTCCAGGGACACGGGTCTCCACGCACGGCAAACACGTGGGTGATTTAGTCCTCAAGAGTAGCTAATAGCAACAGAGCGGCGACAGCTACTCAAGGGGAGCCCTCAACCTCTTTCGAGGAAACCACAACGAGGGAGAAAAGGAAGAAATAGCAGAAGAATAGAGGAGAGAAGAAAATAAAGAAAAGGACAGATCACTAGGGTACCTCGGGATTGTGACACCCGTGTTTACCTAAAGAAGGTAAATCCCCTGAGGGGTATAGGATTTTAAAAATGGATTGCCAATAATTATACTATGTCCAATAAATCACCACAAACACACCTGTAAATTCTACTTTGAACTTTTTCTCCTTCTTATGACTTATATTTTAAAACAATAAACAATCTTAGGCAATATTCAGGTAAGGAAAAGTTTAAAAAATAATGTTGATTTATTCTAAAATTGTCATGAAAAAAATTAGGAAAATATGATTAAATAGATTATTGTATATATGTTAATAAGTTGAGTGTGAAAGAAAATAATTATAAGTAAATTTTTTTAATGAGAGTAAAGAGAGATAGAAGAAATAATTTCGGGAAATGTGTACATATCTGTAAGGAGAAATGTATTTTGCATCAAGATTTTACAGTTTTAATTGTTTTTATGTTAAGATATTATTTTTAATTTTAATAAAGCTTTTTTTGCAAACAGAATCATAAAGTTTTATGTTCAAAATTTTCTTGTTCCATATGAATATCCATAGTTTGTTTTATGTGAGTCACATAACGAATAGAGCATCAAATCAATGTCAAAATTGAGTGGTGGTGACGTCTATTGGAGGAGTTTAGAGCAAAGTCATACTTTCACCTTCGTAATGTTTTGATTAAACAAAAGATCCATCCTTCTAACTTAATTCCACAAAGCTGATGGCTAGCAGTCTTGGCTTGTCTATGCGTCATAAGTAACAGCAACACAAAAATAAATAATATTTACGTATTGTAACATGCGATTTAGAAAACACATAGCGAAATATATGATATGATTAAATAAAATTCCGATATTTTCTGAATTACCAATATAAATTAAATAACTGTATGTATGTTTTTTCAAAACATAAAATTTATTTAAACAATCTGCATAAACCAAACTTAACAAAATTGTACATCAAAGTAAATTCATTCTCCCAAACATATTTTCATTTTTCATTAACGATTACTAAAATTACTTCACATTTTTAATCACATTTAATTTGATGTATAAATCTTATACAACATGTTCTTTAATAAATTATAGTTTTGTATAAATAATAATTAATTTATTCTGATTAACCCAGATAAAGATCACAAACACTTCGTTTCAATGAATATTTTATAAGCAGTGTGACAGAAGTTTCATACTAATTTTATTTTTCTGATATTCTTAAGAGTTCTGAAGATATCAATGAAATATAAGTACTTCAATGGTAATAAATAGTTTTTGCAAAAAATTTTTTAAATAATCTTTTTTTTTTTTTTTTTTTTTTTTTTTTTTTTTTTTTTTTTAGTTTGAAATGTTTATTGATAAATTTGACTTTTTGAGAATGTACAATTTTTTTACTTGAGACTAATCACGCATTTTATCATAGATTGTACTTGCACACGTTTTTAAAATAAAATATATGACTGTTATAAATAACAATCTTAAAAAAAATTTCATGTAAATTTAAAGGAGAGTTAAGCCACCAATGGCGAAAAACATGAAAAATAGGCAAATAATGAAAACCCACTTCTTATGCATAATTTTAGAGCTTTATTGCAAACTTTGATTTTTTTGTGATTAGAAAAGGCATATTTACTTCATTTAGAAATGAAGAGAATTTATACTTAAAAAAAATTTTCTCTTGTAGGCTTAAAATATTATGAAAAATAATTGCTTTATAAAAATATGAATACCAAAATAATAAATCTGCCAAAAATTCTTTAAAAATGGCGCATCTTATGGAAGGCTGTATATGATCCCTATTTTTACCAAAATAAATACCTTGGATGGAGGCGGATATAACATAAGTAAACATGAAAAAAAGCTTGTAGCTGTTGCATAATGTACAAAATATAGAATTTATTTGTGACAAGATGTAAAATCCGTTTCAATCTAAAATGTTTGGAAATTTTTATTAAATAATATACCAATTCCTATAAATAAAATATTAATTAAAATATAAATGTTCAACTAAAGTATTCCTTCACCGATTCAAACGGGCAACTACTATTTTATACGTTGCATGTTCTTATTCAACATTTTATTTCCTCCACGAAACGTTTCTTGTTCCTTAATAAAATGTAATTTCTGCATATTTCAATTAAAACAATACCTCATTTTAAGAAATTTCTATGCTTGCTTAAAAGGAGTACTTCTAACTGGTTTAACACCAGCTTTTTTTCCCTTTATTTATATTTCAAGCAAGTAGCCAATGTGCATAACGATATAAATGAATCCTAGTCTTATATTAAAAATTATAGATTGATTTTAATAAAATGCTAATTTTGCTATCAAAATAATTAGAAATAAGTTTCAATGATGAATAATGCCTTTTTATTCTCAATAAATTTACTTCCTGTTTTGTCTAATGCAATGATCTTTAATCTGTTTATTCACGTCACCTTTTTAAACTATTTCAAACTATTTTTGCTCACAAAAAATAAGTTTAAAGTATTTTACTTACTTATAAGACATTGTGTAAAGTAGTATATAATGATAATTTTTTAAATGTGAAATAATATAGTTTATACTACGAAAGTAATAGTATAGTTATAACTTTATTCGTAATAAAAAAAAGCACTATAATTTTTATTATATATAATTCTAAAATTTTGAGGCACAATTTAAGAATTTGGCGGCACACAAAAGTACTCTGGCACAATGGTTGGGTATCATTAATTTAATGTATTCATTTAAATTTGGAAATAACTTATATTAGCAAAAAATTTATTTCAAGCAAAACTGATTTTTTATTTTTAACTTTGTTTCTTACTTATGCACTATAAAAATAAAAAAAAAATTCCATGTCTATTGTTATTTTTAGGGATAATTAAAAAATTAATTATTACTTAATTTCTCAGGGAAAAATTATTAATTTGAAAACAATATTCTTTTGCATTTGAGCTAACACATGGAAACAGGAATCTGTAAATATTAATAACAAATTACTTACGTATGATAAACAATATTGCATTTAAAACGAATTATTTACAATTTAAGCAATTTATTAAAAGTTTCAAATTGATATTTTGCATTTGTCCCAAGAAAACGGCCTTTTACAAAATCATTTAGCTTAAATTAAACTTTTCCGATTTCAGTATTTTATTATTGGAATAATGTTAAATCTATTCGGAAGCTCATATATTATTAATATCATTCTAAACCCCTATTTATAAAAACTAAAATTTGCTTGAGCCTTATGAGCATAAAATCTAGTTTTAATATCACTTTTGAGAAATAATTCAATCATAGAAACTAATTTAAAATTTTTAAAATGTATTATATTTTAATTTTTTTTCATTTCAATTTTTATTTTACCGTTTGTACACTAAAATTATTTTTAGAAATTATTGTCTACTTCATATCTTTCATTTGATATATTTAAAACATAAATGCATCGAATTAGAATAAAGTAAAATGCTTACATCACAATGCATTTTTGTATTATTTTACTAAACAAATTTACAAAATAAAATATGTTGCTACCGAAATGTTTATAACTGATTAGGCAGTGAACTCAGAATAAAAATGCATTTATATTATTTTTATAATAATATAAAAACAATTCCACATTTAAAATTATTGAAGTATAAAATTCATTAATATTATACTTGAAAGCAATAACTGAAAACCATATTCTAACAACGAAAACTTGTCAAGGAAAACTTCACAATTAATGATGTTCATCACCTGCCATTCAATCGTTCCGCTACGCTGTGATTTATGAAATGATTTTCCCTTAAAATATAAAAGCGTTATTAGCTGCCCTAAGTTAATCTCATATACTTTAATTAGAATTTTACAAAGGGTAATAATTCATTGAGTTTCACATTTCAAATGTATTTAACTTATGAATCATTCTTTCTGTTATAGAAGAAACCACAAAATAAGAACAAAAATAATAATCTTTTTTTTTTAATTTCACTCGTAATTTTCTTAGTTAACCATAAATTGTAAATTAAAAAATGAATAACAGCATTTTTATTAATGGAATAAACAGGAATAAAATATAACAGGAATAAAATATGCAGGTAACAGCATATTTTATTCCTGTTTTACCGATAAAATAACAGTTTTAAAATTATATTTTAGAATGACTGAAACACTTACGTTCATGTACGTAAGTATATATATATATATATATATATATATATATATATATGTGTGTGTGTGTGTGTGTGTGTGTGTGTGTGTGTGTGTGTGTGTGTGTGTGTGTGTGTGTGTGTGTGTGTGTGTGTGTGTGTGTGTGTGTGTGTGTGTGTGTGTGTGTGTGTGTGTGTGTGATTTATGTAATCAAGTACTTCTGCAATTAAAAACTATTTCTTTATATTTGGCTTCTCTTAAAGGCATAAATTCATGAAAATTTATGCCTTTAAAATTAAAATTTTGTTAAATTAAAATTTTATTTTAAATTAAAATTTGGCTTACATTTATATATATTAGATAATAAATATAAATATAAACAAAATTTTAATTTAAAATAATTTTTTGGTTATCATCATATTTGATAAATCATCTTTTGTACATTCCAAATTGGATTCAATTTTTCGTTATTAGTATGGAAAATTTTTCTTTGTAACTAATTTTTCTTTGCATTTAATGCCTTTTTATGTTAGCAAATAACAATTCATGATTATTAAAAAATGAATAATATCAGAAAAATAGTAATTATTGCTTATTAACACAATAAATAATCAATTAAGGGAATTATTACTTTTAACTATAGATTTAGCTATGTTGTTGTGGTTAATAATCTCTATGTCTAGGAGTATATTAGAAGAGTTCCACTATTACATTCATCTACAAAAAATCAAACACAAGCGTAATAAGGCGATAAATCCTCAAGAGACAACCCCAGGCATTCAAGAATATGTGCCGGTGGTGACAGTTCATTTTGACATTTAAGACAATTCGGAAATATTATGGGCAACGTTTATTTAATCAAAGTAAGCACATCATCAACAAAAGAATTTTTTAAAAATCAAATTTAACAGAAATAAGTAAAAAAGTATCAAAAAGTAAATATTTCTAACCTGTTTGATATTCAAATCATAACCATAAATAAAATCTTTCATGTAACATAATGAATTCATATTCTTTATTTATTCAAATTTCATGAAATATAGAATAAAGATATTACGTATTGTAGGTCACATAGATCATAAATATCCCTGACGGACGAATCTCTAATCAAAGTATCTAAAAGGGTCAAAATATCCAGTGAGATACGAAACAATAATTCGTAAAAAATAGCTGCCGAAAATAAAACTATATTTCTCCTTGTTTTGATGTCTTTTTTTATAATTGGCAACACATTCAGATATTAATAAATAATACTGTTTCTCAAACAATCTTAATACAGGAGAATATTAAAATATAATATGCTATAAAAATATAATATTATTCAAAAATACATAGCTAAAGGTTTCAATTTATTCTTTATTAGATAATAATTTTAATTTCAAGACATTTTATCTTTTGTGTTATTGTATTCATTTTTACAAGACATAATATTAAATATTATATTATTCATGAATCATATGAATTTTTTAAAATTTCATGAATTGTGTACGTGAGGTACTTAATTTAAAGAAATCTACGTTTGAATTCAAAACAAAAAAATCTGCTTTGATTTTGTAAGAAGTGTCCAAAAACATTACTGATATTTTCATACGATGAAACTTTAGACTTTCATTATTACTTTGTTTAGTTTTAACATGATTTTAAAATAAGAATTATAATCTATCAATCAGGAAAAATTATAAATTCAATTGAGTGTTTAAATTTTTAGAAATGTTATATAAAAAAAATCTGATTAAAATCTATCTTTTTATATACATAGCATGAAATATGTCATCAAAACATTTAAATCAATTTTGAACTAAATTAAAAGAATAAGCATAAAATTTAAATATAATTTTTCTAACAAAAAGTAATGGACTCAATTTTTAGTGATTGTCTTTTGCATGTCGTAACCACTAGTTACCACATCTTTCACACTTTTGTGTAACTGCAATTTAATTTATTGATTTGTTACTCATTTTGAATATAGTGAAATTGACAAAAATGAACATTATTTTTAGTTCTTTTAAGCCTATTTTTTTCTTAATGAAATTAAATTTAATGTTTCAAGTGCATTTAATTATCAGCATATCATTTTGTTTATATCAAATTTTGTGATACATCTGGAGGGTTGATTGTGCAGCGTTTAAGATTTCTGACCAGTGACGGAAATCTTAAATTACCCAATAGTTACAGGGCATGATAATTACATTTTATGCTTAGATTCTTTTTAAAATATATTAATTTGACAAACAATGCACTTTTATTATTTTCTTATATTTATACTGGCACCAAGCTGTATGAACTGTTTCTTGAAAGTATATGGAATACTATGCTAAGAAACTAAGCACAACAGCAAAATTCAAAAGCAAAATTTTAAAGCAAATCCCATGATTAGAAAATTAATTTGGGAATTATATATGAATGCCCTATTTATATTCCCCTGTCCTCAGAATGGCACATTGCTTATGATTTGAAATTTATATTACTATATATCCTCTGAAACCATTGGTGGTTGCGATCCACGCTCGCAATGCACTGTTCCGTGGATCAAATATCGGGCTGGGCAAGATCGACTCAGCCTTTCATCCCTTCAGTGGGTCAATAAAGTGAGTACCAAGCATGCTTGGAAATTAAACATTTGGGGTTTTGCATTAGGTTAACCATCTAATCTGGAAATATGCTTCACACACCAGGTCTCACTTAAGAAAATAGATATAGGTTCTGTAAGCCTTGGCCCACATGAACTGACGTGCCACAGAATTTAGCTTAAGTTTAGTACACATATCTTTTAACATCAAATAAAGATCAATTGAAGAATTTTTTAGTAGAACTAGATCGATTATCTTTGTTTTCCTGCTAATATAGCTGGTTTTCTACTTTCCAGCATCAAATCTACTAGAAAAATTAGAGTGTGATTATTGATATATGTAAAACTTACAAGTTTTGCAAATTTGGAATTGAAAAACCTTGTTTCATGTGTATGAATTTCAATTGTCCTGATCCATCTAATCTAATGAAATGATCTAAATCAAACGAGTTTGGTCATCGTAAAAAATATTTGATAATAATATTTAAAATTGCTGTACAGTTTTGAAAAATATGTAAATATATAGTAAAATTTGCTTACTAAAATAAATGATTTATAAAACTGAGCGGAATCAGTATTGATGGAACAATTAACAATCGAGTAATAAAATGTACTACTTTCATCAATAAATATATAGATAAACAGCAAATATATAAAGATAAAGCACTTCAGAAGCAAATTAAAAAATATTTTCTAAAATTTTTATTATTTTAATAACAACTTTTCATGTATTTATTTTATTTATTCAGAAACCTTGAAAGGTAACTAAACTTACATAAATACAACGAAGAAAAATCAAATGTTTTTTAAACTTAAAGACAAAATTAATTGAAGACTTTAAAAATATTTAATTTCTTGGACTTTAAAAATATTTATAAGAATTTTTGGAAATAATGTTAAATTAACAAAACATTTACGAAAAAGCAATAACATTCACTATTCAATGAACACTAATTTGCTTTTATGGTTCCTCATTACAAATCGATCAATTTACCTGTTGTTTTACATAATACATTAATATGGTAAATATTTTCCAATGGAAAAAACTGCGGTCTAAGAGTTTCGTAGGAATTTATAATATAAATGCAAATACATTACATCAAATTAAATTATATGAAGAACTATGTTACTACTGTTAATTAATTTAGATTTCAGTTTTCTGTGTAAATCAAAATTCTAAATTGATATGAAAAATTAATTTTGATAGATTATTCGAATGCAGCGTATTCAACTGTAGTTGATCACACAGAAACTTAATTAACTAAATAATTAATTAAAAATAATAACGCAATTTTATTACAGGGGATTATGAAGCTGAATATGATTTTTCAATACATTTTGGTGTTATAAAATTAGCAAATTCCGTCCGTTAACTAGAATTCTCATCTTATAAATTGATTGAAGATAATTCAGTTTTCTTTAAAAATTTCGAAATGAATGATTAAAAAATAAGTATACATATTCTACTTCAGCCCCTTTCGTACAATTTTTTTCCTTTACCTATGCATGATTCAGTCCTTATAAATGTTAAAATTGGCTTAGATTTAAATTGTTGTTGTTACTTATGACACTTAGTGAAGCTAAGCTCACTATGTTGTTGGCTATGCGAATTTAAGTCAGTAGGGTGGGTCTTTGGTTTAATCAGAGCACCATGAAGGTAAAAGTACGACTTTCTTGTAAATTTCTCAGATAGATGGGCCAAGCGCGGTAATTCTGGCTATTTCATTCTAAATCACTTCCTATGGAAAAAATGCACTCTTGGTGTCAAAAAATACATTAGAATATGGAAAAAATATAATAATTTTTCTCCATATTCTAGGGTATTTCTTGTTATACAGTTCGAAAAAAAACCATTGTTTTTGTTTTCGTTGCCATACCAACGGTGAAATTCGTTAACAATAGTTTCGTCGCCATAGAAACGCCCTTTTTATCGTCGTGTCTTTCGGAGCATTCTACTCCGCGAGAAAAAACGCAAAAACGCGCTAGTTGGCGACTTTTGGAAAATGCGCCAAGCAGGGGATCCAAAGCATATTTTCACCAATGATCATTTACATAACCCTAATATTTTCTACTCTTTATGCTTGACTGAAGTTCAATACTAGCGACGGTTTTAATATATTAATAAGATTCCAAAATACAAAAGAATACTGACCAAAATAATTAACACAAAGCAAGAGGTTTATTTATAAAACATAAAACTGATTAGAAATAACTTCAAAATTATTTTTACATATTGTCTACAAGATTGCTGCCATGAATTAATGATTTGCAGAAATTGATCGATTTCGGTGTTAAAAATTAACCTTAAAAATAGAGTGTTCATTTAAGATAGTTATTAAATTAAGTTAGTTTAAAAGTTAATTTATATATATATATGTATTAAATTAAATTCATAATTCCTAAATCACTGTGGAATTTTATTGTTAAGTTAATTAATAATTAGATAATCTATAAAGTTTTATTCTTATTAAATATTCAATATCTTCACAAACAATAGAAGAAAAATGCATTACTCAAAAACAATGGGATTTTTCGTCAAAACTTCAATTAAAGAATAAAAGTACCTTTTCATATTTCTCTATTCTACACAATAAAAACTTAAAAATACAAAAGTATGTTCTAGTTACTGATTTTTTTTAATTGTGTTTTTAATTTACAACATTATTTAAGCTACTGTGTTCTGATTTCCAAAGAAACTACCATATACTGGATATACTGGTTCCCAATAATTTGATGCTTATATTTATCTATTAGCTGCAAATTTTTAATATATCTTCTTTTTTTCAAGTCTTTATCCAAAAGTATATAATATTGCTAGTCTTGATATTTTCAAAAGCTATTTATGAATCTTTGTAGAAAAAAATAAAGGAAAATGCACGTAATTTTAAAAAAATATGCGGCAAAAATTTATTTCATTTTATAACGTAATATAGATTAATTTTGTGTTTTTCCTGGAAGTAAAGCTACTATAGATAGATTAATATGATGAAAGTCAGACGTACATTATTTATTAAATAAAAAAAGAAAATCGAAATTACCAATTAAGGATGATATGTAGTAAAAAGCAAAAAAAAATACTTAATTTAGCCAGCTTATTTAATAAAACTTTCACAATATGACCGATTGTTCTAAGTAACCAAATCAGAAAATAATTATAATTTAAGGATGAACAAATTATAATTTAAATAATGTTGTACAGCATTATAAACTGATTATATAGATTCGTGAACAAATACTGAATAGTTTTAAATAAATACTGAATTAAAATCATTTTTTACATTATTGATTCATAAAAAATAAAGACATTTTATTGCTATTATACATATGTATGTATATGCATTAATTAATTAGAACAATTAGAAATTTATAATGAAAATTATGTAACTTTCTATGCATACATTCATAAAAATTTTAAAGTCAAATTTTCTAAAAAAAATTCGTGCTTCTTTTCTTATGATTCAAAAGTTTTAAAAAGTTAATAATTAATGTGATATAATTTTACACTTAATTACATGTTTTTAAATAATCTACAATACATTATCAAATTTAATTTCATTTGTGTAATAAAACAATCACCAAATGAAAGTTATTTTTACAATTACAAAATCAATAATTGCCTAAGCAATTTTGAATTGGGAAATTTAATACATGCAGTTCTTTAATGAATAGAAAAGTAAATATTTTTCAAATTAAGCCTGAATCCTAATAAAGGTAATAAAATTCCTCGTAAAATTGTTTGCTAGTCTTAAATATTGAATGAGGTTCGGTATCAAATATCAAAAACTTTGTAATTATAAATTAATTCCCTTTAATTGATTAAAATTTTGATTTATTCTAAGACATAAAAGGTTATTTAAGAATCTCAAAACATTAAGAATAAAACCATATAACGAAAAATAATGTTTTTTTAAATATTTCTATCTCTATATAATTGTATTAAATGCATCGTCAATATTTGTAAATATGCTATTTGCTTATATTGACAGAAATTAATTCTTGACCAAACAATATTATTTACATGGAGAAATCTACATCTTATTTTACAAATTTAATTGAGAAACAAAATATTTGTAGCTAAGCAGCAAATAAAAATATATTGAATTTACTTAATGTAAATCATGTCTTATACCGTCTTACGTAAGTATATATCTTATACTTACGTAAATTACGTCTTATATCTTAGAGAAAAGAAAAAAAGTTTCACTTAACTAATATTTTAAATTATCAAATACATTTTTTATGAAGAATTTAAATTTCACTTTGCAGTAATTGATGCTGTGCAAACATACGAAATATGAATGGATATTTTATATTTATTAAATCTGATATAATTTTTATTAAAATAATGATATAGAATAAATCCACTAAAGTCAATAATATAATTTGAGCAATGATTTTATTATTGTAATATTATTTAATTGTAATATTATTTTGAATTACTAAATTTTCTAAAATGAAAGCAAATATCAGTAAAGCTTATATTAGTTAAATACTTTGTAATGCTTTCATATATATTTTTTATTATTATATTTATGAGAGAGAGAATTGTTAAATAGTTATTAGGAGTATATTGGTAAAAAGGTATGAAAGTCTATTGATTAAAATAAAAAGTAATTTTTTAAGATTTAAAATATTTTTTTCAGAATCTTAAATTGTTTCCATGATTTTTAAGCTTTAAATTGAAATTTTTATAAATCTTAAAAGCATATCAAGTAATAGGGGGTAGTGCCTTATTAAATTAATACAAAAAAAAACTATAAGTACAACCGATTTTTGTTTACTTGAATAAGATTTTAGAGATGCATTAAAACAATCTATGCTCAAGAAATCATTCAGAAAACTTTATCAAAACTTGAGATAGAAGAAAAGTAAATTAAGGTTTTAATACAATCAAATTAGTTAAAGAAGAAAAATTTGGAAAAATTTTAAAAAGAAATAAGTGGAAGGTACAACCAGTATTTGGTAAAAAAAATCTACTAAAACTCTTGGAATTTAATATGCAGTAGAAAAATTTTAACTTCCTATTGTACATTTATTTCTATTATGCATTTTATCAACAAAAGAAAAGAAAAACCATATTGCATTTCATGCAATTACATTTATTAATGCTTTAGCTAACCCTTCTTTCATAATTTATAAAATGTGAAATAATAATATATATTACCTTTCTAAGTATTCCTTACGGTGTATCATAATGGATGTAGCAGATGTTTTCAATAGAATCTTATCACAATCTTCTAGTCAAAAATAAATTAATAACTCAGGTAAATTTCGTAACTTTTCCGTTACGGCTTGTACCAATCTTCATTGATAAATAACAATAATAAAATGCATGTTCCTATCTATAGCATTAGTTATTACCAATTTGAAATCTAGCTTAGAAGTTTACACATATGTTAATAATTAAAATTAAAATATTGAAATTTCTTACATAGATGATCTCACTTCAAAATATTTTTTTTAAATACTAACTCAATTAAATTCAGAGATTCTCTTTATTACAATGAAATTTATGGGATGAACTTATTAAATGGAATAAATATTCTTTAGTATTTATATTTATCATCATTCATTTACAACCTTGTGAATCTGAAAAATAAACACTTTTAAAATTAAAATGCCTTTACAAACGTTACAAATATAATCTACATTTGTCATTGATAGTGATCAAAAGCATATTGTTTACTATCAAGGTGAAAGTGTTTTCCCTACAAATATAATTAAAATTAAGGTAAAAAAAAGGCATAAATTAAACGAGCATTTTAAATGCATTGCATTAAAGTGAAAAATTTTTATTAAAGTTAATGTAAAGTAAATGTCTATAATTATTTTTAATTCAATAATAATAAAAAAATCCATCCGCATTCTTGTTTACTGATTTAATTTAACTTTAATATTACAATGCCTTAATGATGATTAGAATATGGTTTTAGAATATACTTCATAAATTCTATGTTTTCCATACTTATCATGATATTTTATAGTATTAACATATTAACTCTAACATTTTTATAATATCTTTATATTTAATACTATGTGTCTGGTATTTATCGTCCTTCTTAAAAAATTATATACTTCCATACATCAATTATAAAATTTTTTGTATAGCAATTATAAAATACGTTTGTATTTTTTTTGTATACATCAATTATAAAATATATTTCTATTTTTTGAATAGCAGAATATTTGAATAATATAAAGAATGAACAAAAATTTATATCTAAATTTTTCCCAAATGTTTTAAAGGAGTTTATTGCCACTTTGTAAGAAACAAATAAGACGGACTATTTTCAATGTGCATCATTTTCATTTAATATTTTTAAAATCATTATAAAGAATGAATATAAAAAGTATAATACACTAGAATACAGTATTTAAAAATATTTAAACTCTTTTTAATTAGTGAATATTTCAAATAAAAATTTTTTTAGTATTCACTAATTAAAAATTTTTAAACAAAAATTAAAAAAAGGATTTAATTTATTTTCAATTTATATATTTGATTGATGAATTAAAATTTTTATGTTAATATTACCACACGAAGATTTTTGTATTAAAATATTTTTCAGGTGAGTATACAAAACCTAACATATAAGAAATCATCTGAATTTATCTACAAATGGTCAAATGATATGAATGTTCCTAACGTCCTTAATTGCGAAGGGTTGCTTGTTCCAGCTGTCAGTTATAAGATACCCTCAAGTGCAAATTCATTTGACGTGATTGCGTACTGGACAGCAGTTCTGTAGTAATAAGATAGAGACTGCAAGCTATTAGTTCAAGAACCTAAGCGCTTGGATCTAGTCAAATGGAGATAAATGCATATTTAATATTGCAGAGATTTAGCGTCAAATCAAACTTAAAACAGAAGTGTATTTCTCATTTTGAGATGATTTTGTTAATAGCTTTTGCCAATATTGCATTTTTACAGAAATAAAACTTATAGGATATTTTTTTTCATAGATAAAAGTTAAAAATTGAATTTTTACTGTCAGATTTGAACATATGAAAATTTACTTTTCACTCAAAACTCAATCAAAAATACAAAAACGTTATCGTAATAAAAGTACATCTTTCTATATAGAATTTTTTAAAATATATTATTCTTATATGGAAAAAAAGAATAATTTTTTATTTTATAATCAATTTAATTTACTTATTTTTATTTAATAAATTTTCTCAATTTCATTTTGATTAAAGAGCAAACGCTTTCTTAATTTATTGCATGTTTATAAATCCTAAATACTTTTAATTTTTTTTATCTTTTTACCATTTTCCTTTGAGAATATAAATGTTGGTAATATTATATACCATTCTTATATTTTGCACTAATTATACAGTAATAGTGAAATAGAACCTATTCAGCAAAAAACAATAAAAACATTTAAATGCTTCAATCGTTTTTAAATTTCATTGTAATTCATCCATATAATTAATTTTTTATTATTCTTACTTGAGCAAAAAATATGACTATAAGTAAATATATAAAAAAGCTAAAAGATCAAGTTTCAATAAACTAAAATATTTAAAGCAATATAGTTAAAAATTGTTTTAAAAAGTGAGAAACAGAAACAATATGTTGAAATAAGAGATTAAAGTACTCTTTATATACGAATTTTAGAAACTTTCCATTATCTGTAAAAAGAAGATTTAACAAATTGTGTACTAAACTATGTTTGATCAATAATCACCTCTTCTATATTTTGAATGATATACTTAAAATAAGCAATGCAATTTTTTCAGCTATGAAAAAACAATATAATTAAACCTATCATTAAAATTATATGTTCCTAGCTAATCTTTATTTTTATGAAAGCAGAAATGCATTAGTTTTATAGTGTCAAATTTTTATTAATCAGAGATTTTGAAAATTGTTGATATTTTAGATTAGATCAAAAGTATGTAATAAATAATTACTCTTTTTTAAACAAAACACAAAAATCTACTCCTAAAACAATAAATACTATGTGTGTGTGTGTGCGTGTGTGTATGTGTGTGCGTGTGTGTATGTGTGTGCGTGTGTGTATGTGTGTGCGTGTGTGTGTGTGTGTGTGTGTGTGTATGTGTGTGTGTGTGTGTGTGTGTGTGTGTGTGTATGTGTGTGCGTGTGTGTATGTGTGTGCGTGTGTGTATGTGTGTGCGTGTGTGTATGTATGTGTGCGTGTGTGTATGTGTGTGTGCGTGTGTGTATGTGTGTGCGTCTGTGTATGTGTGTGTGTGTATGTATGTGTGTGTGTGTGTTTGTGTGTGTGTATAGATATGTATGTATGTATATATATAAATATATATATATATATATATAAACACTACTGGCCATTAAAATTACTACAACAGGAAGGAATGCAGATAACAAAATGATATTTATTGGACAATTATATTATACTAGAAAAAACAAGTGATTAAATTTTCAAAAAATTTGGCTGGATAGATCCTGAGAAATCAGTACCCAGAACAACCACCTCTGGCAGTAATAACAGCAGTTATACGCCTGGGCATTGAGTTAAACAGAGATTGAATTGCATGTACAGATACAGATGCCCATGCAGCTTCAACACGATGCCACAGTTCATCAACCGTAGTGACTGCGTTTGGTGACGAGCCAGTCCCTCGGCAACCATTGACCATACGTTTCCTATTGGTGAAAGATTTGGAGAACGCGCTGGCCAGGGCAACAGCCGAACATGTTCCGTATCAAAAAGGTCCGTACAATACCGTAAACATGCAATCGGGCATTATCCTGCTGAAACGTAGGATTTCGCAGGACTCGAATAATGGGTAGTGCCACGGGTCGTAACACACCGGAAATGTAACGTGCACTGTTCAAAGAACCGTCAATGCGAACAAGAGGTGACCGAGACGTGTATCCAATGGAACCCCATACCATCACGCCAGGTGATGGGACAGTATGACGATGACGAATGCACGCTGCCTGTGTGCGTTCGCCACGATGCCGCCAAACACGGATGCGACCATCATGATGCTGTATACCGAACCTGGATTCATCTGAAAAGATGACATTTCGCCATTCGTGAGCCCAGGTTCATCGTTGATCACACTATTGAAGGCGCTCTTGTCTATGACGCAGCGTCAAGGGAAGCCGCAGCCATGGTCTCCGAACTGATAGTCCATGCTGATGCAAACGTCGTCGAAATGTTCGTGCAGACACTTGTTGTCTTCCAAACGACCTCGTTTCTTGACTCACGGCTCGTGACGTGGTTGCACGATCCATTACGGCCATGCGGATAACATGCCTGCGTCTCAGCATCTAATGATAGGTGGCCGTTGAGATCCCGCATGGCGTTTCGCATTTTCGTCATGAATCCATCGATTCCATATTCTGCTAAGAGTCATTGGATCTCGACCAACGCGAGCAGCAATACTGCGATAAGATAAACCGCAATTCCGGTACGCTACAATTCGACCTTTATCAAAGTCAGAAACGTGCTGGTACGCATTTTTCCTTCTTACACGAGGCATCACAACGGTTTTTCACCAGGCAACAACGTTCAAATGCAATTTGTGTATGAGGAACCAGCTGAACAATTTCCTCATTTAAACACAATTTAGGTGTCGCTACTGGCGCCTGCTTTGTCTGAATGCGCTGAAAAGCTAATCATTTGTATATCACAGCACCTTCTTCCTTTCGTATAAATTTCACGTCTGTAGCATGTCGTCTTTTTGGTGTAGCAATTTTAATGGCCAGTAGTGTATAAGGTTTTAAATATGTATTAACTTATCACTCATAGCTTGTAAATACTTCAAAATTTTAGGAAAACCGATCAAATAAAGAAGGCGAAGAAGAATAAGTGTTGAAATTATGTAAATTTATTCCTTCACAACAAAAAAATGCTTATTAATAATTTAATCAAAAATACAATTAATTATTTGTTTTTTTCTTCAGTGAACTGGAATCAGAAACAGTATATTGATACAAATTTATAAATAATTATTGTATTTGTCTTAAAATATCTCAGACAGATCGGAAATACTCACATCTTGGGCAAAAATTGCCATATTTAGGCATGTTATTAGTTAAAAGCGGGTTTTTTAAGAATTTGGTGACTTGGTGATGTTTTGACGAGAAAACTTGACGACTTGGCGACAGTTGACGAAATTCTTGGCGACTTGGCGAGAAATAGATACTTTTGGAAACATTCATCACCTAAGCTCTATGCCAATATTTAGCGAGATAGCCTAGAGGCTTTCAGAACCTTGGCGGAACTGGTAGATTTCTCCGCCATGTCAGGTATAAATACCGCAACCCGACATAGAATGAAGTCAGTTTTGTGAAGACAGTCAAGGAGTGGAGACGATTAGTCTTGACTGCTAGTCTAGAGAAGCTGTTCTCTGTCTGAGGTATTTGAGATCTGTGATTGGAAGGTGTTATTTATTGTATATGACGAATTGTAGCTGTATAATTGTGATCGTTACAGATCGTATATCTAGTGGAATTTTTACAAATAAAAGTCTTCTGTACATTCAGTATCTGTTTGTTTTAACTCTCAATTGACACGAACCCCGAAGCTCAGTACAATATCAAATAAAATGTTCCAGAGTCATTTTTATATAAATATATTATGTTAATTGAATATTACAACAATAACACCTTTTCCAAATCATCTTCGTCTTTCTATTCCAAACTCAATGTAGTACAAATATATTATATTATTTCTATTTTAATTTTTTTCTGTATGTTTTATCTATTTGTTTAAGTTTAACACTAAAAAAGGATGATTTATAATTTATTTATTTTTCCAATAAACTATTTCAAACATTAACGGAGTTTGTACATTTCCAAAGACAGCTGATACTTGATGAATTTATGCTAAGATGTAAGCCAGAATATACTTTAAAGAATCCTCTGTTAACAATTTTGTAAATAATAAGATAGAAAGATATATCTACTATAAGGTTTATTCTTCAAAACTATGTGAAAAGGAAATTGTGTCTTCTATAAAAGACTGCCCAGTTATTAATATAGATTTCTAATTATATATAAAAAATTGTATAATTTTTTATGAATCATATTTGATGTAAAGTAGTTATTTTTTATAATAGTTTATGGGTATTGTATTCACCCTCTCAAAATAGGTGAAAATGAGGACAGCATACATTGTCATCATTAAAACACTTATCAGTCAGAAAAAGTTTTATTTGAAGAAGAAAATATCTAATTATTTTTCAAAAATAAATTAATTATATATTTTAAAAAATAGAATTTTAAATATTAGAATTTGACAAAAAGGAATTTTCGAGCATAAGATTGTCCTGAAATTAATAGGATTATTTACACCAATGTTATATAAAAACAAAGAAAGACTACTATCTTTGGTCTATGCATAATAATTGCAACATATAAATATTTTAAAATTGTTATGACAAAATTCAAACCTATGATAAATTATTTCAGTATGTTATACATAGCATATAAAAAGCATCTGAAAATATTGTTGGGAAAGAAACATATATTAATGCATATTATTTTGAAAGTCATTCAGATATATACTTCTATGACAAATATCAGCTTCCCGGGAAAATATAATTTGTTTCATAGAGAGATAAGATGCTTCAGACTACTTAGAATTGACTATGTTTAATATGGAAAGTTATTACAATTTAAGAGCTAAACATGAAATGTTTCATGCAATGGAATAATATATACTTCGGAAAGCAATGCACTTTTTTAAATTTCTAATCATTGATATTAAACCCAATTTACAGTTTCAATGATCAAATTATTATATTAGCTAAAATTTAAGAGTCTAAAACCTAAGCATTTTCTCAATCTACCAAAGTGTACAAGAATACATGAAAGACTAATTTTGTTACCTGTAAATATTAAGCTACAGTAAACTAAAATTTTACTTAAGTTTAACTTTTTAACCATATTATTTCATAATATACATTGCCCGACCTTGAATATATGACATCAAGGACTTACCAGAAAATGAAGAAACTCTCCAAAATAAGAAAGACAGCTACAAATAATAATAATCTATATTTCGAAAAGATATGCATCATGCAGAGTTCTCACTCTGCATGATACATATCTTCGGCTCAGCATTGGATCACCGAGGACAGCAGTACACAAAGAAACACTCTAGGCGCAGAGAATACAGATGGTATCCTTAGGAATGGCTCTCCATTCCTTGTCAACCATTTGCCAAAGTGTGTCTTCTGAAAAAGGCAGTGGAAAGATCTGCAAATGGTTTCAATCGTATCCCAAAAGTTTTCAATTAGTGAGAAATATGGCGAGCGCGGTTGCCCTGGAAGCAGCAGTACAAATTGCAGGGTATTTTGGCTGATTCAAGTAATGTGTGATTGGGTGTTATCCGACTTATAAAGAGCATTTGGCACCATTTGAAGGTAGGGAACTGCCACCGGCTGCAGCACATCATCCACGTAACGCTGAGCTGTCAAATTGACATGAATATAAACTAAATGTGACCTGGAATAATGAGCAATTGCGTCCCGAGCCACGTTGTATCTTTGTCGCACAGTGAAGCGCTCCATAATTGCTACACGATTAGACCTGCCTCCACTTCAATGCTATATTCATACGCGGTGACTATTACTGAAGAAATGGAAGCATTACTGCACTGAGAAAACCATCTTGTAATTTTTTGTTTCCATTTGTTGAGAAAACCATTTGTCAACATCGCTCTAATCCAGCACCATTCCACACGTTAGCATCTATACGGTAGGGTCAATGGCAGTCCTCTTAACGCACGATATGACCGCAGGCCATTAGCAATCACTCGACACGGAAAATGATTCTACACAATATAGGAGTATCTTATGTGTTTTGCACATGCTGCAGAATTTAGGTGGACGTGTTTTGCGGGGCTGTCACGGAGTTCCGTCGGACGCAAGGATAAACGCGTCCGACGGGAACGCCCTCTGTTTGTACCAGCATCCCGCAAACCTTACACAGTTCCTTGTGTAAAGTTTTCGGGATGCTGGTGCAGCCAGAGTGACAGCCAGTGCGCTGTGGATGCGTTCAGATGCTTGTCAGCTGTGATTTGTTTCCAGGATGAAGGGAACTGGGCAAGCTCTGAAGGTAGGTGAGTGACACAGGCCGCAACTCATCATCAAAACGTAACGTTGGGGTTTCATACTGTCGTGAATGCGAAATAGAGGTGATCTGCAACCATACGTGATAACGTCCCAAACCATAATGCCACGTTGTCGTGTGGTGAAGAGTTCTGCAATTGCTGTAGGATTGGGCCGGTCTTCCCGTAGCTGCTACGCTCCTACGTGGTGACTAACACTGAAGAAATAAAACCGTGACTCATCTGAGAAAATGGTTCTGCGTCACTCCGTTATCTACATTCCTCTAATACAACACCATTCTTGACGTTGGTGTCTATGCTGTGGGGTCAATGGTAATCTTCTTAGCGATTGTTATGAACGCCAGCCCCTAGCAACCAATCGAAGGCAAATAGTTTTGCTAGGTATGGGAGAATCCAAGGTGTCTAGCATATGCTGCAGAATTTCAATAAACTTGTTTTGCAGGGTCACCACTGCCTACCGTCGTAAGCGTCGATCCACGCGTACTGAAATCACTCTGGCTGCTCACCCCGTAAATGTTCACAGTTCCTGATTCCAACCATCTTCGCCACATCCGGTGCACTGTGGACGTGTCCAGGTGTATGTTAGCTGCGATTTGTCAAAAGCACCAAACTAACGTTCTCGGTCCGATCACTATAACCCTCGTAATCTGATCTGTCTTCTAGAACTGATGCAGTCGATAATGGTCCTGCATTCTCTGCAATTACAGACAACCCTTGTGAGAAGAGAAAATTTTCATCGATTATTTTCCAAGTAGCAATAATGTCACGAATACTGCCCACTCTTCTGGTTCTTCCCCTTATGTCTTATATGCGCTGGAAAGCTGCACATTTTTCATTATTTGCGTATTTAGGTAAGGAATGTCTACGCTAAAATTTACATAATTTTCTGCTCACTCCTTTTTGGTGTTGCATTTTCAATGTCAGCAGCGTAACATAAATAATAATAACTGGCATTCAGATTAATAATTTTGATTATTAACATAAACTTGAAACAAACAGGTTATTAATCATTTGAATTTTAATTCTTAAAAGTTTTTAATAATCCAATGTTTTAGCATAAATCATTCTCCACAGTTTACAAATGTTCTTTATATTTTTTAATCTTATCTATAGTGTCTTTTATGCATTTAATTTTAATTTAACATTATTTTCCTTAATTACAAGGTGTTAATATTCGTTAGTAAATTCTTCCGTTTAAAATAAAATTCTGTTATTGAATAATATCATATTTTTCCCTAAATATCTTATGCTAATTTTTATCTGTTCATTAGCGTTGTATACAAAATATCAGAACTAAACAGTTGATTGCAGCCAAAAAATCAAAATTTCAAATTAACAACTTTATTTAACATTTTTTTTTCTACGGAGACAAGTTAATCTCGTTTAGAAAAATAAACTTAATTGTGTGTGTTTGTATTAATAAGCACGTGAAACGCAATGTTCTGTAAAAGCAAATATTTCTTCTTATTGTTTCTTTATAAATTACTTCTTTGTAATTAATTCTTGTACAATTCATTTAAACAATTAAATAACTTCCATTTTACTAAAACAAAAGATTTTAAATTAAAAATATTTTAAGCATAAGGCGGATTTCACTAATTAAGCATTTATTTACAAAAGTAAATATTCCTTAATTTTAATTGATATTGCAGTAAATTTTAGAGCTAAGAAATTATTTTCAAAAGGTATATCAACCTATAGATTTGAAGCTGTCAAACCCAATTTTTTTAACTATTTATCTTCTCACTGAAAATTTGCCTGGTAAACAAAGAAGAGAATTGTTTTAATAAGGAAAATAACTTCTAATATTTATTTTTATATTGAAAACATTAAACTCTGTATTAGTTTTATTAATATTGTATTAAATTTTTATGTGAAGCGTCACTTCATGAAAATATTTAACTTATTAATATATAGTTAATAACAAGACTATCACAACATAACTATTTACAAAGCATCAGTTTTTGTAAAGTGCCTAATACATTATCCCAATCATCAACTTTACAAATAATTTAAAAGTAATTTAAATATATACAATAAACAGAAAGAAAATAACATGTCTATTTAATACTGAAGTATTTTAGTAGAAGAAAATTAACAACAAAGCAGATACCACAAACAAACTTCTTGAAATAATTTAAGAGTAAAATAAACGAAAAAAATTTATAACTTTATTATTATTAACATTGTTTATTTAAAATAGATAATGAAATATATTATAATATATTACATATCTAACTAATTTAAAATAATGCATGTCAACATACACAAATACGAAATAATTAACATTATAATATATGTTGTTGTTGTTACTTATCTCAGGTTGTCTAGATTGGATAGACAACTCCCATAAAACCAAAAATATCTAAAATGTCTAAAAAATGTGATGGGTCTAGAAGGAAATCGTCTTTTTGAAAATTTAGGCAAATTAAGATATGTCCAGGGGAGGTCATATTGATGGAACACCAAGGGTACTCTGGAAATGTCATTTGCCTCTACTGAAGGGTGATTCCTCTTGTGCGCCCTCTCAAATAGAAAGAAAAGGCAGTTTGATAAGATCTTGCTCTGAGATTGGAGGTCTCAACTGGTCTTACATTATAATATATAATTTGTATAGTAAAATAATTAACAAGCAAATAATAAAATAATTAACATTAAAAAAGGAAACTCTTTTATAATTCAAATATTTTGTCAAACGAACAATTCAAATATTTTGTAAATTTTAAGGAATTTTTTTATTTATAAAAGTATTAAGGAGAATTGAGTTTAAAATATTAAATTTCTCACATATGCATATAAGGAGGCTGAAAAAACAGATAATTTGTTTTGTAGTAAAAATAGACAATTGGATCTAGAGAGTTTGACATGTAGTTATGGAAATAATAGTTGCTTAAAATTATTTCATGTTAAAATATTTTCACAAAATAAATTATATTTCAATTCTCATACTAAATTATATCAAGACATTTAACTATTTAAGGACAGACTATTTCTCTTCTAAATTTAGATTAATAAATTAACAAATATTTATACTGACATGCATTTAATTATTGCCAACTTCTAGTAACACACATATCTCATACTATGTTACCATGAAAATATTATTGCTTACGCAACATTAACATTACTGTCCACATATTATGCGTAATGTTACAATATTGCTTGAAAGTATGAAGAAAAATATCACACTCAAAATTTTATAACATAAAAGAGAGAAGAAATCGTACTACTCTTCCAATAATGTAGTTAAAATCTTTCATTTTGAAAGAAACTCACAATAATTAACAATACATGTAAGCCGAACGAACAATTCAAATATTTTGAAACCGAACTTTGTGGAAAACTAAATTTTGTCATCCAATTACTTCATAAATAAACTATTTTAAGCAATTCTACACTTGATAACTGCTTACCTTAAAACTATATTTCTTTCACTGAAAAATTCATTAAAGAGGGTTTTTTTATAATACATTAGATTTAAGAAATTTATATGTTGCTATTATGTATTAGATTGTACTAAGCGAACAAAGAACTAAAGAAATGGAATAGAAAGTGCGATTTTATATACACTACTGGCCATTCAAATTGCTACACAAGGAAAAAATCCAGATAACAAAATGATATTTATTGGACAAATATATTATAAAGGAAATAAAAAGTGATTAAATTTTCAAAATATTTGGCTGGATACATCCTGAGAAATCAGTACCCAGAACAACCATCTCTAGTAATAACAGCAGTTATACGCCTGGGCATTGAGTTAAACAGAGATTGAATTGCATGTACAGATACAGATGCCCATGCAGCTTCAACACGATGCCACAGTTCATCAACCGTAGTGACTGCGTTTGGTGACGAGCCAGTCGCTCGGCAACCATTGACCAGACGTTTTTATTGGTGAAAGTTCTGGAGAACATGCTGGCCAGGGCAACAGTCGAACATGTTCCGTATCAAGGAAGGTCCATACAATACCGGCAACATGCGGTCGGGCATTATCCTGCGGAAACGTAGGGTTTCGCAGGGCTCGAATAAAGGGTAGAGCCACGGGTCGTAACACACCAGAAATGTAAAGTGCACTGTTCAAAGCACCGTCAATGCGAACAAGAGGTGACCGAGATGTGTATCCAATGGCCCCCCATACCATCACGCCAGGTGATGGGCCAGTAACACGATGACGAATGCACGCTGCCAGTGTGCATTCACCACGATGCCGCCAAACACGGATTCGACCATCATGATACTGTACATAGAACCTGGATTCATCTGAAAAGATGACGTTTTGCCATTCATGCGCCCAGGTTCGTCGTTGATCACACTATTGAAGTCGCTCTTGTCTATGACGCAGCGTCAAGGGAAGCCGCAGCCATGCTCTCCGAACTGAGAGTCCATGCTGCTGCAAACGTCGTTGAACTGTTCGTGCAGACACTTGTTGTCTTCCAAACGACCTCCTTTCTTGACTCACGACTCGTGACGTGGTTGCACGATCCATTATGGCCATGCGGATAATATGCCTGCCTTCTTGGCATCTAATGATAGGTAGCCGTTGAGATCCCGCATGGCGTTTCGTATTATCGTCATGAATCCATCGATTCCATATTCTGCTAACAGTCATTGGATCTCGACCGACGCGAGCAGCAATACTGCAATAAGATAAACCGCAATTTCGGTACGCTACAATTCGAATTTTATCAAAGTCAGAAACGTGCTGGTACGCATTTTTCCTTCTTACACGAGGCATCACAACAGCATTTCACCAGGCAACAACGTTCAAATGTAATTTGTGTATGAGGAACCGGCTGAACAATTTCCTCATTTAAACACAATTTATGTGTCGCTACTGGCGCCTACTTTGTCTGAATGTGCTGAAAAGGTAATCATTTGCATATCACAGCACCTTCTTATTTTCGTATAAATTTCACGTCTGTAGTATGTCGCCTTCTTGGTGTAGCAATTTTAATGGCCAGTAGTGTTTTTCAAATCAATTCTTGTTAGTAAATTATTTCTCAATATTGTTTTAAATTACATCTTCTAGTAACTTAATACTTAAATACTAATGTAAATAAATACACACACAACATAACCTTAAAATATATCACTTAATATAACATTAATATTGAGACAATTTAATTACATTTTAATTTCTATATTATCTACTTTATGCCTTTTAACAATTTAAGCATTTTAAGGCTTTGTAAAGTGCATGAGATATTTCAGAACACCACTATGAAATTCGTAATTTGAAAGACGTTTTAAGAATTAAACCAATAATTATCGATTATTTAAAGGTAATTCACATCTCATAATAATATTTAAATTATTTTTATTTAACTAACTGCAAATGAACAGATAGAAAAGTTTCTGCATAAATTTTTATTTAATGAGCAATATTGGGCCTTGATTTTAGTTATAAATGAGCAAATGTTTCATTAAAATAAAAAAGGATTTTATTGATATTAAATAATGTTCTCATGGATTACTTCATATTTTTAAATTAAATCAAATAATAAAATTCTTTGATATGTCCATTTTAATGAGATTATATACTAAAATTTTAAGTAGTTTGTAGATATCTTTTATATTTAAAAATTACCTTCATTTGCTTAATTCTTGTTTGTAAAACCAGAATTAAAAACATTTCAGTTCAATGAACGCTAATTAGCTTCAACTGTTAGTTATATTTTATTTTTTTATCAAAATCACAAATATTTAAATTAATAATTAAAGTTTTTTAGAATATATGCAAAGGAAATATACAGTTAAATATAAAAAAAAAACTTTAACACAAAAATACTTTATGATGCTTTTTCTTACCTTAGTATATGTTTGAAGTAACAATTAAACTTCTTCATTTAAACATGAAGAACTCATAGTTAAATATAGTTTTCATTTACATAAAAAATTTTCTTTCCTCAATTCTCCACTTTTTAAGCTTATAAAAATCAAACTATTTTTTTTAGTTTTACATAAAACGCGTATGCTTTCAATTATTAAATTACCGCTAAACTCAAAGCTTAAAGCAATTTTTATTACATACAAAGTAATTTTATGACTTTATTCTTTTAACATTTTTAATTACTCTTTGAGTTTGCATCTCGCAAAGTTAACTTTTATGCAAGAGTTTGAGGAATAATAAAGAAAAATAATCTATAAAGTACTTCCTAGTTATGATTGCATATATAACTATACTGCTTAAAAGAAATTTGGATAACTAAACACGTTGCAAAAAAAATTAACATTAATTGACTTTTTAAATGGGATAATGTTGTTAAAAGGTAAGTAAACATCTTTCCCGAGCTTCAATATTTGTAAAAGTTTATAACTTCATTAAAGTAATATTTAGTACATTATATTGACAGAAGTATATTCTTTTTTTAGTAATTTTTAAGAACTATAGTATTGAAGAATTTTCAAGAGTAAAATTACCTTAAATCAAATTGAATATAGTTAAATTATTATGCTTTTTGCAGTATAATACAAGAACTATAATTTTCAAAACTTTTTCATGAAAATTAATTTCTAGATATTTTTAAACAGTATGGTAAATAACAAAGTATAATTTTTTTGGGATGTAAAGCTGACACATGCAATTGATGATGCAAACTTTTCATATTTTTCTGATTAATTTATAATCCATATGTTTTCAGTTATATTTAAACAACTTTGTTTTTTCGAAGATAAGCTATTGAATTCAGATATTGGATGAATAAAACAATAGTTTAAAAGATTTCCTAATTATTGGATAAAAAAAGATTTTTTTAAAGAATAGCACTACCAATGTATTGTCTTATATGTTCATTGAACATGGTTGACAATTTCAAACTATTGTCACAAAATACATAAAAATGTAAGAAAATCCTCCTGTTAGTTGTGGTAGTTACTTATGACATTTTGACAAGCCAAGCTCACTAAGCGGTAGGCTATGCAAAATTTAAGTTTTTTGTTTAACCAGAGCACCATAAAGGTGAAAGTACGATTTTGCTTTAAATTCCTCTGATAGATGGCACCACCAGAGAATCTGCTTGCTCAATTTTGACATTTCCTCTAATTGAGGGGAAATTTTTCTCTAGACCAATACATATATGGTTAATCTAATTGACCACAGTATAGGAAAAAATTGACTACAATAAAGAACACCAGTAAAATGTATTAAATTTTCTTAAAATTTTTATTTAAATTCAGCTTTACTATAGACATATATCTGTTTGCAATATTTAAATTTTAAGCGAAAATAAAAAATCTTTGTACTGTTCCAAATATCAATTCATATAAGTCATGTTATTGTGTAAACTTTTTAAATTAATGCAAAATGCTTATGAAATTATGAATCCTAACAATTTGTGCTTAAGTATACGTTATACATTAGTTTTTTAAGGCAGATTTGTACTATTAATTAAATTTTATTTTATAGTTTTTATTCATTAAAAAAATTATGCACCTTATATTTTCTTGTTGCAAGGAATTTGGAAAATGTCCTATATATATATGTAGAGAAACCTTTATCTAAATAGAAATGAATACCTTTGAAGACAAATTTTTCACTTACAAATTCTTCAAAGAGTTTCATTAACAGTTTTTCAGAGGATCTTTAGAAAAATTTAGGAAAAAGAAAAACTTAGTTGAAGCTTTTTTTTAATTCTAAGGAAAAATAATACGTCAATTCTTAGCATTCCTACATTCTTATATGTAATCATCACATCATTTGAAAACTTACATTTCACGTAGAATATTTATTTTATTTAAGCAAACAAAACTTAAAAAGTTAGAAATTTTAATCATGCACATTTTAGAGGATGTCAGAAAAATTCACATTAAAACAACTGTGTTTCTTAATTATAAAGTAAAAAGAAAAGCCCTTGAATCTATAGTAAAATGACACTTTTTTAATATGTATCTGAATTTAGGATTTTTTATAAGTTTTATGCACTATTGATACATTTCATTTTTTTCATTTATTATTACTTAATTTAAAATAGTATTATTTTATTTTAAAATTGTATCCAAGAAACGTCAACTTATAAAAATTGTTTGAATTAATTTATCATCATAAAAATTATCTGCATTTCTTTAGATGCTCAATTTTTAGCTGTATTATAACTCTTGTAATAAGTTTTCTTGTAGTTCTAAAACTCCTGTGTTCCCCAATTCCAATGTTTTATCATATTGACAAAAATGTAACATTTACGTAATGGAAATTCAGCATTTACCAAAATATATTTACCTTATTTCGCCTTTATAAAAGATGTAAATTGCAAATCTATTTTTTCTAAAAAAAATATAATATATAATATACTATTAGAAACTTAAGTTTTCCTGCTATGTCTTTATTTTAAGCTAACATTTTTAACTATCTATTCATGTAAATATTTCTTAGGCCACATTGATTATAGAAAATAATTGTATCAACACTATGTTGAGCTTCAGTGCTGGATAAACTTTCCTATAAAATAATGTAAGATTAACAATAATAGCATTATATAGATTTTCTTTTTAAAACAAATTTTCAATATTCATTGAAAATTCTGAATCATTGAATTTTTCGAGACGTACATCATAAGGCAATATTAGCGAATTCCCTTAAAGAAATTCCAGCCCTTCGAAGAAATTCCAGCCATGATGATATAGATTTGGCTTTCGCCCCGAACAAAAAGCTGATCTTCTGTTCCGCTTTAGAATGGAACACCCTTGATGATAGCACACCTAGTCAATACAAGAGGAGGGGTAGAATTCATCCAGGTAGTTTTATTCGCTTCATCATAGCAAAATAATGTTTGATAATTCATTTGATTTGATTTTACTCCTGAAAGATCATAAGATGAGATAAGTTAATCAGAAAACAATGTAATATTTGTGTAAAATTAAGCGCTTAGGTAAATCTTTGAATAAAAAGTAATAAAGAATGTTGAGATGAATGGCTCAGAAGAAAAATAGACAAAGACGATTTCTTTGTGCTATTAAAAATTGATGATACAGTGGTTTTAGATTAAAAAAAAAGTTGAAAATGGAGCAGATATTAGTAAAGCTATCTTCTTTGATGGATGGTTGTTTATTTTTGCATCTATTTTTAAAGCAGAAGAATTGGAAATGCCAACTTTTGGTGCTCTATTTTTTCCTATTTATTCTACTTCCGGAAAAGGAATAGTTTGTTTTATCTTGGTTTCAATTACATCTTTCTCCAATAATCATATAGGGAAAGATTTGGAAAATGTAGAATATGAACCAGAACAATTAATACACTCAAAAGTTTCTGAAGTACAAGTATTAATTTTATGATCAGATGATGCACATTTTCCACACATAGCATCCCTACTCCAATATGTGTAAGGAAAATGACCATATTCCTGACATTTGAAGCATCTAAGAGGGCTATGAAAGTATGGACTAAGTTTGCAACTTATATAATCTATTTTTATGGATTTTGATATTACTGGTGTTTGTGAAAAGTTAAAGCAACATATTGGGTATAATAAGTATACCATTATTTCGAATACGACGAGCAGCGCAAACTTCTTGATCACGAAGCTCTTCGAAAAATTCTTTAACACGTATAAAATCGAGTTCAGGATAAACATCACAAAATTCACTTAGGCCTAATTCACTTAGGCCTAATTCACAAAATTCACACCCTAATTTTTTAATCCCAAATTAAAAATTAGGAATTATTTCTAATCGGAACATCATTTTATAAATCTTTTTTATAAAATGATGTTCCGATTAGAAATAATCCCTAATTTTTTACATTACTGATTATTAAAACTTGTTTCGAGACAACTTGAATAAGATTTTCTGATCATAATTTTTTAACATTTTGTATGTTGCTAATAGACATTGTGAGAAGGTAAAAAGCGATACTGCATGAAAATTGCTTGATATTCGTATCAGCATGTAACGAGTAGATAAATTATCTTCAACGATGCAATAATAAGAAGCCATAGGATATTTGTAAAGGTTCGTCGGCACCACTCACCCCGAAGCTCTGTAAGGGATGGCAGCCTATGACTATGGACATTTCCACCTCGCCACTCTCCGCAGAGCTAGCTGACACCCATACGCTAGATGTCATCTCCGGAGACAATCCTTAAAGTCACAACCAAGGATATGACGCCTACGCTTGATTCCTAGCAGACTTGCCACGAGTATAGCTGGGTACCGGCTGGTTGAAACACTGAGAGCCACAGTGTATAACTCATCCAAAGAGTTTCCACACTTGGCAAACATCTGGGGATCTTGACTGTATATGAGAAGCAAGAAGCAAACAAACTAGCTATAGCTACTCATGGAGATCTCCCTCGCTTGCTGCCGAGGGAATTAAAGGATGAGAAAAAGATAAGAAGGAGAAGATAGGAAAAACAGAGATAGAGTATAAAGACCCCTGAGTACTTCAGGATCAAAAATTCATACCCACCTAAAAATCTTGAGTCCCATGAGGGGGTGAATTGGTATGACACATGTGTTCAAAGTGGAAGGTTCTGAATTCGATACCAGTCACTATTTATCACGAAACATTTATGTTGGCATTTACATGCACGTCTTTCGGAGTGGGAGCTACGGTTTTTCATTTTTACGATACGTAAATATGAACTATCTGAAAAGTATCCTCTCAGAATTCAGATTACGTGGTAGACATTAAGATATCATAAGCCATAAAGCTGTTCACTTTGTGGTTTCAAAAGCAAATTATGATGAATTTTAGTGTATGTGTATTGTGTGTATAGTTACTGTGTATTTGTAATTATATATGTATGTGGACTAGCTCACTAGCTTTCGTGAATGGTGACTTTTATAAAAACGGAGGAAAGTTACGATTTGAAAAAAATAATGATCTCCATCGTTTATCAATGATATTTGTTACAGTATGTTCAAAATGATATTTTGCACCACAAAAATAGATATTACATCTAAATCATCTTATTACTAATTAAAGAAGTCTTCTTGAAAGCACTTTTTAGTTGATAAATTAAGTACTTATATTAATAATATTTTTGGTTAATAATATAACAATGTTCTGATGCATTTTTCCTAGGCGATATAACGGGAAAAGAGAAAGCAATTTTATTGTAATGAGCAAATATAAATTTTTTTAAATATCAGAAAAGTAATAAATATTCTTTTTTATAAAAATTATACTGTATGAATGTTTGACAGAAGAAGAGCTCAATGCTATATTTATTTTCTTATTGACAATTATGCCTAGATATGGTAATTTTAAGTAGAATAAGAAGTTATCAAAATTTCTAATCTTGGAGTGAGTCTAGTGGTGGAAGTTGTGGCATCAACAGCTTTACAATGAAATGAACTTAACGTTAATTACGATTTACGTTAATCACGTTGTAATCAAAATTTTGAATATAAACATAACCTATATCATAACAAAATCAGAAAACAAAATCCAGGTATAAGATTTCATTCTTCTCCATACAATCACTTTCAATTACCCTTCAGGCCAAATGCTGGAAGAAAAACAGAATAAGAATTTATGTAGATTTAAATTGATATTTTTAACTTATCATTCTTTAAATACTGTATGGGCTTTACTTAGCTATAAAGAATATTTCAGACCTTAGCTCAAGCACTTCATTTTGGCTCACAAGTATCTGCCTAATAATTTATTTAGCATATTTGAGATGACTTGAAACTTGCTATTCAGCAGAAGATTCTATCCACGCACTTACTTTGGATTCATAGATCAATGAACAACACCAGGCATTAGTTGCAATGGGTAACTGTGAATACAATGCCTCTTCGTGTGTCATAACATATGCGTTCATGTGACGTCCCTACCTTATATTAGACAAACATGATGGTATTTGCCAGTATACATATTCTTAAGGGTTTTAGAAGATGAATAGAAGATAATAAACATTAACATGTTTTTAGACATTTTAATGCAATTTACTATTCTAATAATAAATATCAGCATATTTTTTAATGTTTTGATGTCATTTGTTTTCTATAAAATTAGGAATTTGGGTATTTAAGGTCATTACAAAAAGTAAAAGAATACTTTTTATTTTTTCAAGTATGATTTTACATTTGCATACTCTAATCATGAAACATTGGTTTAAAAGATTTTTAAAAATGTCTGACTTCAACCGTAATTAGGAAATGATATGATCAAATATTTTATTTCCTGCTGAATCATTAAGAAACGTATCCCAAATGGTTTCTTTGTTTATTTTCTTATAATTTGGAAATAAATAAATTTATGTTTCAAAGCGTATTGTTTGATTAAATTTTCCAAAGAATAACTATTTATATTACTTTAACTCCATGAATTTACTTGTTATTAAAATAAAAGATCTTTTAATTTACATAATCTGTAACTTTTGATGTATGTTCATTGTTAAGAAATAATTGAATAAAACGTTTTATATGAACATTTTTTGCAGAAACACAACAAGTTATATTCATAATTTATGTTTTTTTTCAATATGGTAAATTAATTCATCTGTCAGTGTAAAAGCAAAGACTCTCCTAATGATGAAGAATATAAAAAATATCTTTCTAAAAAACAAAGGAATTAGGGTTAAATATTTTATCAAAAACAAAAAGTTTATTTCATCTTACAAATTGATAACGATGTCCTATTATTAAAATATTTAATGAAAAGATTCTTAAGTAAAATATTTTTAAGTTTGATACAGTAAGGGAAATAAAATTGTGTTTACATTTCAAGTAATAATAATGTTGTAGTAAATTTATATATGTTCCAAATAATGTGGATAAAATTTTTAAAAGAAAATAACCACTACTTTTTCCAATCAAGAAAAATCAACTTTTATGACTTTCGTATTTTAAAATATTTCGAAGATTTTTGGCAAATTTTTTATTTCTATTATTATTATTATATTTGGAAAGAATAGTCTTTCCAAAATTTTCTTCATTCATAAATTATTGAATTTTCGAAAAAATCTAAAAGTTTTATGTTAAATATTTTGCATTCATATGGACCATGATACGGATTTTACTAGCTGCATTTGCGCCAAACATGTTTTGAAATGATATATGTCAAATGACATGCACTTGATTGAATAATACAGATTTTTATAGCTTTTGACGCAATACATTTTATAATTCATCATCTTTAAATATTTTTTAAAAACCTCTCTCTACATTTACTATGGATTGGACCATTTATGAGAATAATATTAATAAGTAATAATTATTAATACTCTCAAAAATATTTATAACACTGAATAGTTAATTGAATACATAGCTTGCCATTTTAAATACTTATAATTTAAGTTAATATTTTTTTAATATGTAAATATGCAATGATAAAATTTTAATAAAGAAACTAATTTAATGAGAAAATTTAAAATTAAATATTTTATGCTAGTTCTTGAAATGAATTATTCAATTTAATATTCGTGAATTTAATAAAAGTTACAAATAGAAATTTATTTAATAATTTATTAGCTATTACATAAGTGATAATAACTGTCGATTCTCAGATATAATTATAATAACAATTAATACTAATTATTATTTCCTATAATACAGTTATAATTAAATTTTGATATATTAGATTTTGATGTTTCTCTTGCACAGAAATCAGAGCAATTTTATATAAATGTATTTCCTATGTAGAAAAATTGTGTTTGATATTTAAATTAAAAATCTGTAAATCCAAAGACAAATAGAGGATATTGAATATTTCATATATTTTCTATGTATTTTTACAATATAAAATTTTGTTGTTGATATTATGCAGATTCAAACTGAGTTTTTCGACAAGTTAAAGCTTGTTTAGCATTTTTAAATAAGATTTTCTTTTTTTATAAATTATGAATTTATGTAATTTGTTGAAGTTCATGTTTTATTCTCAACCAGTACTATATAAACAGTATAAATATCTTGCAAGAAATCGAGAAAAAGTTTCATCTGGGTTAATAAATAGAAGAAAACCACTTGGCCATAAAATAAAATCAAGCTTGTTCTGCACATACTAGTCCTCGTATTTACTCAGACTTCTTTTTCAATTTCATTTCAACAATGTAAAATGAGACATTTGAAAGCAAGAGGGAAAAGATGAAAAGACTGAAATTCATTTCGCTTGTTTAAGCTGAGCATTTTTCAGACCATATACACCCAAAGCACGATTTTGGGATAAAGAAAACATCTGTTTGTATTCCAAGAAGAACATTCCTAAAAATAAATAATCCAAATAACCTAAAATTAGAGAAACTTTTTTATTCAGCTATCTGCGTTTTTTGATAGAACAAGTTTCGCAACGCACGCTTTATAGAGAAATTTTAGCATAATTAAAAGAATCTTCTTAAAGTGAAAACTATAAAAATGTTTTACGTTAACTATACAGAATATTTGTTTTAATTTTAACAATAGCAATATAAAAAGTTTCTATGTTTTCTTATTAAAATTTCCAGCATGTAAAATTAGAGAGAAAATATTAGATTTTTTTTATTTCACATAGTCTATAGATGTATTGCATGTATATATATTACACGTTTATCAAACATCACTAACTATAACTACGTGATGAATTTTAAAATCACTTGATTATATCAATGTTGAAAGTCGTAGAAAAATAATCTCATACTTTTCAGTGAACTGTAAATACAAACATATTTAAATTACACATGACTTATTGATAAATTTTAAAAAAAATCAACATAACTATCAAATCCGTTAAAAATATTAAATGATATTATTTTGCCTTGCAATTAAATACATTATATTATTTGTTAGTAAAGTTAATGTTATTAATGAATTTAACACTTACATTCAGAGATTGAAATACTTGAATCTCTTACGGACAAAAAATAATTATTTCATAAGAAAATAATTGCATGTTATCTATGTAGAAAGCATTTTATTGATTTGTATGTTTTATCAATGTATATGCAACTATTTAAATAATATATTTTGTAAATGAATAAAGATTTATATAATCGAAATAATAAAATCATTTACTTTCAGCTCAATACGTTGAATAAACTGATTTTCATAAACTTTAAAAATTTACTGAAAAACGAAGAAGTTAAAAACATCAAAATACTAATGGCCTCCACATCAGACATAATAAAAAGAGAAATAGCAAGCTTTAGTAATGAGTATGAATATAACTTAGATGAAACGAAATATAACATAGATAATACTTATATAAAAAAGAAATGAGAAAATCAATTCATAGTTTATATTTACTCTACAGTTTATTTTACATTATAATTCAAACTGAATTTTAATTAAAATTTAATATAAACTGTAGAGTAAATATAAGTAATGAATTTGTTTTGTATATCAAATCAGTTTAATGGTTTGTCAATAATTATTTAGCTAAAATGATTATTTAGAGTTATGGAATATATAAAGCTTAAAAAAATTAATATAAGTTATTCCAACGTGTTATACACTTCTGGACAATTGCTAAGGACGGCTCACACACTGCATGGTAGCATAACATTAAACGAGACATGAGGCCTAGTAAGATTAAATATAGTTGTCACACTTTTCAGACATTAGAATAAAGAATAATTATTGTTCTAATAACTACAAAAGTTGTGAAACACCTGAAAAAAATGTTCATTTGTTGCTGCATACTGAAAAATGGAACAATGCATCTAAAAGTCAGCAGGCACCTTGAAGAAAGGTATCAAACAGCATAGGAGTATGGGATATGTCCATCGTGGAGTGTGATGTAACATTCCACACGTCGTAACATACTTTGCCCAACATTATCCAGCAGCTGTTCAGGCATTTTATCCAATTCCTCTGTGAGTGCACGGATGAGGGCATTCTTGTTTGTCGGAGAATAGTTTCCACCAGCAACTTGCCACCCCAAAGCATCCCACACATTTTCAATGGGGTTTAGATCTGGAGAACGTTATGGCCATACGAGGCGTTGAATACCCTCACTGTCTAGACAATCCTGAACAGTTAGTGTTCGATGCCATGTTGCGTTGTCGTAAATAAAAACAAATTTATCGCCGACAGCACCACGGAAAAGATGAACATGAGGAAGAACTTCATTAATGTATCGTTGGCCCATCATAGTCCCATTCGCAACCACATGTAGGGGCGTGCGGCTATTGATCATGATTTAGGATCTCACCATGACACTGCATGTCGGATATAAGTCCCTTTCTTGAATATTTTCTGGACGATAAGCAATACCATTCTCGCGCCAGATCAGTTGGCGTCTGCAATCCGATGACAGGCTGAACCTACACTCATCTGAAAATAGTACGCATGCCCAGTCCTGTTCAGTCCAATTGCGATGCTCACGACATCATTGCAAACGGGAAGTATGGTGCTGTCTGGACAATGGAACACACAGAACAGGTCTGCGGTCGTATAGTCCTCCTGCCCTCAAACGTCTAGCAACAGTTTTTCGAGAGTTCTGCTTTTCTGAGGAAGCAAGAAACTGATTTGCCACCTGCTGAGCTGTGCGCCTGTTCCTTTTTGCTGATAGGATGAAATATCTGTCTTCTGTAGGCGTCATACTTCTAATACGATCTCCCTCATGCCGCCTACAACACATCCCAGTAGTTTTAAATGACTTCCACATCCGTGAAACAACGCTGTGAGCGATGTCTAACTCCTTGGCAACATCTATTATTTTTCGCTCTTCTTCGATCTTTCTAATTATTCTCCCATGCATAAATCATCTAAGTGATGTCGGGAAGGCATGTCAAAAATTTCAAGTTCTTCTATTAATTCTTTCCTGTAAGACTTTGACTTGAAACAACAACTGTCCACACGGGTCAAAAACTTTAAAGCTCTTATGAACGCTATCACCTGATCAACAGACGGAAAACAAATTTGCATACGCATACTTTTTTTAACTATATCCCACACTTATTCTAATTTTCCACATTTTACTTCCTTTTATTTTGTGGTAGCTATGAATGATAGTGTTATCCGTCCTTAGCAATAGTCTAGCAATGTATTATATACAACTACAAAAAATATTTTATGAGAATAATTATTGTTAAGTTAAAAAAATGAAATCTGTGCATCAGAAAAATTATAACTGTTAAAAATCTTTAAATGTTACAATATTATAAATTAAGTTGAAGTTTCAATGTTTTGTAATCATAAATTATTACATATAGTTTTATTCTAAGTAATCATAAGCAAATATTTTACTATAATTTTTCATATTAGAACCAAGTAAATTTTACATGGTAAAAAGTATAAATTTGACATTTTCAGTAAGAAATTGCAAACTTAATTATCCGTAAAATATAAATATAATTTGACTGTGCGCTCCAAGAGTATACTTTTTTGCATTAAAAAAATTAATGAATATCTACTTCAAACCAACTCTTCGTTTTTATTACGCGTTATTACGTTTTCATTTGTCAAGCTAAAGTAGACAAATTTTTGTAGAATAAAGGCATGCAAATTGATTGTGCAAAACTTGATTGATTAATATTAAACGTTTGTAAAACAATGCAAAGCCCTTAGAAGTGTTATCTTTTTTAAAAAATAACAAGATATGACATTACTTTGATATATATTTAATTTTTTAAAAAATATTATAACATTTTCTGTCTGAAATATTACAATTTTTAAACATTTGTATAAAATATTACAATTTTAAATTAAAAAATTTAAAATACTTCTCCTGCAGAATATTGAGCACAAAAAAATATACTTCACCTGGAATTTAATTTTTAATTTTATATAATTGTCACTTAAATTGTTTGTCTTGGATATGAAAACCATAATTACTTTATAAGTTAAGAACATAATATATAAACTTTAACAATTTTCTAATTAAGTGTTCGTTGGATTTGAACAAGATTAAACCTAGAAGAATATATTTCTGACTAACTATACTTGTAGATGAATCCAATTATTTTCTCTGGCTAATAATCAAAGACTTTAATCTTATATGCTCATAATATACTCCAACAAAAGATATGTAATGTGACTGATGCTAGATTTGAAATGAATCCAAAAGTCATAGATTAATAATTATATAAGAAATTGAGAAAATCCTTCTCAAATTTTCTGCTGGTCTTCATAATGTTATCGCCAAAGTATTTTGATTGGAAATTTTAATATATATATAGATGTAGATACATTATATATATATATAATATATATATATATATATATATATAATATATATATATATATATATATATATATATATATATATATATATATATATATATATATATATATATATATATATATATATATATATATATATATATATATATATATATATATATATATATATATTCAAAACCTAAAATTCAATCTTATTGGGAGAATTAATGAATTCCGTGAAAGTAACTATGTTAGAAAGTTTTACGCTTTTTATATTCCCAAACTTTACTACTATTTATAAATAAAGATATCTTTGTAAATAATAAGAAAAGAATCGGAAGCATTGAAAATATCAAGTGTTACAATGAGAACGTCCTAAACAATAGAATTCAAAACTAATTGATGTATATATATTCAAAGTTTAACAATTTCAATTGCATTTTATGCGAATTTAAAGTGGAAACAAATAAAAGCTTTTTGAGTTTAATATCTGGTACTAAAATTATTTTAATCGGCTAGATTTACTGAGTTGATCAAATTTGGATGGCAGTTATGGATTCGTACTTAAAAGTCAAGTACTTACGTACTAAAATATTCTAGTGAAAGACTGATGATGGAATCAGTATTTTTGTGCGAGTTTAATCATAAAATAACATACATAATCTTCTCAACTTAACAGATATTTTAAATACTCATTTTCAGAATATTGTAGCCTTGCAAAAATATTTATTCATATTTACCAAGTATTTGAATGCATTCAATCCTTAGCAAAAATATTTGAATCAGTAAAACACTTGATAAAATGCTCTTTAGTGCAACGGTTAGCTTTATTGTCACTGGTAGTCCAGATTATGGATATTTTATGCATGGAAGTCTAATTAAATTCGAGTTAGAGATAGTTAAGATGACCCCCGAAACCCTCTAGGCATCCTTGTCTTGAGGTAGAATTTAAATCTACAGAATATTGACAAAATCCAGATCACAAACCATTTAGGACAACATTTAACTGCATATGAATCAAACAACACCGAAGTAGTACTCTTAACCTATAGTATTATACTAGTTCATTAAAATCATCCTCGCATACACCTTGAAGATCGTAATGGGCATGAAAACATTAAAAATCTTGTATATCTGCCATTGTTAATGTCAGCTGCAAATGGGGATAGTAAAATGTAACTTAGATATGCAGCTTACAAAATTCCAAATCATCTCTCCAGCTCATTTCTTATGTGACTGTAATAAATGCTAACTAATCACATTTGTTATTACCTGCTATCCCCACACAAATACTATATTCACTTATGATTCAGAGAAATAGGAATTTTTTAACAGAAAAGATGACATACGGATGTATCCAGGCTGCTGCAGCATCCAGCCAGTTTTAATGACTGTTTAGACAGCTCTCTATCAACACCAATTCACCAAATGCACTAAAAATTATAGTCCTACACTCTTAGAAATACTCTTTATATATGTGCAATTTTTGTTAAGCTGAGAAGATTATGTTTCTTAATTTATGAGTAAACTCCCAAAAATGCTGGTTCACTCACTATTCTGTATCCTATTATAGTCTAACAAATGAGAAATTCAAACCAGAAGGAGTAATATATATATATATATATATATATATATATATATTTATATATATATATATATATATATATATATATATATATATATATAATGTCGGGAAGTATAACCTAATACATATAGGCCATGATTTATTGATCATCTAATTTAGTTGCATTCATCTAGTAATTTTTCTTTTCTAAACATTGCATGTCATGTAACTTACATACGAAACAATATTATATATATATATATATATATATATATATATATATATATATATATATATATATATATATATATATATATATATATATATTCCTTAATATTGAATTTTTTAAACCATGCGTTCCTTATAGTAATTCAAATTTGCAAGCAGTTAAAACAATGAACATTATTTTCATTGTTCCCAAATTTGAATCTTGTTGCATTGGCAAAAAACGTTTAATTGTCTTCAGTCAGTATATATTATGCAACAATAGGTTTACATCATATAATATTCAAGCACTCATACGTAAATAAATATACAACATCAATATTTGCATTATTTTAAGTAAAAATTTATTTCTAAATTTATGAAAATCTAGAATATGTAAATAGTTCAAGTAGATAAATAAATAACCTCTCATAATTTAGTTTTTTTTGTGTGTGTGTGTTTCTTTTAAAAAACATTTTATTATTTAGAAGCACTGTTAATTATTTTTATCATCAAGTTATTTTGAGAGAGTAATAATATCTTTTGCAAAAGAATGCGAAAAATAAATATTTACACAACAAAGAAATAAATAATAATGCAATCGTTAGCAGAAACACTTGTTTTAAGCAGTTTAATTAGAAGTTCACATAATTTTTTTAGTTTTAAAAAGAATAAGAATATATAAAAACAATAGACTAGAGAAAAAAAGAAATAAAAATTTCAGACAAATTCCATTATAGATTTAATATTTAGATTAAGAAGAGCACATATCAAAACAACTTACAAAGCCTATTACTGTGCTAATTTAACATGAATACAATTTGTTTCATGGCAAAGAATTAGTATACAGTTACACTTTAAAATTAAATTGATACAATTTAAATTCTTTTTAAAAATTAGTAATAAGAATTTATACAACAGATTGTTTTTTTTTTTGTTAAAAAATATATATTTTTATACATATATTTCTTTTGATATCTTTATGCTTATAAAGTTAATTATAAAATAAGAAAATTAAAATGAACCAAAAATAAATAGAGTATAAAAGGAAATTAATATTTCTCATAAATCTCTATCAAGGCTTATAACACCCAAGTTTTCATAGCGGTTATTCCTATACCACTTTGCAAATTGTGATTTTCCTAACATATACATTTTTAATCAAAAAAACATACAGTTTCATACAGTTTTAATCAAAAAATTTAAAATTTTTATTTTTCGAAATATTTTATATAAATAAGTTATTTTCTGCATATTGAGAGAGAGAAATAGACGAATACTCTTCATTATCCAGTTTATCAAACTTAATTTTGCAAACATTAAAGCTATCCGTTTATTTTTAAATATTTATAATAGATTCAAACTTAAATTTACCACCAGCATTTCAAATATTACGAAATATGTTTTAAGACATAAATTTGGATTGCTTGTCATTCTTTATGCTTAAATGGTTCTTCAAAAGGGCTTAAATTACTTTTTAAATTGTTGCAAACATTCACGACAGCGAAAAAGATGACATTCATGTAATCATGCACAATTGAAAATGTTTTTCTAAATTAAAATAATAACTTCAAATTGGTTTTTAAGTTCTACGTTTCAACGTTATTCAATAATTTATTGTGAATTCTATATGGTATATATTTTTTTATAATATAGAATTAAATTATACGAAGTAAAAACAAAATAGCAGCATTCTGACTCTCATATACTTCAACTAAAATTTTCAAAATTTCATTTTACAAAATTTGCATTCAGTTTAATTAATCAGTTAAAGTACAATTCGAAATATTAACTTATTTAAATAAGGGTTATTTACATGTATTTCTCAATATTTAAAAATATTTATTAGTAGAATATTTACTATCATTATTCAGTTTATATATGGGGAAAAGGATAAGTAATTTGTTTTTTTCTTTTCTCAATATTTTTTCAAATTTCTAAAACATTCACACTTGTCTTTATTAACTAATGTGTCTGAATGCAAGTAAGCATTGAGGCGCATATTTTCACAAGTATTTAAAATATTTCAAAAATTTATTCCTTGAACTACAATAATAACACTGAAATAAAAATCATTGAGACTATAAAATAGCAAGTAAATATTTAGCAGACAATGATAAGAAAAAGATTATTGAGAATATTTTGCTTTTTTTCATGGTATAGTCAAGGCATTGAGAAACTTCTTCCTAATTCTTCATGTCTGAAATCAAACTCTTCCTGTGACTTTTTTATCTGTCACAAAAATTTTGATTTGTGAATAAAATAAGAATTACTATCTCATTATAACATAGTTTTAAAGAAAAATATAGCTAAGTGTAAATTTAACTCGAAGATGACTCTATAGGAGGAATTTAGCTATCAAAGTGAAAAGAAACCGAAAACATTAAATTTTAAAAAGAAATCCTACAGATTATTACGGCTGAATGTTTATCACTGGAAGTAACTTGTAATAAAAACACATTGAGTTACATTAAAAAATTGCTTAGTTCAGTGTTAACTCATTTTTTACTAAAGTATAACATCGTTCAAATATAGTTGTATTCAAAATTTCACTCCACACGATATTCACGGTTCGAATATATGTGTTTTCTGGCGCATGTTTTACTCAATTTTTTATTTTTAAATCTCAGTAGAAAAATTTAACTTGAAGTGTCTAGACTTCCATAAATTCGTCTGTTTCTTTTTTCTACTTCTATGAACGTCTCCATTAATTTTATCATAATGTACACTTTGGAGAAAAATTTTCTTTCTGTTAATTCTACTTTTCATTGAAAAAAAATAGTGTCGAATTTAAAGAAATTGGTGTTGCATCTTCTATGTCAGTAAAATTAGAATAAAGAAAATTTCATGACTGCTCTAAATGACAGCAACGTAACAAAAACTAAAATTTTGCATAAAGATCTATTTTGCTTAACATAAAAAATAAATACCATGGAAATTTTATTATTCAGAAACTTTTCTTGAATGAGAATTTGTTATTTAACTTTTATAAGAGATTCATAAATGTAATCGATATTATAATTCTATAACACAAAAACTTTTCTAATTTCTTTTTCTTAATTTCAAATGTAAAATTAAATGAAACATTCCCTTTCATGAAAAGAATAATTCATATCTCAAAAAACAAACATCTAATTCAAATGACCTTTTCATAGAGTTGGTATATCTGTATACACATTTGAAATATATTAAATAATTTCCACGACTGCCTCTAATTTTGCATACATTGTAATAAAACATCCTTATTGGGCACTGTGGCATTATAAAATTATAAAATCTATGGCTATAATATCTCGTAAATGTATCACATTTACAAATCAATGATGTTGATAATCATTGAATTATAAATTGTACTTACAATTAAAAATACATTTTTAATAGATAATTGATTTTTTGCGATAATTTGTATTTTAAATAAGAAAATTAATGAAAATATATGATAATTTTTTGTGCAAAATTGTTACACGTTGAAATTTCTTCTTTATCTCTGTAGCTTGGTGTAAAGTTTCAATGTGTGAAGTCAAAAAAATATTGTGCTAGAAAAGTCAAAAAAATTTGTTGATGTATGTTAAAGAAAAGTGATTTGATTATGATATATATATATATATGTATATATATATATATATATATATATATATATATATATATATATATATATATATATATATATATATATATATATATATATATATATATATATATATATATATACATACATACATACACGAAGGTCACTCTGAAATTTTTGAGATACAACTAGGTTTTTAAAGTTATACTTAAAAAATTTTAGTTGTGTTCAAAGTAGTCTTCTCCAGCATCAATGCACTTTTGTAGACGAATTTTCCATGGATTAAATGCCTCAAGCCATTCATTTCTTGGAATAGATAAAAAAAATGCATTTATAGCCACATCAATCTCTTCTGAAAGAAAACGACTTCCACGTAATTTCTTTTTTAGATTAAAGAATAAGCATTAGTCGCACATAGCTAGATCAGGTAAATACGGTGGAAGTTGGATCATTTTAATTTGTTTTTGCTTAAGAAACTCAATTGTTAATCCGGCTGTATGTGAAGATGCATTGTCATTGTGAAGCATGAGTCCCCTAACATTCAGTTCTTGTAGAATTTCGGGAAGACATTTAGTGGTATACCAGTTTGCTGTTACTGTCTTCTGTCCTTCCAGCTTGATGGCTTTGACCAATCCCGTACATATGAAGAAAACGGCATACATCAATTTTTTCAGTGCACGTTGTTTTTTCACCATTGTCGGTATGGGATCATCTACGAAGACCCATACTTTGCTTTCTTGACGTGTTGGAACGTCAAAAAAACGATATGTACGTTTCATCACATGTTTCAATTTTAGAAATGATGCGGTGTCCCCATCATTTACCATTTTAAGAGTTTATTTACTGATTTTGACAAGCTCTTATTTTTGGTGCTCAGTTAGATATTGGGGAACTCAACAACATACTACTTTTTTCATATGTAATTCTTCCCGAAGGATTTTGTGTATGGCTGCGGATCCAATGTTAAGTTAATTCTGTATCATTTAATAGGCACAGCGATTATTATCCATTAACATTTTTCATATGGCAGACACGTTATCCGGAATTATTGCCGACGGCGGCCTTCCTGTGGGTTCTTCATTTTGAAGAAAATTGCGACCTCTTCTATATTCTCTAAACTATCTGAATACTGTAACACGAGTTGTAGATTCATCACCAAATGCTAATTGCAACCGTTGAATGCATTCTTCTTGATTTAATCATGCTTTAAATTCGTAGAAAATCATAGCGCGAAAATGTTCTCGCGTCAAATCCATTTTCTTTTCTGTTTAAAATTTATTCTACGCTAAACAATTTGAAGTAATTATGTAAAAAATCGTCTTCTGTGTTAAAATACTTTGTATATTAAAATTAAACCATTATTTTTATTTGTAAATTCTCGTCTGCGCGTATCTCAAAAATTTCAGAGTAACCCTCGTGTATGTATGTATATGTATGTATATATATGTATATATATATATATATATATATATATATATATACATATATATATATACATATATATATATATATATATTTATATATATATGTATATATATATGTATATATATATATATATATATATATATATATATATGTATATATATATATATATATATATATATATATATATACATATATATATATACATATATATATATATCGAGCATATGTCCAGATTAGGTGGTCTTCCTAATGTTAAATCCCCAGTGCTTAGTTCCCAAGCAAACTTGGTACACAGTTAATGGACTCACTGAAGGGGTAAAAGACTGAGTTGACCTTGTCCCCAGCCCGAGGAAAGAACCTCGGACCTGTATCTTAGGAACGTGAAACGGAATTTCCCTATTCTTTGAGCCTATCGACCCTGTTTGTATCGTGAGTTCAACCTAGTTTGATTTGTGGAAAAGAAACGTATTTTCTGTGCTTAATCGTATAATTTCATGTCACTTATTATTATAGAATTTGGGATACATTTTCGTATCTGTTTGTAAAATCACTTATATTATTCTCCTCATTTTGCAGTCTGAGAATATATGCATTTATAGCGAATTTGTTTTGAGAAAGAGATTTACTTATGTTTAACAACATACAGTACATAAAGATACATGTTTTGTAACTGGACACAGAAACGTGTATATGATACTTAAGAAAGACATACCGAAAAATGTATATCAAATCTGTTTGTTTTTGATAAAAAAAATTACATAAAGAGGCATTTATTTTTGCGTATAGTGCCTTATATTTTTACATTATATTATTACAGTGTAACGTCACATTAGGGTGATTAAAAGTCAGTGACTTTTCAAATACACTGCAATGAAAACGGAAGCAATGTATAGTTCATTAATATAATAAAAATCTAAATTTTAAAAATCTGAAATGTATTCTAAAATCTGAATAATGGTATAATACATGTAATTTTAAAGGTATAGTTCTAAAAATTCAAAATTTCTTTTTGTCTTAATATAAGTATGAAGCATAATCAGTTTTCCCTGATAATGGCATCTATTCAACAAAACAGTAACGTAAGTAACGACAACTAACTTAGAAGCTTTTCATTAATAAAGCTCTTTTAGCTCACATAGAGGAATAAATCAAATGCCCAAAAGTTCTTAAAAAATATTCGTATCAAAACTGTGCTTAAAAAAACTTGTTCTATACTGTCACCAAGATTTGTAATATTATAACTTTTTCCAGTGCTTCGTTTTGTACTTGACTTAACCTATTGATCTTGTTTTGGGCTCGGTGTAGAATTAGTTTGGCAAAATATTTAGTGATAAAGTTTAATTAATGTTTTCAGCAGTGGCCATCTTTTTAGTTAGATCTTGGCAACAAACAATCGCCAAAACATCAAAATATGCCAGATTGTAAATTTTTACCCTTATTACATCTAGGTTTCAGGATATTAATATTTTTAAGTCAATGCTTACAATCATATTTAATGATGAAAAAGTTTGAAGGAATCTTTCAATGATATTTTTACATATCATGATTAGTAAATATAGCGCATTGTCTTCAAGAAAAATCATAATCTTCATCGTTGAATGTATGAGGTTCATTAATCAATACATACTATCTATAAATAGTTGAATGAACCCATTTCAAATCTGTAATTGCTCACTTTGAACAAAAGAAACCCAGGGATAAGAAGAAGTTAACTCCCATACCAACTGTAATATTATTAGTAATTGGAATATTGCTTTAACGAAAATTGAGAAATACATTGTTTGATGTCAATGTCATTATTGATTATTGCTACTAAATTGATTAAATCCGGTCATTTAATGTCAAACAAATATGTTTAAGAACCTAGAAGAGGTATGTATTATTAGAAATTATTTTCGATTTAGGTTATAGTTTTCATATTCACTGAATAGATATTTTTGTTATTTAACACACAAATCTATCTCTTATAAGGCACTTATTAATTATTAATATTTTCTAAAATTATGTTATTTAAATTGTTTAAAATAATCATACATGACTTACTTTGGTTATTAAGTAAATTCGATCAGTCATAATGTTAGCTGTGAAAAGAGCTATTGCTTGAAATTATGTATACCTGATAATTTTTTATAATTATTAGAATATTTTTAAACCTTCATAATCTATTGGAAATCCACATATAGCATCTTTCTTAACGATTTCAGAAGTAGGTTACCCAACTAAGATAATTTCAACTTGTTGTTTACTTTCAAAATCTAATTTTCCATATATGGCTATAAATACATCATAATATTCTTCATATAAATCATTTGAATTCAGCTAATTGTAGTACACATTTGTTTCAATCATAAAATTTTTAATGATTTAACAAAGTTACTAGAAAGAAACTCAAAGTTATGTATAAAAACTATAAAAATATATATTTTAACATCAAAAAGTTTATCAAAATAAGCACTATGTTATTCAATACTTTTATTAAACAATTACACAGCAATATCTTAAATTAAGTCTCAAAAACGTAGGCAAAAAGCAATTACAAATCACTTCATACATTGTATTTATATAAGTTAATGTTTTTGAAAGAAAATTCTCAATATAAGTTTTATACCAATTGACCTCATAAAGTATAATTATGCTGAAATCACCCAAAATATGTTGACTGCTTATCGTTTTAGATGCTCAGTAGTTTCTGAATTTTGAATCAAAAGTTACTGAACATCTAAAAGAAAAGCATCCAACATGTTATAAATAATGTAAGTATTTTAATGTTTTTTTGAAATTTATAGGCACAAAATTTTTTTTAAAAAATTGTTTTAGAAGCATTTTATCATTTAAGACCTAAGCAGATTTTAGAGCTATTTTAATAAAATTAAATTAAACTAATTTTATGTTAGTTTAATTTAATTTTATTAATTTAATTTAATTTTATTAACCTGATGTTTCCGAAAAAAATAACCCTAAAAGTGCAGTGTGTTTCCTTTTATGGCTTGAGTTAAACGAGTATAAAATAATAATTTTTACAGTTAAGTTTTATTAGCTTTACTTATTATGCTATTGTAAATAATATAATTATCCTATTTAAAATTAAATATTTTTCTCTTTCAAATTTTTACTTTATCAGTCCAAAATGTTACCATTAATATAAATTTGAAATATATATTAAATATTTTAAATCATTTATTAATAAATACTTTTCAGAAAGTATGAAAAATTATAAATTTTTAAAAGCAGATGTAAATGTAAGGCTTTTCAAATCAATCTCAATATCATCATTTCTGTACTTCTTCAATGTTAAAAACTTATTTAATATTACTATTGCAGTGTAAATGTTTTAAATGCTTTAATTTTTTTAAATTTTAAATCGAAAATTTTAACTTTAGCTAAAAGTATTATGTTGAAGACTGTAATGTTTATGTGAAATTTTGTGTCAATGTTAAGAATAACATTTTTCAAGATATAATGTTTCTCATTTTACTTAACGTAAAAGAGTTTTCAAATGAAAATAAATTAGCAAAATATTTTATCGAGATTTAAAAGTAAGAAATCTATGACAGATGATCAAAGTTAAAAAGTTTTATTTTCTGTATCTTATATATACTTATAGTTAACTAATCTTAGTTATTTTAATTTGCTTTATTTGATTTCTGTCATATATTATAAGCTAGAATTGTTTTCAAAAATATTCAATAATTATATGTACATAAATATATATATTCATTTTTTTAAATTACTTATGGCAATATATATTTAAAATAAATATTAACTTTTTACTATGTAAAACTACATATTTTTTTTGTGGTGCTCATGAAAAAAACCCTATCCTGTTTGATGCCAATACATAAATAGTACATTTGTGTGACTCTCAATATTGTAAAAGATTATGAATAACTGTTTTACAAGTTATTTAGATATCAGTATTTTAAATTTATAAAATAATTTTCGTTTAATACATATTAAAAGCATTTTATATATACTTTATTATATAGTCAAAACTGAATTTTGACATTTCGCTAAATATATAATGTTTTCCTTACAAGTTTATAAAGTTCTTAATACAATTACTTTTATATTTACTGCAAATGAAATTTCATCCACTTATATTTCCTTTTCAATTTTTGTAAATTAAATAAGAATTTTATAAATTTTAAAAGTTTTAAATCAGACATTTAAAATTTTGCTTGAATTTTTAAATGTCTGATTTTCTTCTTGAGCTCAAACACAAACTTCTGTTAACAAATTGTTTTGTAGCATTCATGAAAAAAAATTAATATGTTCGTAGAAATGAATAGCATATTTTTTGGAGGAGTTGATAGTTCTACAATAAAATATGAATATTAACTCACTTTTTATTAAATAACATGAACTATTTGAATAAATTATAAGAAGGAAAAATATGCATATAATTGTAATTTTTTCTCTACATGTTTTCTGTACAGAAATCATCCCCAGTTTTAAATCTTACTTACATAATCAGTATTCTTATAAATATTTAATAAGATTAAATTATGTCAAAAATTTATATTTAATATCAATATTACTAATTAACTAAGCAAGAATGTAAAAAATAATTTTTTAATCGTGTTTAGACAATTTTTTTTTTAATCTATAAGAAGTTTAACATTTGTTCCTTTATTTTATATGTAATTTGATAAATTTCACAAGAAGATTATTATGAACGTGTATATTTAATTTTAAAAAAATCTTTTATAAAACGGCTTATGTGATATAGTAATTGTTAAATAAATTAGACAATAATAATTCCGAAGAAATAATTCTAATGATTAAACCTGATATTTAATTTTTTAAACAGTATAAAATGAATAACTAATTAAATTTTACACTGATAACAATGTAAATGTTTGCTTAAGTCTACAAAGATTATGAATAAAAATGATTAGAGACATGGCTGCATTTGTTTCTCCTGAATCAAAATTTAATGAATTTTTAAAAAGAAAAGAACACTTGACATTAAAATTCCGATGATAGTTTTACATTAAATTATATTTGAATTTCATTTAATTTATTGTTAAGTTCTCAAATATAGTATCAAAAGAATTAAAGTAGAATTCCACGGTTCATACTTTTCTCATAAGTTTCAAATACTCCTGAAATTTCATTCAAATCTAGATTTAAACTGAAATATATCATTGGTGTCTCTTATATTTAGCTTAAAATTTCTCACAACTCAAATGTTTCTAAAACATTTGAGTTGTGAGAAACTTAATTAAAAAATAGTTTCTTATTGAAGCATGTCATTGCCATCGCTAATATTTTTCTTAATGTAAGACATTTCAAAAACAATTTTCTATTTACATTACGAATTGTTGATCACTAGAAGTTAGTTTTCAAGGCTGTATTTCTCAACAAAAACTCTAATGCGATAGAAAGTAAAACTACATAATTATTCTGCAATCTTAAATATATAAAACGGTATGATTCACATATTTTGAAAAAATATATTTAACAATTAGTTGTATCTTGTGTTTGAAGATATTCAAAGAATTCAGAGCGTAAAATTCTCCAAAAAGATAATACTGAGTATTATTCTTTAAGTTGTATCTCATTGTCTCTTAACGAAACGCTATTAACTCTATGGCTGATAAATCCTTAAACACTTCTATATAAACTTGGAATTATAATTTTTTTCAATTCCTGAGCAAGAAAAATAACATAAAAGTGACATCCTTACAGAATTTCTTTTCTTATTTGCTTTCAAAAACAACATTTTAATTTAATGGCACAAAAAAAGAAATAAACATAATTTCTCAAAGTCCTATAAATAAACTAATTATTTTACTAAATCTGAGCATATATTACCATAAGGGAAATATAAACTTATATGTTATTCAAATTAGCTATATAGTCACTGTAATTTTGATAGAATAAAAGCATTCTAAAATTCATGTAAAGATACAGATACATACATACTCATATATATATTTCTTTATTTATACAATTAATAAATTCATTAAGCACAAAAGGAAAAATATTTTTTTATTATTCTTCAGTTAAATTCCTTCTCCATTTTTGATTGGATTATTTTTATTTTTCACTGTTCTTATTTTTTGAGAAATGTAATATCTGTTTCGTTTCTTTCCATACATATTTAAATTACTTCGATGAATTTTACAGGAAGATTATTATAATTCTTTTTTTTTTAACTTTAAAATATTTTTTAAAATCGTCTTGTGTGTTTTAATATATATATATATACCCTGAAGGCACGTTATTACTCAAGTTGTTGACAGTACCATATATATATATATATATATATATATATATATATATATATATATATATATATATATATATATATATATATATATATATATATAGTTATAGTAGGCTATGGTCTATTTAAATAAATAGGGTACGTCTTTCGTTTAACCAGCGCACCATGGGTGTGATAGTATAACTTTGCTCTAAGCTCCTCTGATAGATGGCACCTCCAGATGATACACACGAGATGATCACTGCAGCAATTTTGACATTGATTTGAAGGAGAAGAAATTTTCTCCAGACTATTACTCCGATGCTAACTGCCCAACGACTGACCTCAGGATTTAAAGTGCATGTATATTGGATGTACTCAGTGGGACTTTGGCGGTATTTGGAATTGAACCCAGCCTTTCCGGAATAAATGCCCGATGCACTAACCGCTAGACTACCACGGTCCATTAATATTAAGGGACTTTTGCTGGTGTTTATATTTACAGACCACTTGCAAATGTGAAACTACTAAATTTATTGCAAAATTAGTAAAAATTATTTTTTGTAACATAATTTCACCATTGCTGTGCTGAATTTCAATTTACCACAAATCATTTTTTGACTGAAGGTAAGTTCTTCAAACATTAAAAAAACCTGTATTAATCCTTGTCAGCTTCAAAGCCATTTCATTTAAGAAGTTCACGGAAGAAAGGAGTTTTGTTTGCTGAATCTAAAAATTGCTTTTCAAAAAATGAAAAATAAAAGGCATTTGCAGTATTCATTTTCTCCTTAGTAATCAACAATTCATATTTTTCTTTTTATGTGGCACATCTTTAGTATTTAGCAAGATTAAATGAGATCAATGAATTCAAGAAAATTTAATACTAAAATTACGATTGTCAAAATTTCAATATTAAAAAAATCTGTTTTTTACAGATAATCTTGATGATGGCGGTATGGTACAGTCTACAACTAGAGTAATAACGGGCCTTCAGGGGATATATATATATATCCTGAAGGTCCATATATCCTGAATCCGTATATATATATATATATATCCTGAAGGTAGGTATAGTACAGTTGTAGACTGTACTATATCTATATATATATATATAGAAAAATATTATAATCATTATAATGGTACATATTTTATAAAATCTACTCATACATACATATATATATATGTACACATATATATATATACATATATATATATATATATATATATATATATATATATATATATACATATATATATGTATATATATATATATATATATATATATATATATATATATATATATATATATATATATATATATATATATATATATATATATATATACATATATATATATATATATATATATATATATATATATACATATATATATATACATATATATATACATATATATATATATATATATATATATATATATATATATATATATATATATATATATATATATATATATATATATATATATATATATATATATATATATATATATATATACATATAGACACTCGAAATACAGCTCAATACTTATGGAAAAAAAACAACTTCAGAAGACAATAAAGGACAGATGTTTAAATATATATATATATATCATGATAAACTTTAACTTTTATTTTTAATATTTTATGATTCATAATTTGGAGATTACCAACTAGTTTGATGTTTTATTTTAAAAAACTTATTGCCGTTCAAAATATTATTTTCATTAAATTTGAGAGTCTAATAATTTTTAATAATTTAAAATTAATTAATGTCCCCTTTAATTTATCAGTAATCCATTAATTTGGAGTGCATTAAGTTATTTAACAAGTATAAATATTTGGAGTTTCAAAACTTGCTTGTTTTTGCAATGCTGAAATATCTTATCATTCCTTAAAAAATTTCATTTATCAAAATTTTTCCTTGGAATATCTATGGAATTTTGTTACAAGAATTTCTTTTTTGTAGAGTTCCACGGAGTTATATAAAGAAATATTTTGTAATATAAAACTCTTTAGTTATGAGAGTCGAAAATGTGAAAATCATATTGAAAATAATTGGTTTAGTTTAGTCATATTTAGAAAATAATCAGTTTAGTTAAGTTTAATTAAGTCATATTAGCCAATTTTGTCATTATGTTCAGTTGCTTACTAAGAAAATACTCAATTTTTTTCAGTATTCAAATTATATATACATCTTCAAAAATGCATTCAGCTTTCAAATTTAATGAAAATATCCTTGATATTCTCAAACTATTCCAAATTCATTTATAAAACAAATATTTTGTCATTTTAAAAGACATGTAGTAATATTACAAAAAATTATGAAATTTTAATTAAATTTTCCATAACTTGTATGAAATTAATATATGGAGATTTTAAAAATTAGATTAAATACTTTAAATTGTATCAATAAATAAAAGAATGCATTTTACATTTTCTTATGAAAAGAAAAGGTGAAAGCATAAAAGTAAAAAAATCTAATCACTTTTAACATTCTGTATTATGTTCTTATAATTATGCTCGTTTCGATATTTTAATGCTTTTTTTTATAAATATACTGTTTGTCTACTTCAACCATTTTTTGTGGAGAGCCAGAATTTTATCATTATCTTTTATTCAAAATTCAGGATTTAATTGACAAATTCGAGTATCAAAGAAATTATACTTCCTTCCTCGAGATTTTACAATTATAATCATTTTATTACATTAATATTTTTACACTCAGTATTAAAGATTTTATAAGATATTTATGAATATGTAGGAAGTTATCTGATAAATTTATGTAATTACCCAATTTATTTAAATAACAATGGTAATTTACATAAATTTATAAGTAAATTACCATTGTTACTTAAACAAATTGAGTATTTATATAAATTTATCTAACAATCATACTTAATTTCTCTATATACATCTGTCTAGAGTGCTTGTCATGATGTCATATTTGTGACTGGTACACGAAGGAGTATCAGGTCTCAATCGAAAATTCCTTGCAGGCAGAAATATTTGGCCTATATTTATAAGTAAAAATTCGTGCTATCATATCATTAAACCATATTAGTAATGAGAAACATTTCTAGGAGAATGAAAACTTAATATAATCTGATTCATATATCCGTCATCTCTACAAAGTGTTTTCAAATATATTTAGTAGATTCGCCTCATCTACAGGAAATACTGTAAGAAGTTATCAATTTAGATTCAAGAAAAGAAGATCTACATTTGAATAAGTGTTTAACATTTGTGACATTAGAGTTAAGCTGTTTTAAATCTAGAAGAAAATAGAATATTTTTGAATGAAAGCCATTATTTTTTGATTGATTTTAAAGCTCTATTTATGATATCATAAATAAAACATTTCTCTTTGAAGCCGTAGAAGAGTATAAGACTCCTTTCTTTTACATTTAGCAAAAAAAGCAGAATTTGGATTATAACTCGTATCTTTATTTAGAATTAATATTAAAAATAAGTCAACAGTAGTTTTTCTGAATTAGTGGAATAAGAAAGTAAATAAGTTATGGAGATAAGCTGGAGTGTTTGCTATTTAACATTACATTTGAGAGAAAAACTAAAAATGGCAAATTAAATATCAAAGAACATTTTTTCAAAACCCAGATCAATTATTTAAATAATTACTGTAATTATTATTACAAAGACAGCTGCGGCCTTAAAGGAAACCTTTATTGGACTGGAAAAGGAAAGAAACATAATAAACTTCACTTTTAATAAATATAAAACTAATAATACGTAATTTAATAACAATTAAACGTAGCTAGAGATTTTTCTGGATGAATCTTTAATTATTCCTCTAAGAGATAAATACAAATTTAAATAGCTGGTTTGTGCATATATACCTCCACTTTGCATGCTTTTTTCGTATTTTATTTATGCTTTTTAAATTGATATTTTTGATGAACATCACTCGTTTATTTTCACTTGGACCATTTTGTAATTTGTTTTCTTAAATAAATGGATGCCACGCGCGTTTTCTGTAAATATAACTCTATTATCTGCTATAACTGGTTATTGTTTATCCATTCAGTTTTTTCTTATTCCATTCACACAGTTCTATTTTGAAACTTCTAAATCCTCATTTTATTTCATTTCTTCTTTTCATTTATATAAATATACTTCATTTTATAAGTAACTAAAAAATATCTTATATTATTTTTCGTTATCGATTTTTTATTATTAATGCAGTTTTCTTTTATAAAAATTTCACGTTATGGATAATTTGGGGCATTGAACAATAAAATTTAAATTTACTAACAAAACAGAGAGCAAAATGAATGTGTGTGTGTGTTTGTGTGTGTGTGTTTGTGTGTGTGTGTGTATTATAGTACTGTATAAAAGATAATCTTATCTATATTCAGTAAAAATGTACTAATCATAAATTATTCTGTTTATTGTTCAAATACTCTTGTTCTTTATACTTAATGTATTCACATCAAGTATTTATTAAACTTGTGATTAATTGTTGATATTTCTACTCAACTTGATGGATTTAATATAAATATATATAGGAACAAGACTTTTATGTTAAATTATTCCTCAATTTTTTTAAAGCTTTTGCCATTTAGATGTCATCTATATTTTCTTTCTTTTGGTATGCTTTTTAAACATAATATTGGTTATATTTTAAATTAAAAAATATATAAGGAATTATTAGTAGAAATAATGAAATAAAATTCTTCAAATAAATATTTACTGAGAATAATTTTGCAAGTAAACATTATGAAAATTAAAATATAAATTTATTCCTCATTTGATTGTTAATGAGCTTAAAAGGATATTGATTTAAAACCATTGTCTTGTTAGCAAATATTATTAATGGAAATATAGAATATTTTGGTAATACTTGCAAACATTTTTTATTATTATTTTCTGTATGCATTATTTTTCTTAAAGGAATATAGCAGTAAAATAGACTTTATAATTAATATATGCAGGTTTACTTTAAAATAAATATTTATAGGATATTTAAAAAATATTTTTTTGATTTCCAATGTTCAAAAAATGTTTCAGTGTGATTAAGTTGATAATTAATTAAAATTTTGCTTGATCAATTCTCATAAATTAAGTAGCTCTCGTAAATATAAAACAAAATATATTTTGTTATTTCGTTAAAACACCTAAATTTCTAATATATAAAATTTATATCAAGTCTCATATCATAAAAATTAGCATTTTATTTAGAAAACTCTTGCATTTAAGACGAGAAAAATAAAATCTAAATGCATTTCACTGGAAATATCGTTTTGAAACTCTTATGATGTTTTCGCATCATTGCTTATCGATTATAATAATAATTTCATTCTCAGATGCTTTAAAGCACTAAATCTCTCCCCACTGCACTTTTATCGCTATTACAGTGTTGAATCTTTGACTCTTGAGAATTTTGAAATAATGAAGCGTATCATTTGCACTATCTCAGCATTTCATGATCTCACATCAACTATTAAGGTAATTTTGGAAAGTCTTAAATATGTAAATTCATGCTCCTCAAAGCATGCATGAATATCTCAATTAGCAAATAATTGTGAGAAAGGAGCGAAAAGACTTAATCTTACAGATAAGATCATTTTTACTAGAAAATGATATTAAATGTAAAAGAGAAGACAAGCTTGTCACGCAGTGCATTGATTTCTTGTGTCAGAAAATTCATATGAACAAAGTTATTTAGTTATGAGAATATTTTTATAAAACCTTCAAATGAAATAAAATAACGTTTGTAAGATATTTTTTACTAGAATTACTTAAAATATTTTTAAAAATTTTTTTTTGTTCTATTATATCAACTAAATATTTATGAAATTTTTGGTGATTTCGATTATTTACAGTAATGAAGTAATCAAAAATATAATTTATTAAAACTATGGTAATTTTCTTTTTAATTTAAAATATGAAAATTGACTATTTTTAGTGTAATTTAATATTTTTTGTTTTTAACTAATAAAATTTCCTACATTTTTAATTTACCATATAAGAAAATATCTCAAAATATTTAATGTCTCCTAATAATTTCAACATTTTAATGACGAAAATTTATTGTGATATAAACTACAATTTTGTTGCACTAAATGACAGATTTATCAGAGTGTTTATATATAAAAAAATAACGATGGCAATATACAAAAATAATTTTAAATTAATTATGGTATTATAAATAGACATGTTCATATTATTCAAATGAAAAATCTTTATAAAGAGGTGATATTCTAAAACTTAAGCGAAGAAGAAATAATATATTAGCTCTATTTTGAATCCCAAAGCAAATATCTCCTCAATCTTTCAAAATACAACAGGACAAATTTCAAATTATAAACCTCGTATTAAATCAATTAGTTGCCAATATTAGAAACATTAGTTATTATCATAGAACAATAATTCAACATCACTATTTAAACTGTCAAACATAAATATTGTTCCACTTTGAACGCTCCTTTAATCACACGAGGAAATTTGTAACACTTTCAAAATAATTTGCGAAGACTGCTAATAAATATTTTGGGAAGAATAAATTTCTTAGTAAAATATTATGATTAATTTGATAATAATATTTGTAAGAGCTTTTATTTGTTAAATTATGCGATTTGGTGTATCAAAATGCAATCTAACAAGCACTTTGAAATGGATTTGCCTTAAATGTTAAATAAAATATTTTTTCACCTAAATTAAAATTTATGAATTAAATATAATTTTTTTATTTGATTTATTAGATAGAATCTTTAATTTATCTATTATACATTTGCGGATTTATATATCTGATATAGAATGTGAATTTATTTGAGAAGCCATACTATGTAGTGTAACGTCTCCTACTCAGCGCTTTCGATTTGCAGAGCCTTAGATGGGGAGGGTGAGTAGGGAGACGATTGGTGCGAGGAGCAGGCTGAAGAAGCTGCGTTTTTCAGTTTTGGAAATTGATATTGACTCTTTGGTACGCTACGCAAGCGCGAGAGTTTTATGAACCCAAATATGACTCCTTGTAAATTTTTTGTTAATTAAATGTTTTTGTTTCTAAATTTGGAGTCGTTAGTTTGTTTCATAACAAACTTATGTTTTTGGTGGCAGCGGTTTTGGATGTTTTTATAATGCTTTGCATTAGCATCCACTGTGAAAATTAATTATGTGCACTATAATGGATTACGTGCCGAAATGTTGGAATACAGGTAGGCCATTTTGATCAATCCTTCTCTGGCTACAATTAAAAATAAATAGTTGGTATGTTATAAATTTAAAGAATATTTAGTTCCAATCTTATTTACGTGAATTTTCATGTTACATCAATTAATTTTGTTTATAAGTTTGTAAATGGTGTATTCCATATTACAAAAGATAATTTCTGTATTTCGTGTATTCGAATTTACAGTGTAATATTTTTTTTTAAACGAAAAGTGTGTATCTTATTAAATGTGTATTTCATAATTTTTATGTGGATGATGTATTTCAATTCACTTAGGAATATGTGTTAAAATAACTATGTTGTTATAGATTAAGGTGTAAAATCAAAAGTACAATTATATACTTAGTTTTTTGATTGTTCAACTGATATATAAAGTAGATTTTAAGAAAGAAAGGAATATATTTTTTTAAAAGGTTTTGATTTCGTTATATGAAAACGAAAGTATATTATTACAAATAGGTTTGAATTTAATGTAATGTGAAATTTTTATTGATGTGTTTGATTGTTCTTTGCAATGTTTTATATGATATAAAACTGATTTATTTGGTATTTAAATCGGATGTGTTTTTTTTACATTGTTAAGAATTTGAAAAGATCTATTCTTAAAGTGTCATATATCTTACGTTATTAACATTATTTGATGTCGTGTATGATTAACTAAGTTTATTGATTTGAAATCGAAAGCTGATTTCTGGTTTAGATTAGTTAAAGCTGTTAATTTGTATTGTTCTTAAGAATTGTAGTGTTCTATATTTTGAATTAAAAATATGTATAATTTCATTTTTGGATTTAATATAGTAGTATCTATATAAGAATATGATTTTATATAATTTATAATATATTTACATTTTTGATTAATGATTCAATTTATCTGAGTATCAATCATTAGCTTGGTGATAATAACTTGAAATCGAGAGTAGATTTAATATTAAACATTTTCTTCTTTTTGAAATAATTGATTTTCCATTTTATACTTTTGTTGTATTATAATATAGTTTGTTTCATTTAGTTTTTTAAACGTTATTGATATGTTTATATTAAAAGTGTGTGATAAATAATTTCAATAGTTATTTAATAAATTTTGCATATTGGTGGGTATAGTCTGTTTTTTTTCTCTCATTATTGCATCTCTTCTGAGATAAAACGTTTAGTAATTAAAATGGCTTTTTTAGCACGGGGAAAAATGGGAGATTTAATGGAAGTAGCGGAAGAGTTAGGGGAAATAGTTCCAGATTCTTTTAAAATCCCAGACATTAAAAAATTAATTTTAGCTAGTAAAAACTTCAACGAGGAAGAAGTAAAATGTATATTAGATAGGGTAATCGATAAAAGAGTTAAAAAGGAACAAGAAGAAAAAAAGGAAAAATTAGGCGAGAAGAACTAGCAAAAGAGGAGCCAATTAGGCGAGAAGAACTAGAAAAGAGGAGAGAATTAGGCGCGAAGAACTAGAAAAAGAGGAAAGAATTAGACGTGAAGAAAGAGAACATATTTTGGAAATGAAACGTCTGGAAATCTCTTCAAATGCCACAATTTCGAACAGAGATTCAGTTACAAATAGGACTGAACAAGCTCAAAAATTCAATTAATGCAAATAACGCCAAAGTATGATGAAAAGAAAGATGAGATGAGTTTATACTTAATAAATTTTGAGCGTAGAGCAGAAATGGCTCATATTCCAAAAAACGAATGGGTAGTTTATCTTGTAAGTGCTTTACCTTCAGAAATATCTAACATGTTAGCTAGAGAACCTCCAGAAAGGGCTGATGATTACGATTATGTGAAGGGACTTATTCTTAAACGATCTGGTTAAATAGCGAAAAATTAAGACAATTGTTTCTTAAACACCAGAAAACGACAGAAAATCATGGAGAAATTATGCACAAGAATTGAATAGTTACTTTACGGAATGGCTTGCGGAATTAGAAATAACGACGTTTGAACAGCTTAAGGAGCTAATGGTAACAGATCAATTGAAACGTCGAGTGCCAATTGAAATTAAAGAACATTTTTTGGCGGAATGGCTTAAAATAAATTCTCCGCAATGATCTGGCAGAGAAAATAGATGAATATGAAAGCTTAAGAGATAGTTTTAAGACTAAAGATTTTACAAACTCCTCGAAATAATTTTGGTTTTTGTCAACAAAACGAAAACCGTGCCTTTTAAGTTTAATGAAGTAATTCGAAATAATAAATCTCATGTTCCTAAAAGAGTCGAGAATAAAAATTCAAATTATGCACATGAAAGGAATTTGAAAACGAAAACAACCTGATGTTATGAGTGTGGTTCTTATAGTCATTTATGGCCTCAGTGTGACAAAATAAAAAGAACTTAGAATCGGTAGCATCTAATGAAATTGCTAAAAGTACATTTAATGAGTTGATGGCTCCCTACACTAGTATCGGCACTGTTAATGGAATTCAAATGCCAATCTTAAGAGACACTGGAGCAACTCTTGATTTGATTTGTGGAAAATACGTTAAACCTGATATGTTCACTAAGGAAAAGGTTTGGCTAAGAACACCTCTTGATGAAACGTTAGTATGCTTACCTATTGCCGAGGTTGAAATAAATTGTGAATTAGGTCACGTTTTGACAAAGGCAGCAGTTCTTCGAGATTCTTTGGATCAAGGAAGGTATTTACTAGGTAACAAACCAGCCGCTTTAATTGAAGAAACCAAAACACACGAAGAGGTGAAAGTTCATATGATAAATGCTATAGAAACTCGAGCTCAAAAAAGACGCAAGGAAAATAGCACGAATAAAGAGATAATTGTCTCTGAAATAAAAATCCTCTAGGTCTTGCCTCAAAACTAAACAAAATGAAGAATTAGAGGAAAATGCAATTTTGCCACCATTAGAAACCGAAGTTGAAGGTCTGGATTTGATAAAGACATCCCCAGAAGAATTCGCTCGTGAACAAAAAAGTGTGCGAAGATTTGAAACCTCTTTTGAGCAAGCTAAACGACAATCTTCAAAAGACAATAAATATGTTATAATAAATCAAATGTTGTTTTTTAATAAAATGGACAATGATGGAACCATAAGAAGATTATTAGTTGTGCCCAAGAAGTTTCGCAACCAGCTAAAAGGAATCTGCCATGAGGTAACTGCAGCTCATTTAGGTGTAACTAAAACAAAAGATATGTTGTGTAAAACATTCTACTGGCTAAACTGCTTTAAAGACATAGAAAATTTTGTTAAATCTTGTGACAAATGTCAACGTGTAGGAAAGCCTCAAGATAAGAAAGTCTCCTTTGAAACTGGTTCCAGTAATTCCGGAAATATTTACTAGAATTAATGTTGATGCCTGTGGACCTTTACCTTTAACTTCAAGCGGCAACCGGTATATTATAACAGCCATTTGCATGTCATCCAAGTATCCAGATGCCATCCCAGTACCAGATATTCGTTCTACTACTGTAGTTGATGCTTTTCTTCAGATATTTAGCCGTATGGGTTTTCCTATGGAGTTGCAAAGTGATCAAGGAACATCTTTCATGAGTGTCCTGACATCAGAATTTTTAGAAAATTTGGTATTAAAGTAGTGCATAGTTCTGTACAGCATCCCCAAAGCAATCCTGTTGAAAGATTGCATAGAACTTTAAAGAGAATACTGAAAGTCCTTGTTTAGAAAAAGGGTACAGATTGGGAGAAAATTTTACCTCAGGCACTTTTTGCGCTTAGAACTTGCATTCAATGATAGCACTGGATATTCTCCTGCAGAATTAGTCCATGGTCGGAACCTAAGAACTCCCGTAACACTATTATATGAAAATTTAACTGGTAAAACCATTGAAGAAGATAGTGTGATTGCTTACGTTTTTAATCTTTAAATAGAATGAAAAGATGTCAAGAATTAGCTGTGCAAAAATATGACAGATGTTAAAGAAAAACAGAAACTTTGGTATGACTGCAAGGCTACGAAAAGAGAATTTAAAGAAAATGATCTTGTGTTAGTCGTTGCCCCTTCTAGGTCAAGTAAATTTTCTGTTCATTGATAGGTCCAGGAAAAGTAGTAAAACGACTATCGGAAACAAATTATATAATACAATTTCCTGATAAAGAAAAAATTACATGTATACCATGTAAATATGTTAAAACCCTATTTTCAGCGTCCAGAAGATGTTAATTTAATTTTTACCTCTAATTCTGATAATGAAGATATTGATTCGGAGAATGAAGATATCCCAAGTTTTGAAATTAATTCATCCACCCTTTTAGAGACTTTCCCTGAAAGCTGTTTTAATGAGAAATTAGAGGATGAGCAGAAGAAGCAATTGAGTAGACTTTGATTCAATTTATTGATATTTTTTCAAATGAACCGGGTTGTACTGAACTAGCTGAACTGACATCGAGTTGGAATCTGATAAACCTATTATAGCTAAACCATATCGAATGTCCCACATGACAGACAGAAATCTTGAAATCGGAAGTAGACAAGATGTTGAAATTGAAGGTGGTGGAACCAGGTGAATCCGATTACACATCACCTTTAATATTAGTTGAAGCTCCTGAAAAGAACCTCGTCCGTGCATTGATTATCGCCGGTTAAATGAGGTTACCAGAACACAATATTATCCATTGCCAAATATTGAAGAGCGCGTTGAATCTGTTTCTAAAGCGAATTTCATATCTCTATTAGACTTAACACGAGGTTATTGGCAAATACCTTTGAGTCCGAAGGCTCAAAGATATGCTGCATTTACTACGACATTTGGTGTTTATAAACCTTGAGAATGGCATTCGGTTTGAAGAATGCCCCTTATTGTTTCAGTAAGTTAATGGCTGAGATATTAAAAATTGCGAACATTTTGCTGTACCTTATATAGATGACATAGCTATATATTCATTTACTTGGTCTGACTGCACATCCAACATCTTAAATGTGTTCTAGAGAAGATTCGATTTGCGAAATTGACTGTAAAACCCTTAAAGTGCAAATTCGCTCAACTTCGTATTAAATATTTGGGACACTTTGTAGGACAAGGTCAAAGAACACCAGGTGATATTAAAGTGAAAGCTGTTACCGATTTCGAACGTCCCTCAAGCAAAACCGAAGTACGTGCTTTCCTAGGTCTTGTTGATACTATCGTAAGTATATACCAGACTTTTCTTGCAGTTGCTGCGCCTTTAACTGACTTACTAAAAGGGAAATCCAAGAAGGAAACTGTAATATGGAATAATAATCGTGAAAAAGGCATTCATAGAATTAAAGAATGCTTTAATAAAGAAGCCTGTACTTTACAGTCCAGACTTTCAAAACCATTTATTATTCAATGTGATGCCTCAAACTTAGGAATAGGAGTAGTTTTATCTCAGAGAGATCAAAAACTAAATGAACACCCTATCCTGTTTCTGAGTAGAAAATTTTCAAAGTCTGAAAAAATTATAGTACTATAGAAAAGGAATGTGCAGCAATAATTTTTGCTGTTACTAAATTAAAATATTATTTAGATAGTCAGTATAAATTTGTTATAGAAACTGATCACAACCCTTTAGTTTGGTTAAAACATCATACAGGATCTAATCCCAGACTTTTAAGATGGGCTTTGGTTCTTCAAAGCCTAAATTTCGATATTGTTCACAAAAGGGCAAATTACATCAGAATGCTGATAGTCTCAGTAGAATGCTGAATAACCAAACATAATTATTTTCTTTTTATTACTCAGATATTAATTTATTTTAAAAATATTTTCTATTAATACAAATTTCAATTGTTTCATAATTTTTGAAAAAATTATATTGTTTTTATAATATTAATGTGTATATTTGTAAATTTATCTATTGTTACAGATTCTGTTGTATTACATAATTATTTTGTGCTCTTTTGATATATTTTTATATTATATAATGCCATATATTTTGTGTATCAGCCAGAGTCCGATTGATCAGGGCTATCTGTAATACTAAATTTTGCTTTTTGTTGCTTGTGTGTTTGTGTTTTTTTCTTTTTCATTGCAGGTTGATTTCCTTATAAAAAAAATAAAAAAACTCCGGGGAAGGAAGGAATAATTTAGTCTGTAACGTCTCCTACTCAGCGCTTTCGATTTCCAGAGCCTTTGATGGGGAGGGTGAGTAGGGAGACGATTGGTGCGAGGAGCAGGCTGTAGAAGCTGCTTTTTTCAGTTTTGGAAATTGATATTGACTCTTTGGTACGCTACGCAAGCGCGAGAGTTTTATGAACCCAAATATGACTCCTTGTAAATTTTTTGTTAATTAAATGTTTTGTTTCTAAATTTGGAGTCGTTAGTTTGTTTCATAACAGTAGGAAAAATAAAAACCTATAACTATCTTTTTCTAATCGAGCATTTATTTACTTTTTTTAGTGCAAACACTACCTATTTAGTTAAAAGCATTAATAAAATTATCACAAATGCAATCGTTAAAAACAAACATCAAGTACTGCTAATTTTACTCTCGACTATAATATGATAATTACATACACGCTTCAAAACAAAATATCAATACATTCCTTCGTAATTATAATTCTTTAAATTTTAAGCACATTTATCTCAATTTATTAAATTTATATACTTAACTGTTTTTGAAAGACTATTATAAGAAAAATTCTTTTCATTTAAAATAAATATTGTACTAGCATTTACTTCAAAACAATTTGAAATTTAAATTAATAATATGTATTCACAAAAATTAAATGTTTAATCTTTTCAAAATGTGATTACGCTTTTTTGACAAAGTTTATAATAAAGTGGAAAAACAAACAATTCTGTTTTTAACTTTGGTACATGTATTTTCAAAACAGTATGAGTCATTATTCATATTGTTTGAACAACTAGAGCAAAATATATTTTGTTGAGGAAAAATTAGTATAAAAATTAAAATGCAAACATGGAGTGTGCCAAAACTTACTTTGTAAATAAATGTAAGTTTAATACTTTATAAGAATATTTAAGTAATTTGAGTATTTCTATTGTTTTGGAGCTGATGTTTCAGTGATACTTTCTATCTATTAATAATTGAAAAATATACATCTCTAAAATGCGTTTTTTAGAGAATTAAATGTACAATACAATGATACTTAAAATATTGATGCTCGAAATTCAGTTGAAATTATATTTCTTGTCAATGAAGCAAACAAACAAAAAATGTGTCCTCTTGAATTTTCAATTTTAATTTTCTTTTCTATTTATTGTGTGCTACATAAATGAACAGCAGATGCCATGTTTTTCAAATATTCTTGAATTGTTTGTTTTCAATGAATTACTTTTTACCGGAAGGGCGGAGTTCGATTCCCAATGCCACCAAAGACTCACTTAGTACATGCGATATACGTGCTCGTTAAATCTGCGGAATCGAAAGTCTTGCGGTCGGTTATTGAGCAGTTACCATGGGTGCAATGGTCTGGAGAAAATTTCCTCCCCTTTCAGAAAAATGTCAAAATTCAGGGAGTGGATTCTCTAGTGGTGTCATCTATCGGAGAATTTAAAAAAGAGCAAAAGACATACTTTCACCTTTGTGGTACTATGATTAAAACGAAAGACGCTCCCTACAGACTTAAATTCGCATAGTCCAAGCATAGCGAGCTTGGCTTCTCCAAGTATCAAAACTAACAATAATTGTTCTCTTATTATATTGTATATGATAACTTTATAATGTGGAAGAATTTAAAGAAGAATAAGAGTTTTAAATTAAAATTATTTTACAAATCTATTCTGAGTAATTTAATGAGAAAGTATTAGTTGACTTAAATATCCATATCACATGGGCATTAAACTTTCAACAGATTTTAATAAAATAGATGTGTGTTATTTGATGTTAAGATATAAAATTTTACTGTAATATTAAGAAATAAATTCACGAAGGGAAAGTTAATAAAAATATAAAAAGTTTTAGTATTATATATATTTCATATACTAATATCCTTTATAAATACAAATGAATGATATGCAACCATTTCATTTATTGACTAAGAAATAAAAATACTCAGTCATACCAGAACTTTTGATATTAAAAATGAATGAATATTTTACTAAAATATCAGTTTCCAAACATTAATGTTGGTTTTTTAGAAATATGTAGTATAAAATCTGCAAACGGTCTTTTTATCCTATATATCAAATATCTATATCTTTACATTATTAAGTTATTTCCTGAGAAAAATCAGCAAAATATTGCCTTTGAAAGATTCTTTTCAGATTTACTCATAAATAGAAGCTATTACTTCGGTTGATAATGGTAACTTTGGCTTCATATTTTCAAGTCTGTTATATACATGTATTTTTGCTCATATATAATCTATAAAATAATAATTTATTAGTTTTTAATTGCATATTTTTTTAGTAACATACTCAGCTTCTTTCGTAGTTTTATGCTTTTAGCGTAAATATAATTTAAGGAAATTAATTATATACTGATTCATAAATCTAGTTATAATTAATAATATTCTAATTTGAGACCGGAAATCAAAATCAGTGTGACTTGAAACATTATGATAAATGCAAATGGAATTAAAACCTATTCATTTTAAAACTGTGTGAAGACTTTTTTCTGAATGGCAAATAAGAAAGAGACATATTTTTAAATCAACTTTTCATATTCTTCCAAACAAATTCAATACTAGGTGAAGATTTCTTATTTATTCCAATACCCAAAATAAGTCATAATAGCCCAAATTGTCTAAATTGTTTGTAACAGAGACATTCATCTGCGAATAATCAATTCATCCCCAAGTGGTTTTAACACGATCTGCAGATGCAGTTGAAACAGATTTATCATATGATAAGGATATTTATGGGACAAAATAAAAAAATCAGATACGAATTAAATACCAACTATAATAACAACTATTCTGAAAAGGTATATAATTTTCTCTACCTAAATGCATGACTGAAATAAATACTCTCATGAATCTCCAACATAAATACGAAGGACGTTATATTGTTTTAATGAAGATGAACTAGCTGTTTTACAAACGACAGTTCTAACCATCTAGAAAAAATGTCATCGATGTTGATAGCTGCCTCATATCCTTCGAAATAAGCTATCTCAAGGAAAAATGGGAATGACCACCAAACTGAAGACTTTGTTGTCAGTTCAGAAATTTTAGTGACGGTCTGATGAATAGCTATGCAAAATCGACTGTTAATTTACACTAGTTTCTTTTCAAAACATATTTACTTTACATTTTCTTGAGATATTTTAAAAACACTTGAGAATACATGGAATTTCCGATTATTAGACTTTCATTTAGTCCTTCCAGTGCATTTCTTACAATAATACAAATTCTTTATGTTTTTTTTTTATTTCAGCCTATACCATTTAAATTTTTAGACCTTTTCATTTCCACAAATTCACACATACACACACACACACATATATATATACATTGCTGGCCCCTAAATATTCAACTCCAAGAGATACTTGAAATATAGTAAATTTATTAGCCAGGTAATGCAGATACTGCGTTATACAATCATCAAGTGGTTGGAATTGCAGCGTATATTGTGAAATATGTATGATGACAAAATTAGTAGTTATTGTAGTCACCAACTATAACCTCTGTCACACGCTTCGGTGTACAATAAAAGAGACTTTTAGTGTAAATTTTGGAAATAGAAATCCATCAGCTTCCAAATATTATCAAAATCTATCTAATGTAGCAGCAGTGGATGTACCTTGAGTAAGTTGTTGAATAAGCAAAGACCATACTTTTTGTTTATAGATAGATTAGAAGAGTGAGACATTTTTGATTTATCCATCATTTAATTTTATTATCCAAACATCTTATATATTCCATATCAGGTGTACTTGCAGATTATCCTGTTGAAATATGACAGATGGCAAAAGTTGAATGCATGAGTATTCTATGATTAGAACATATGAGAGGTGCAGTGCTGGTTGTCCAGTGAACTGGCAATACGTTGCTGAGAATTGTGCAAGCGGTACCCAATACCTTCCCAAAATATGATATCAAAGTCTGGGCCAATAAAACAATGTATAACACAACACTCAGTTTTCTTTCACTAAGGTATCACCTGGCTTCAATTCGAGTATCGTGATGTTGCAGGCAGAAGTAGGATTCGCCAATAAATACGAAATCGTCTCATTTTATTTTCACATCTACCGTTAACCAATAATTAGCGATGAATAGTACAGTGGTTTTGAGTCAAAGGTAAACAAATCAATGGACATTTGCAACACTTCACTTTGCTGAAAATGACTGAGAATTGTATGAGCAGATACTGAAAGATGTAAAACCTCTGTTGTATTATAATTTTTCACAAAGTGGCTGAGTAATCCATCAATACCATGTGCACAATAGGCCTATTATCAAGTTCAGTGGTGCAAGGAGAAAGTTGCGATCAGTCTCATTAGTATACCATTCACACCTTTGGATTAAAAAGTTGGGCCGCAATTGTTTTTAGTTCCCATTAACAAGATCACCATATTTTCTGAAGGATAATATACACTCCTTAAAACGTTAGTATACTACTTTAATGGAATTCTGAAGCTTCAATGAATGACGCTCGATATTTTCTACAATAAACTTGAAGAAGTACTTCTACACAAAGAATGTGAAGTTACTTATTTTTGTAATTTTTCAAGCAAGTTTTTAAGTTTTTGTAAATATATATATATACATATATATATATACACACAAATATATATATATATATATACATATATATATATATACATATATATATATATACATATATATATATACATATATATATATACATATATATACATATATATATATATGTACATATATATATATACATATATATATATATATATATATACATATATATATACACACAAATATCTATATACATATATATTACAATACAAATGTTAGCATGTAAAGTTACTTATTTTTGTAGTTTTTCAAGCAAGTTTTTGTTTTTTTATACATTTAATCAGATACTAAATATATAAAATTATTATGCATATTTTGACGACATTTACTTTTACTAATCACTACATTTGATGACGAAAAAATTGCATCACTTAAACTCTACCTAAATAATTGAAAAATAATAATGAAAATTTCTCGTTTACAAAGTAACTTAGTTTCACATTTTAAATTTTCATAAATATTTCCTTTTTCTTATTTTCAAACTTTCAGTTTGCATTGAATAAAATCGTTATTTAACTGCACTCATCATTGATTAGGGTGGTTATAGTTCCTTTGAAACTTTTGCTTTCACTGAAATTAGGTCCTTACTGAACCAATTCCAGTTATAATATAATTTATTGTGAGTTTTAAAAAACAGTAAAAAAACTTATTTTACATAAGCCAAATTTCTATGCAAAATAATTTTATTTAAAAGTTTTAACTTAAAGATGTGTAAATAATAGACAATGGTTGCCGTTGGCAAATCTTCTTTTAGCAATTGGAATGAATTAATTTTTGATAAATTCAATATACTGCTAATAATAAATATTTACATATCCTTTATTATACAGCAATATTTATTTTTACTTTTATGGTAATTTCAATTAAATTGAATGAAATTGATAAAAGCAATTCTGTGCATGCATAGAAATCTTACTTTAAGCCGGGTTATTCTTATTAAACATAAATCTAAAAATTTCTTGAAATTTTGATCTTGGCAAAACTGAACAAATGTTAAATTTTTAAATTTAACACGTATTTAGGTATATACATTTCTTTTGATATAATAAATGATTATAGGTCAATGATAAGCAAATTTTAAGGCTATATATAATGAATTGATAATTGTATTTATAAACCTTTTATATTTTTAATTTACTATTTATATAAAGCAGATTTTACAGTTTCATTCTTTATTTAACTGTTTATTAAATTTATCTCATGCTAAAACTAAATTAATGATCGAGTAACTTATAATGTTCTTTAATTTCAAGGAAATTATCAAATAGGGAGTGTAAATTAGAATGAAATTTAGGATTTTGGAAATTAATATGACATGAAAATTTACTATAAAAAAATTAAAGGTATTACCTATTTTTCCAAATAAAATATTATATTTCAATTCAAATAAAAAATAAGCCACTAAAAGAAATAAATTTAAATCTGTATCTAACAAATTTCATAATTTTTATTGCAATTAAAATAAATTTAAGCTCTTTCCTATATCTGCATAAACTTTTTTAACAATAAAAGAAACAATACTCTAATTTAAAATCATAGCAATGTTGGAATCAATGAACCTAATGTTTATGTTTCTGCAAAATAATAATTAACTTTAATTAAAGTAAAGACTATTAATTTCAAAACACGTATATAAATAAATGTGGCTATTAAATAAAATACCAAAAGACCACTAGTTAAAACACATAAAGTGTACAAGTAATACTGCACTGTTAATTATTCGGAGTAAGAATTTTATATAGAGGCATTGAAATGGGTATCAGACACATTAATTTCAATTTATAGCATACATTATGCCTATTTGTTAAGCTCAGTTCTTCTACCTTAAACCTTTTCAGTCCCTTGATAATTACTTACAGGATTTTGAAATATTTCCCCATAATTTACAGAGTTATTAAAAAATCTATATATGCTATAAAATCGTCATAAAGCAGTGTTTCTAAATTTTGTTCATCTCTAAATATTTTCACTGAATTTAAATTAATTAGAAGTTATAAATTCAAAAGTTTTGAACATTGCCATTTAAAATAGTGAAGCATTTAAATTTTTCCTTATATATTTTGCTTATGAAGACAATGAAATTCTAAGTAAAAATAGGTTTCAATGTAAATGAAAATTAATAATAAATAATTAAAACAATTAATAACATAAAAATATCGTCTTATATATGCGTGTTTGGCTTAAGCTTTACATTTTCTATTCTTATATTTTTTCATAAAGCAAGTACTTTATTTTCTTTAATGAAATAGCTAGAAATGGTTTATTCTAGTGTATTGATTTATACTAATGAAAATATTGGTAATGATATCGAAAATAGTTTCTTTCATTTACTAAAATCATATCTTTTTAATAACAAAGGGATAAAAATAAGGAAATATTAAAGCCTACAGACAAGAGATCTGTTCTGTATACTATTAAGACAGAAGTGTTATATTTATTTTGCTATATTATTTATTTGCAGAATACAGGAAGAAGAGACAATATCAGTGTTATAGTTATTTGGAAACGTGACTGAACATGATGTGTAGGAGTAAATACATCTAGGCATTCTTGTGTTTTATCGCTAAAAATGTCTTTTTAATCAACCAACTGTTTTCGGTAAAATGTAGAGTAGAATGGATTATTGAAGGCTTAGAAGCGATGTACTAAAACTATTATTAAATATTAACCACAAATACCTGAAATACCTAAATTTCATCCTATACATATACAAAAATAGAAATGATTATTATAAGTTTCATTTATTAAAATCTAATTTTTATGCGCATTAAGAATAACATTTTGTAAGATGCTATTTTTGACAGATTAATAAAGATATTTTATTTATTATAAAGTTATCATAAACATAGATTTGATTTTATTTTCAAATTTTTGGAAGAAACCGAAGTAATTCCATAACATACAGATCTCTATGTTCTTATCACCTACTTTTATCACTTTCCTTTTACAACATAAAATTTATATTTACGTTTGATACTATATTTGATTTAAAAAGGAATCTGTCGAATAAATTATATTAATTCACATAAATTTCCCAAATTGCAAAAATTTTAAATTGTTAAAATTATTTCTTTCAAAAAAGAAATAAGTACTGACAAAACATTTAAGGTACAAATTTTCAAATTTCACTTAAGAGAAGAATTACGTTATCATGACTAATAAGGTCATAATGTTTTTAATAATAATTAATATAACATTTACGGTTTATTAAATTTATATATATATATATATATATATATATATATATATATATATATATATATATATATAATATAAAATTTTCCGTTTATACAGTAATCAAAATATTCAATGAAATCAATTCTAAAGAAGTCTTTTGAAATAATAATTTATAAAAGAGAGGCTGTATAATTAATGCGTTTGAATTTACTAAGAAAAATAAGTTTTAATTATTAAAACATAATTCATAAATTTCTGTATTAGTTTAATATGAATCGATTATCATTGCTATTTGGACTTAAAACGTTAATCAAATTATTCTCTGAATAGAGGTAACAATTTATTTCATAATATATTCATTTATTTCAATTTTATCTTTTTTCTTAACAATTAATCCCTGACTAACGTGTGTACGCCATGTGTATTAAAGTACATATTTTCATGAGTATTATAATAAAGAAATATGAAGAAGGAAATATGCTAGGCAAATTTTAAGAGAAATTATATAATAGAATTTACAAGGCAAAGAAAAAATAAAATTATTAAGAAAGAAGATAAATTTTTACAAATATTTATGATTAGTTTAAGACATATTAAAACTGCAAAAAATGTATATAAGAGACGCACTTTGTTTCATCATAACTACATTAATTTACGAAAGTCTAGATTAAAATTGAAAGTTAAATTCATTTCTAAAATGCATCCCATTTATAAATTTTTAATCATTGCCTACATATTAAAAATTTTAATGTGTAATATTATTGAAAAAATGAGTTTTAAATTATTCTCTTATAAAATGCTTAATCAGTAGCATTATTTGAATTCACAGATATAGCTTCTACATAGATATTTTAAAAGATTTCCATGTAAAAAAAGACAAAAATTTATGCAGTCTTAAAAAGTGTGCTTTAATGACAATAACTATTTTCTAATATAGGTTATCACTCGTAATGATTGTTTTATTCAAACATGTTTTTAAAGGATATATCTTATTAGATTAAGTTGTTTGAATGTTTGAAAATGTAGCTTTAAAAGTGCATTATTTAGTTTATCTTAAAACTGTACATTTCTTAAACATACTTAAAAGTATTGTTCATCAAGAAAATTTAAAGAATTGATTTCAAATTTAGAGTAAATATTTAGGTTTCAGATGTATAATCATAATAAATTGAAATATTATGGACCAAAATAATTCTTATAAATGAAAAAAGAACCAAAAATAATTAATAAGTTTCTCTAAAAGACAAATTTTATTTGAGGCCATTTTCTTCGTGTAAGTTTTAAATTATGAAAGTATTTTCATTTCAAATATAAAAGATTAAACGGAAAACCTGTCGCCATTTATCAAAATATTAATATTATCTTTAAATAATATATTATTAAACTTTATTTTTAGAAAAAGTTTTCATTCATTTCATTTCAGTTCACATTTTAAAAATAAAAATTTAATGTTACAAATTAATTTATCTACTTATACGTAAAAATCACACAATTAATCTAATTAAGATTTACTTTCATTTCGATTTTTCCTCAAAACAATTTTTCAGCCGTTTATAATTTTTTTAAGATCATTTAGTATTTTATAATCCATTTAACTTTTAAGTTTTAATTTTTTGAATTTTTGAGAATATCTAATATTGTTCTCTGGACACCTCTTCAAACAAAATATACAGCAAACACTAATATAATTGGTATTAAATTATTTGATTTTACTGGGAAGCATTCTGTCATTTTTACTTACTAATATTGCTTTTATATCATATTAACTAAAAATTCCGTCCTCAGCTAATGTGAGTTCACCTCAGCATCTCATTTTATTAAGAAACTCAATATATTGTGGGAAATTTCAATTTGTATAATATATATTTTTTATTTGAAATTTCTATCAAATTTAAATCATTTTTGTAAGCAGGTACTTTCAGTAAAATTATTTAATATATCTTTTACTTCAAAATGTGTTTCATGCAAAATAAAATTGAATTATTAAATAAAATAAAATTTCATTCCAACCATTACAAATATTCACGCAACGTTAAATAAATTATCATTACAATGCTTTAAGTGAATTAAAACTTCTGTGCGTGGGAGTTCAAGTATTGGGGAGTTTTCTGCTTGGCCCATTCTTCAATAATATGAATATTACCAATCAGCTGCTTCTATATATGACTCTAGTAGACTCCAACATTGGTTTAGATACAGATAGGAATGCTAATGTGAGACAACAACTACATTCACACACTGAAAATACGAAATGAATCCTTCATTTATTGAATTGAATTTCCTTTCAACTAAATTCAAAAGATTCATCGACATTTCATTGGTGTTTCAATTTAAAATAAAAACGCTTAAGATTTAATATAAAAACATAACTTGAACTATTATTTTGAAATCCTGAGATTTTGATAGATAATATTCAAATCATGGTGAAAACTACTCTACATTCTGGTTAGGTAAATTACACGTAGTTTATAATCTAATGTTGCTAATATATAGCTTTGGTATTTATTAAAATACTTCCACTGTTTTATGTTGCATCTACAGAAACTTAAACATTTAGAAAACAGCATATCAAAAAAAAATTGTTAATTCTTTTATTGCAATTCACTTCATTTTTATCAAAGTAAACAGAATTGACAAATAAAAATGTATTTATAAAAAATATATACCATATTTATAATTAGAAATTAAAATATCTTAAAATTTACGGAAAGGAAAATAATAAAAATGAGGGAAACTATAATATATTTTGAAAAGGATATATATGTAAAACTTTAGAAATTAAAGTTATCATATTTCTCACTTCAGTCACTTAAAACAGAGAAATTTTTTTTATTTTTGTTAAAGAATATTAACTCTTAAAATTTCATAAATGTATCATATTAAAAACAGTTACATTATATAGAATTTATTCATTTTAGATATTCTTATATTTCCCATTCTATGTCACTTTTTATTTTGAAAATAGTACTAAATAGTGCTAAGTTCTGTGTGCATTTTATTTCATGAATTTTATTAGTTCTTTGTTCAAACTTCTCCAGTAGCAAAGTAAAATATTATTTTTTCTCAAAACATGAAATAAAGTATTCATATCATAATAAAAAAAAGACTTCAACTTTCAGAGATCAAAAGTTTAAATCGTTTATATCAAAATTAAGTCAATTCTAAAAGTGACCATGCAAAATGAAGTAACAAGAAGTAAAAAAACCTTAATCTTTAGTAAAAAGAATTATAGTATATCGTAATGGCAAACAAAATTAAAACCATAATTTTTTTAAATAAACTAATAAAATTATTTTCCAAGTTATATCATTTATAAGTACAATATTGCAATATGCACAATGACTGAAAAATGAAACTGTATATTGTTGCAAGCATGATTTTGTTTCAAGTTTTCATTTTCACTGGACAGAAATTCACTTAACTTAAGAATTTTAGAAATTCAATTTACTTAAGAAGTAAATTTTTGGAATATATAAAATTGACTTCTTGAATAACTAAATATATTTATTGTTTTGTAACTGAAATATTACATATAAAGTTATAAAGTATATATATTTTAAAATAGATTATAAAGGAATGTTTAAAATTTTTATAAGTAATAAATTAAAATATAATACTTTTTAAAGATCATTCCTTTATTTTAAAATTATATTTTGGATAACGAAAGATTATTGAGTTTAATTTTTACTTTGAAATCATTTATAAAATCATCTATTATTTCTCCAAACAGGCATCTTTAAGAATATAAAATTAATTAGCATATGTGGCAAAAGTAAATTTATTATAAAAATGTTTTATCAAATTGTTCAAAATGAAAGAATTGATGTTATTTATAAATAGTGGTTTTTTTAATAAATAATTTTTTTGATAATAGTTTCGATTAATAAGAAGTTCTTATAACAAATAACATATGAATGACAACTGTTATCACTTTTTTAAATAAAAACATCTTAACATGCAACATTATGACACATAAACTGAATTATCTCATTTCGTAAATATTAATAGAAATTTTTTTGTCATAACATATACTTTTTTCAATCTCATGTAAAAAATTATTTTGCATTTAATATTTAATGAAATTTTCATTTAAATACAGTTGAGAATGTGTCCAAATTCTATTTAGTGATAATTTTCTGACATATATTCTTACAATCTAAATATCAATAAATTACGTATCTGTGAAAAATTATCTTAAAAAAAATTATCTTTACCTGCCAAACTTTCCCAAAATGAATTTCCTTTCTCGTTCATAATGAAATTAAAATTAAATTACTTGATAAAAAACAGTTTAATAATGCAAACGCAATTGTTTAAGAATGGTAATTATGTGTGTGTCTTTATGAAATTTACTGGTAAAAATTTTTATTTTCACAAATATGCTATTTTCACTTTCATATTTTATTTTCACAAGTATTCACAATGCAGACTAATAATTTAATTAGCACATCATTTATTTAAAATATTTGGTGATAATTTTGGCAAAAAACCAAAAAATACATGCTAAGAATACGAAATTCTCTTGATACATATTACATAAAAATTCTTTGGTAGGAATCACATACATATTTCGTTCATTTTCCAATAGATTTCTCTTATTTTCATCCTATTTTGAACAATTCTTTTTTCCGAGGCTCCAAAATACAGCATTAAACTTTCTATAATATTTCTGTTAAACGCTATATTTTTCTTTTCTATCTGAGTTTTACTAACATAAAATCAAACGTGTTTTACAAAGACCAAACAATTTTTATCGGATATTTTTCTTCTCAGATTCTTACAACTCAGCTACTGAAAAGGTGAATTTTGAAATACTCTTCAATGCAAATTTAGGATTTATAACACTGAATTTACTGTTGAGAAACCAAAAAGAATTATAATTCTTTCATATAATATTTTTATTACCTAATAACTACATTAAAATAATAAATTATTAAAATGTAATATTTTTATACTTATTTTATCAGCATATAGCTATAGCTACGAATACCAACATTTTTAACTACGATTGTAAAGTAGAATTGCAACTCATTTTATCAAGAGTCATATCAGGATATAAATTTACTGAAAATTATAGATGAATACACAAACAACTTCCACTGGTATATTGTGCCATATGAAAAGAAGTGAAAGAATTTGATGTTATCATAATATCAATCACAATAATTATCCACTGGTTGTTATCGTTTTTTGCATTTGAACAAATAAAGAAAACAATCCTTGGTTCATAACCAAATTACAGCACAGATTCACAGTGCAATGTAGTAGGACTATACTCTTTTTATTACCAATAAAACTGGGATAAAAGGTAAAATCCATTGTTGTAAAACGGATTAGGAGTATAAATACTTTGTTCTCCTGTTACACATTTGCTATAGGAAGGTCTGGGTACATTTAAAAATTGTTTTCCTTGTTACTAGTGAATGTGATCACATTAGCTCTCCTGGAAGGCTGAAAAGCGATAAGTATATAATAAGGGTTACAACAATCGTAACCTGTTACGCTTTTCAAGCCATCGCATTGCGTCAAATGCATCATGACAGAACGATGTATTTTTTGTTAAATCATTTCTATGTTTTTAACAATTATGTCCCTGCATATTAATTTTACCGACGCAGTAAGAAATCTAATTTCATTGGAACTGTTGAATGCCATAAGCAGAATGGTATCATAGTACCATGTTCTAATACGCCATTATCTAGATTAACATCAAGTATGTAACTCCCAAAGTAGACTCTATATATATGTGTGTGTGTATAATACATATATGTGTGTGTGAATATACATATATACATATATATATATATTCACACACACATATATGTATTATACACACACATATATATATATATATATGTATACATATATATATATATATATACATATATATATATATATATATTTGCTCGGAAAAAAGTTTCATTTTTTATGAAAATGAAAAAGTTATAACGAATACATGTGCTACTGAATTGTGTATTGATAATTTCAGACATCTTTTACCGTTTTTTCGGTGATAGCTTGATTCCATACTCATAAAGTAAAACTGATTAAAGGGGGTAAAACGAAATTACTTTCTGAATGACCCAATATATAGGGTCAACTTTGGAAGTTACCTACTTGATGTTAACCTAGGTAATGACTATATATATATATATATATATATATATATATATATATATATATATATATATATATATATATATATATATATATATATATATATATATATATATATATATACATATATACATATATACATATATACATATATATATATATATATATATATATATATATATATATATATATATATATATATATATATATATATATATATATATATATATATATATATATATATATATATATATATATATATATATATATATATATATATATATATATATATATATATATATATATATATATATATATATTCCATTAATTCAAAAATTTTGTCTTACATGAAATGTAATAAAATTTCAGAGGCCTTGTTATATAAATTTTTGTTCTTACATTATATTTTGATAATTCAATGTATAAAATTAAAATGAAAATGAAGATAAGCAAACTTTAATCTTATTTGATTCAAATTTATTTTTAAGACAATTAAAACTTCTAAGATATTTCTTATTAAAAATTTATATTTCTGTTTAAATCAGTCCTAAAATCTCAGTAATGTATGTAAATGAAATAAAAATGTTAATTTCAGTGTAGTTTTTATGTTAATTTCTAAGTTTTAACGTAAAATGAGGTAAATTTGAATTAAAATTTTAAATAAGATTTTATATTGATAAAATTCAGGATATAAACTAATATTTTCTTTTCAGTTTTTCTGGTTTGTATAAAAATGCTCAGTAAAATATTTTATCGTAAAAGGTCAACGAATTACTGTTTAGTAATATAATTTATGAATTTATATTCCCCGGTTTATTCATAAATATCTTTAATTCTTTGGAATGTATTTTAAATTATGAGTCTTTCTTGAATTCGTTCACTAAAGCAAAAATAGCAATAAAGAAATTATTCATACTATGCAAAAAAAGATATAAAATAATATAATTTTTTCTTTTTAAGGAAGTAATGGTTTTTAAAAGATATGCAGAAATTTGGTTTAGAGTTTTCAGATATTACTTTAAGCATTATATAATTGTATTTTTTAAGCATTATTGAGAGTATCTGGGAGTTGTTAAAATGATAAAGAAATGAAATACGGTTATTCATCTGTATTTAGAATAAAATAATGCTTGAATAAACTAAGTAATTCAAGAAAGCTTTCACTTGTGAAAGTATTCTGAACATTGAATATTTTAACTAAATATTAAATGTCTAAAATTCAGCTCGGAAGTCTAATGTTTGGAACAAAAATAATTCCCTACTGTCGTTATAAAAGTTACAAATCTAAAGAATTACAAAAATAAAATCATATTAATAAAATACAAAACTTAAAAATGAATAAATAGAAATAAAAAAGAAAAGCAAACTTTTTTTGCAGAAAACCTCTACCTTTACAAATGAAATTATAATATTTTTGATACTTGTAGCCATCAACAAGGATTTATAAGGAATCCTTAACTTGCTAAAATGCATTGGTACAGATATTAAACTTTTATACTTAGTCTCTGAATTTCAAATGTCAGATTTAGGCCATGAGCATTAATTTACATGTACTCAAATCATTACTAATTTTCTTCAAAACCTAGAAGCATTTTCCACTGGTTATAAATATATATATATCTGTGTGTGTGTGTGTGTGTGTGTGTGTGTGTGTGTGTGTGTGTGTGTGTGTGTGTGTGTGTGTGTGTGTGTGTGTGTGTGTGTGTGTGTGTGTGTGTGTGTGTGTGTGTGTGTGTGTGTGTGTGTGTGTGTGTGTGTGTGTGTGTGTGTGTGTGTGTGTGTGTGTGTGTGTGTGTGTGTGAGAGAGAGAGAGAGAGAGAGAGAGATCATGATTTCTTTATATTAAAAAAATTTAACATAATAAATGTTATATGTAAAATATATAACTCTATTCATACATTTAGTGCAAACAAAAATTATAGCATTTATATTATTTTGTTCATTTTTTGCATTGCATAATTAGCTTAGGACGTAATAATTCAGCTTTACAGATATGGTTTGACTTGTTTGTCTCTCTAAAAAAACTTTTTATAAATGGTGTCTTATTTGACCAAGGCTACGAATTTTTCAAATGGGCTCAGAGCCACTTTAATTACTAGCAGGAAGTGGCAGTCAAATCCTTGAAATATGCTTCTGTTTATAATTCCTAAAACTTATTTATTTTATAACATTTTATTCATTTTCTACATGTAACATAAGTGGTATTAACTCACAGAAGTTCAACAGATATATTTTAAATTGCTTGTCACTTATTGTAAAGTTCTGTCGACGAGGAATAATTTGGGATGAGCCAACGTTTTCAAATGGATTTAAAACCACCACATTAATCAGGTGAAATATAGAAGCCCAACTTACAAACAATTATATCAAATCACCAGATTATTACAGCAGTGTAAGATAATTTTATTACTTTTAAAAAGATACCCTCATATAAAAATGTTCAAATAAATAAATCACATTAGTATAAAACTTAATCAATTAAAAAATTGAAAAATTTAATAAATCATTTATTTATTTTTTTTCTATAGAAACTAATAATAGTAAAAATAAAAAATAACTTATTTTTATTTAATATTTAAAACCTATTCGACTCCATCCTACATTGACTAAATGTAATCATTCAATGAAAACAAACAACCGTATGTCGAATTATACAGTATTGTCACGTCCATTAGACTCCAACTTCACATGCATTGCATGCAATGGGCTTATATCTATTTTAGTTTTGATATACGGTTGGTATGAACTTTTGAAAATTTTGTATACTTTATTACCCCATAAATTTTGGAACTTAAGTTTAACACATTTTCCTACAGCATTTTTAGTAGTTAGCTCTACAAATCATGAAATAAAATTTTATAAGTATTTTATGAAAGATTGATAACAAGAAATATACGTGAAACTATGGTCAGACACATACACATTTCAAATATTTATGTATATATAGTTAATTTTTACTAACTTACTAATGATTTCTTTTTTGAAAACATTGATTTTAATATAAACATTATTTTGAAACATTTTCTAAGTAAGTCACAATTTAAGAATAATAAACTAACAAAAAAAGAAAGTTTTCTAACTATATTTGTTTCATTAATTATTTAATAAGATATATGTAATTTATAATATTTTTAAACATCCAAATTTTGAGTCATAAATTCAAAAATATGTTTTCTACATTCTCTGAAGATATGAACCTCTTTTTCTAAGAGATAGCAACATTCTAATCGTGAAGTTTGACTTTATAAGCCACTTCGATAAACAACAGAAAAAGTATTTTTGTCGTTAATTAAGCAATAAATAATAAATCTTGTATTAAATACATAAATTAAATTAGTTTTTATACAAATTTTTCTAAATTTAGATCTAGATCTTTAATTTGAAGTCAAATTCATGGAATAAAATGCTTAAAATTGTTTAAATCCCCACTAATTATATTTTCGAAACCAAAGACGTTATTCTTTAAGTTCTCTTAATTAGCAAACATAGTCACAGTTTTTAATTTCACTCAAATTTCTACTAAAAATATTAAAAGAACCAACTTAAATTTACATCTGATGTTTTTTAAATGAAACAAAAGCACTTAACAATTATAAACTACAGAAAACATAAAATTACTAGAAATATATTTAAAAAAGTAAAAAATTCTCAATGTCTAACTTTAGGAAATTATACACTGGTGTGCAAAACTTAAGCAACAAGTGCGTTTTTTGTCATAACTCTACAAGAAATCATCCGATTGACATGAAATTTGAATATGATGTTCATTATTCTGTACTTAAACGATGGTAAAAGAATAATGGCGCAGAAATGAATATAAAGCTTAAAGTAGGGTATGGAACAAAAAAGGCTTAATTTGACATATAATGGCGTTACACATGATTGCCTGAAGAAGCGTAAGTACAACTGGCAGATGTTCCCTAGTATGGGATATGCCCTCGACTTACTGTAATTGTTGCTTGGCATCGTCTCTCCATGCTAAGCATCAGATTATACAGGAGTTCTTGGAGTAAACGTTTCCATTCCTCCTTTAACGCTTCTTTCAGCTGATGGGTGTTACCAGGAGGATACTGTCGTGTCGCAAGACGTCTCCCTAATGCATCCCACACATGCTCTATGGGATTAAGATCTGGAGAGTATCTCTTGAACAGCATCTCTGGAGAGTTGCACTTTCCAGTAGCTCTTGAACATTAGCAGTACGGTGTGGACGGGCATTGTCATCCATAAATATGAAGTCTTTTCCAATTGCCCCTCGGAACAGACGCACATGAAGTAGGATCACCTCATTGCAGTAGCGGTCTCCAGTTACAGAACCTCGATCGAAGATCTGAAGCTCAGTCCGCCCGTTCAACATAATGCCACCCCAGACGAGAACTCCAGGACCACCGTAACGATTTCTTTCCGCGATGTTATTAGGATGAAATCGAGCTACAACCTCTTTCCAGATCAACTAACGTCGAGAATCGCTTGCAGCACTAAAACGACTCTCATCTGTGAAGAGAACGCGACTCCATTGATGAGGTGTCCAGGTTTCGTGTTCTCTGCACCACTCTAAACGGTGCCGCTGATGGCAAACTTTTAAAGGTATGCAGCGTTCAGGACGTCTAGCAAATAAGCCACCTTTGTGGAGGCGCCTGGACACTGTAAATCTTGATACTTGTCATCCTATGGCTGTGCACAGTTGCTGAGATATGGCGCTCGCTGACTGAAAACGATTTCTTTTCGCCTGGAGGACAATGTAACGGTAATCTTTTGGTGTTGTTTTCCTTTGACGGCCACCACCAACCCTCCGAACAGCTGTACTAGTAGTTTTAAAGGCATTCCAAGCACGAGAAACAACACTTTTGTTGATACCGAACTCTTCGGCGACACTGGTCACACAACGCCCCTCCTCAAGCTTCCCAATCATTCTTCCTCGAGTAAAGTCGTCTAAATGATTTCTTGAAGACATAGTCCACAAAACAAATCATTTGCACTTACAGCGAATGTCTTTAACTACGGTGCTCTTCATCCTTTTATCACAGTTTTGATCTGCGCGCGCAGACCCACAAGGTTTACGTACACTTACATCACCTATGACGTTTTATTTCGAAAATTTGCATGCAAATAATCTTTCTATTGAATTACGTGCATATTATACTGCAATTTCATGGCTATCTTATACTTTGTTGGGGAGCTGTGGCCGAAAAACCACTTATTCCTTAAGTTTTGCACACCAGCGTATATATGAGGATATGCTTTGTTATAAAATTAAAATTTTATTAATTCAAATACAATTTAATTTTTCACTGCTAGCAAAAAGTATAATAATAAGTATAAATAAATATTATAGAAAATTTTTAAGAGAATTTTTTCAATTAAGTTTAAATGCGTAATTTTCTAAATATTAATTAAATTATTAAAGCCCTTTTTTACTGTAAATATTTTTAAATTTTTATAATTTTAGTCTCCTTTTATAGATTGGTATTTTTATATCATTTTTTTTCTTTTCCTGAGTTGATAACTGAAATGTTTGCCATCAGATCAATATTTCGTGGGATCTCATCCCTTATGGGTTTGGTTACTTGTAGTGGTTTGGATTCTGCTTTAAATTATAGCTTCCTCTCCGATAGCTCTCGTGCGTAAAGATAACCATTGAATAATAAATAAACCAGTTTTTCTAATGAAACCAGTTTTTCTAATTTTTCTAAACTACTCTTTATGAATATATAAAGCATTCCTCAATTTATAAACTTTTCTCACTTTAAAAATATTAGCATACATTCCCCTTTAAATTTGCTGCAAATTGGACTCTTCCAACAGTTAAATATTGATACGGTTGATAATCAAAATTTACCAGTAATAAATAATAATTTAAATTTATATGGATAGTAAAATTAAAATAAGCTTAAATAACTTTAAAATGACAAAATGATAAAAAAAGCAAAAACATTCTCCAAAATTGTAAAACAAAAATTCAATTATTCTTTATTCTAACAATTCATTAAAATATTAAAGTTAATTTTGCATTTACATTATTTGTAGAAAATTTAAGATAGAATGAGTATCCACTGCGTATATGTCATGACATACCCCATAAATTTGAAAATCATTTTTAATGCATTATATTTTTAAAAAAATTCCAGTTTATGATGTCTTAAATACACTGATAAGTTAATGGTACTCTTTTAGCATGATAAAATATAAATACTTTATTTCTTTCAAAAATTATTTTAAATTTCGTACCATTGAATAGTATGTTAACATTATCTTTACTTTCAAAATAAAGTCTTAAACTGCAATGACTTCTAGAAAAGATTTGGAGCAAGTAAGATAAAGTTCCATATTCTGCCAAAAGCGGTAATGATCCTAAATACTTTTAAAAGTTGAAATTTCATTTGCTTATTTCTGTTTATCACTCGTAATGAAAATTCTCCCCAGACAAATCCCGAGGGCACTGACTACTTATTAATTTCAACTCCTTGGATGAATTAAGCTCAGTCAGAAAGATTTGATTTCACAAAGCATATTATTTGCATTATTATGGGATTTTACGATCGTTAAAAGTTCATAGGGACAAATTTGTAAAACCTTAGAGATGAAAAGGAATTGATTTCAGAGTTGATATAAGTTTGCGAATACACAAATGAAACTCATAAACCTACGAGTCTTTTACGACAGAAATATTCTTGAAGTTAAATAAACTAAATTTAAACGTTAAAGATGTGTCCACATAAATATTTAACATAGTTTTAGTTTGTTTAAAATATTTCTTATTAAAAATATCAGCTTTGAAAGTTCCGTAAGTTTTTGATAATGAGAATTATAAATTTGTAATATCATTACTTGCTTTTCATATACTTTCTGTAATATAATTAAATAAACATTTATGAAAAATAAAGTATCTATTCAAAGTTATATATTTTATTTTATACATATTTTAACATACAGAAATTTGTGAATGAAGCATAAAATAGCAAAACTTCATTAATTTAAATATTTGAATAAAGTGTGATTTTATTTTGAGAAATATTATTTATCCTTTATTTACTTATCACAAATAATTTTTTGAAATTATTTAGTGAATAGAAATAAACAAAATTTCTAGCTAATTCATTACCAAAAAATTATTTCTATTGAAGCAATTAAAGATGATTTCAATTAAGTATTAAGGTAGATATATTACTATACAATAAAATGAATGTTTTCCAGTATTTTTAAATTCACAGTAAAAAGTGTTATTCGTATTTTAAAAAAATAAAATTTATATTAACCTTAGAATTGTCTTATATTTTTATTTCCCTATGTACAAATTTAAGAAAGAAAGAGTTATAAGAGAATCTAAGTAAGAAAATTTTAGCTTAAAGTTATAGCAATGGTTGAAAAAACATATTTTGTATGTTCTATTGACATTATTTCTGTCAACAGAAAATATTTTTGTTTCACATAATTATTCATAAATTATAAAATACTTTGGTACATAATATTTGATTATTTAAATAGTAATCCGCGCATTTTAATAATTGTATAAATATGTAAATATACTTATCTCTTGGACATCGGCAATATATAAATATCATAAGTTTTGTATTATATTATTGGTTAGTGAAGTTTATATTTATCAAAGAATGTTGAATATTTTTTATAGATATGTTGATATATTGAATATATAGATTAAGTCAGTTCCAATAATAATGGTCCTGATAAGAATTATCGAAAATTATTAGAAAAATTTTAAAATCCGATATTTTCTACTTGAAATTACTAATGTAGCGCAACTATGCAAATTTTTTAACTTATTTTCAGAAAAAGTTTTTATATTTATCAAAAATATTAGGTGTAGATTTCAATCATAAGGATTAAAATTATATTTTTTTTTATTTTACCTCACCTGATTAAAACTTCAAAGTTATGATAAAAGTATATAGATACTGAAACCTTTCTTCCCAATTATAACATTTAAATAGTTCACAGATATAATTTTAGTATAAAATTCCAACATATAATTTAAAAGGTTTTTTGAATTCAATTAAATTTTTTAAACTTTAATATACTTTTTAAACTTAAGTATTTTTAAGTAAACGAAAAACCGTCAACAGTTTTTTTTTTATCCGATTTAGTCGTATTTAACTTTTTAATATTTTCTATAAACTAATACGTAAGTAATTAATTAAATCTTTATAAAAAAAATTTGTTTAAAACTAATAAAAAATTCTTTTTCTACAGTTTCTTAATCTAAATTAAAATTGACGAAAATAAATAAAATTACATTTCTCAACAATAATTGAAAAAGTTAAACTATTAAAAGAACAGATATTTATATAAATACTTATATTTATATAATTGCATATATTATTATCAACACTAAATTTTATTATTTTGGATTTCTCATTAGTAACCAAACTTATTTGCACTTCACCTCTCTATTTTTAAAGCAAATTCGTAATTTAATAACAAACCTATATTGCAGTTAAACTAATATTTTTCTTTATTTTCATTAAATGAAAATTGATTCAGTATTCATTACAAAACTAAATCCTTAATTTATTTTTGTCTATTAATTAGCTTCGGGATTAATATTAAAACTTTTGTAATCAATAATTTTAATATAAATTTCGTAATAAAGACCAAACAGTTTTATTTCAAATTTTTGAAAACACATAAGATAATTTAATAACATATTATTTCAACTCTAATTAAATTGAAACGCATCTTATAAAACTTTTGAATGTTTTTTTAGCCATATCTTACTTGAAAGTTAAACAGTTTTGATTAAAATAATAACTATTTGTGTTTTTGTAGTGATTAATAAAAACCTTTATAACCCCCAGTTATCAAAGGTTTAACAATATTATGAACTTCTAAAATAATAATTTTTTTCTGTTTTATCTTGAATATAATGCACAATACCATAAGGTTCAGGGATTAAATATTTCTTATTTTCCGTCACTAATGATCATTATGGAAAGAAAAATGAATCTGTCTGGTGCATTGTATATTATGTCCAATCACACAATTCAGAAGAAGAAGTTTATACACATTATGATCCAATTTGTCTGCAACATGACGGATAAAGAAAAGCTCTGCATCAGTTATGTCTGGACTTCTGTCAATACTGCTGAGTGATAAATCGTCTTTCTTATGCGATGGTTTTACTCGTCACTAGGCGTTTGACAGAGGAAAAGACTGTATCATGGATTAAGAGTGATTTGAGACATTAACTTCAAATATCGTGGCAGTTTCTTTATTTATTTATTCACCATAAAAGAAAACACAGCTAAATCCAAATCAGAAGAAAGTAAAATAAAATACAAGTTAAATTAGACTGATATCATAAACATTGTAGTTTTGCTATTTCTTATGGCCTGAGTAATAACATAGTTATATAAATTGGTATATGCAATTAATATTATCTTTTTCCTAAAAACGACTAATAATAATTATAAAAGCCATACGAATACATTATTACGTGAATTTCAAACACATTTTATACATTCTCGAAATTCAAATATGCATGTTTAAACTTATTTTATTAGATGTGTTTTATATGCTGATAAAATATTTTTCTCGTCCACACAGAATAGACTTTATGTGGTTTGATCATCTCAAACTCAGAATTCTTTAATATATCTGTCGCTGTCTCTTCATAAATTACATACATTCCATGATTAATTAATTATAATATGTACATATATACATACCAGCCACGTTAACATGACCACTTGTTAAAAGCAAAAATAACCATGTTTCCCAGAGCGGAGTTCTGCGATACTTACAAGACAAAAGCCAAATATGTTTCAGAAGGTAATCACTGGTATGTTGAGGTATACCTACACCAGTGTCCTGGCCAGCTGCGCTAGGTTACGCGGGTGTGGATCTCACCGTAAACAACCCTATAGAGATTGTCTAACATATTCTCGATTAAGTTTAAGTCAGAAGAGTTTGTTAACCAGGGGAAAACGGTTAACTCATCCTATTGCTTCTCCAACCACGTAGGTACACTTACCATCTAAATGACACCTTGCTTTTTGCTGTTGATAGATGTCATTATCCAAAAAAAAATACACACATAGGAGAACATGATACTCAAGGACAGATACATATTTTATTGATCCACTGCATCTTCCACAATGATGAGTAAACCCAGAGAAAGACAGGAAAACATTTCCAGAATTATAATGCCCCTACTCCAGCATGGTTCGTTCCAGCAATAGCTGCCGGTTGTTTGTTTTCAGAAGCTGCATGTCAAAAATCCATAGATCCGATGAAGAATAATACTTGATTCTTTGAAAAATGCTACTTGCCATCCAGTTGCGGTACTTGTGTGCAAATCGTCGCCAATGAACAGCGGTTAGCATATGTGCGTGAACCAGACATCTGATTCAGAGGCCCAGACGCGTTCACTAGACAGTAGTTTGGGAGACACTGTTGGTATAGCCCCTTGGTTCATCTGGGAGATCAGTTGCTCAACATCAACACATCTATTTGCCCAAACGCATCTCCGCAGCCGTCTTTCACCTCTGTTACCTATGACCCATGGTGCACAACATTTGCCATGTAGTTGATTTTGGACATTCCCATTTTGCCATGCATGATATACTTTTCCACGATGGCAAGCGAACAGTTCATAAATTTCAACTTCGAAAGTACGTAGTGGTCACATTAAAACAACTTGTCTAATGGTCAGCCTGCCTGACTGTGGATAGGGAGGTCCTGGCTTCGAAACCCGGTTCGGGTATGGATGAACTTTTACTCTCTCTCTCTCCTGTCTTTGTCCTTTCCTTGTATGCATGGGTTGTGAATAGTCACCTACCTTATAAATAGGTACTTATGGCATGTGTGTACTGATAAAGTCGGACTCCGAACCTAAATATGATTCAGTTGGAAAAGTTGAGCAACAGCGCACCCCATAATGCCAACCTAGCTGGCACACGACAACTATATATATATATATATATATATATATATATATATATATGCAAATTTAAATTTAATATTTGTTTAAAATTTTATTTTAATTTTAATTTAAAGTTTAATGCCTTTCCATAATTATCAGAAAGAAAGGAATAAAAAATAATTCTATGTATAATATTTCACTAAAATTAATTTATAAAGAAAAAGATTTTTATGGAAACTGTTTAATGAATCAATTTAATAAATTGAATAAATCACTTATAATATCTTTTTAAACTATAATAAGGTGAATGTTTTGAGAAAATATTTAATAAATAATTAAAATGTTTTAATAATAAACAAAAATGTAAATATAATGAATTGGAGCATTGGTTTCAGAAATAATCCCCATCAAACAATGATAACTATTGTTATAAACAAGTCAATTAAAAAATCCTTCTAAATAAACCTATATAGAGAGTTATGACAATATTTAGCTCCAGAAAACTATTGACATTTTCTGGAATATTACTCGGCTCGAAAGATAAACAGAAAAGATTTCTCAAGACTTCAATTTTCTTTGCGGAACAAATGCTTAAACTTTTCCCATGAGTACGCTCCCATACTTCAAGGACTTGATTTTCGAGCATATATAAATTTCATATCGTCTTAACAAACAAATGTTTGCTTATAATTCAGAAATGTCAGATATATAAAGAATTGTGAACAATGAACAAAAATATTCCTAACAGATTAAACTTTACATAAATTTATAATTATATTAAAACATTAATAGAATGGGATCATGTATTCAAATTCTTACGAAAGTTAAGAAAGTACTGGTGAAATAGATAAAATATGGTGTGTGTTGTATTTTTGCTGAAATACTCAAAAATACTATATATTTATTTTGTGATAATAGTTATCCGGATTTACTTTTATAATCATTGCTTTATATTATTATGACTATTTTACAGTATTTTGTTTGCAGTACTTTAATGATTTATATCATAATATCTTTAACTCCAAAATATTCTCTATAAATTCTTATCAAATATTCAAAATCAGAATATTGAATTATGGAATAATATGAATTACTTATATTTTATTTAAGATGTTCTCATTTAGTTTAATTTATGTCTTTTATAATTTTATGATTGTTTTTGTATCGCTTTTTGTTATCAATTTTCTTTATGTACATTAATAAATAAGCTAAGTAAACATTTATAACCATTTATTCAATGTACTTACAAAGTGTTGCAAGGGATAATTGCTGTCTAAAAGCTACACCGGTATGCATAAAATACAAAATTTGCTGAAAAAAATTATAATACACTATTAAAAAGAGGCTATAATTAAATATTTCCTAAAATTATCTACATTGTGTAACATCTGTAACTAAATATTTCAAGAGAGTTGAAGATTTGATCCGTGCAAAATCCAAAGTACAAAATTTGTATGCCTTCAAAAATCACAATATTTCATATCGTTTATTCATTTTAAATAATAATGTATAGAATTTTATCATATGGTTATGATTGCTTTATTTTAAAAGTATTTTAAACACATGTATACTGATGAAACAAAATTTTGCCCTTAAAGAATATCTCTTATAAAAACAACTAATATTTTTAAATTATTTGGTAAAAATTATTAAGAAATTAAATTATGTATGACACAAATTAAAACATTTTAGTTAGAATTCAGTTTTACAAAATTAACTCTGCTTAATCTATACATAAGATTTCAATCATATTCTCCTTTTCTGGAATTCATTATACGCCTGTACAATTTTATAAATGAAAAATTTATTTTTATGATATATTTTCCCACAGTTTTATTAATTTCTAAATTTTAACTAATGAAAAATAATTAATCATGAATAAGTAACATAACTTCATGAAAATAAATAAAATTATGTAATGTAAGGTAATTATCTTATAATAAGCTCACACAAGTAGACTGAATTAATTTCATTAAGTTATTAATTTAAGTAAGTATAATCAATTAATTTTAGTTTCTATTTTACAACAGCTATTTTGTAAACATTGCTTGAATGTGTGTAGATGAATGATATTTTGCAACAACAGAAACTATTATGTATACAGTATTCTGCACAAAAAATAAATCTATTTAGACTGAATATGTGTGTGTGTGTGTGTGTGTGTGTGTGTGTGTGTGTGTGTGTGTGTGTGTGTGTGTGTGTGTGTGTGTGTGTGTGTGTGTGTGTGTGTGTGTGTGTGTGTGTGTGTGTGTGTTTGAGCTTATTATAAGATAATTACCTTACATTACATAATTTTATTTATTTTCATGAAGTCATGTTACTTATTCATGATTAATTATTTTTCATTAATTTAAATTTAGAAATTAATAAAACAATAGGAAAATATAACATGAAAATTAATTTTTCATTTATAAAATTGTACAGGCGTATAATAAATTCCAGAAAAGGAGAATATGATTGAAATCTTGTGTATAGATTAAGCATACTTAATTTTGTAAAAATGAAGTCTAAACTAAAATGTTTTAATAATGTTTATATATATATATATATATATATATATATATATATATATATATATATATATATATATATATATATACATCTTAAATTTATTATCTTATTTTTATTTTTAATGTCTTATAATTCGTCAGGTTTCAGCGAATATAATTTGTATTCTTGGCTCCATTTTATTGATATAACGAATTTTCTTATATTTATCACACAAAATAATAAATCTATATTCGTCTAAATTAATAAAAATACACTAGCAACAAACTTCATGATTTACCGCCAATAAGTATTGAATTCTGTTTTATCCTTAGTTACAAAAAGTAGTTTCTGTTTACATACTGATTCCATATATTTGTAGACAAGTGGTAGAAAGCACTTTCTGTCTGACTTATTGCAGTAAATAAATAAATATGAAAGAGAAGAGAGCAGCCTTTTTCCAATCTATATCTTAAGCAAAATGTGTTGTCTATACTTCAACTTCGAGTTAGAGCACTCTTGATCACTAAAAAGTTATTTGAGTGTATATGAAGCAGAATTTTGCATTTGAATTGAAATTACTCAAATATCTTATCTTTATTTCATTATTTTATCTATATGTATTAAAAGAAAGTGAAGTTACGACATTATGGCTTATTTTTTTAATCAAGTAAGAACAACGTTATGAAGTTAACTTTCTAACTATATAATGTAATGTATTCTAATTTATTTCTTCTCGTATCAGACAAAAATTAAGAAAAATCTCAAGTAAAATGTATATAGTATGCGTTCTAATGCATATTAAGGATATCTACTTAGGCCTATCCAAACCTAAAAGCAAATATGAGAATGTATCTTAGATTTTTGCATTTGTAATAAGAAACTAGTATATTTTTTTCTAGTTTGTATATAAATGAAAATATATTTTATTTGTTAGTTTCAAATTTCTTTCCCACGTTGTCTTCATATCTTACTAATTCAATATATAACTGAAATTTATAGTAATTTAATTTTCATAAAAAGATATAAAATTGTAACTTTCCTTTAAAAAATAAAATATATTATATTTAAACTTCAATGTTTATTCACAACACAGTCTGTATTGAAAGATTTCTTCCACATAGTTTTTAACTGTATAATGGTTACGAGAAAAATTTATAACACGAGAACTCTCAAAACTAATTTTATAATTATATTTACTTAAAATTTAGATTGTTTTGTAATAGTTTTATATAAAAAGCCTAAGTTAAAATGAAAAAAATTAAAAAAAAACGGTAAGTTCCTGTTGTGTTGTTACTTTTGATACTTGGTAAAGCTAAGGTCGCTATGCTATTAGTTATGCGAATTTATGTTAGTAAGGTGCATCTTTTGTTTAACCAGAGCACTACGAAGGTGAAAGTACAATATTGCTCCTCCGATAGATGGCACCACCAGAGGATCAACTTCCCCGATTTTGACACTGATCTGGAGGGGAAGAAATTTTCTCCAGATTATTATACCCATTGTAACTGTTCAACGACCGACTACAGTAATTTCGATTTAACAGATTTATCAAGCACATGTATTCGGCAGGTCTTTGGCTGCATTTAGAATCAAACCCCACCCTTCCGGATGGAAGTCTGATGCCCTAACCACTAGGCTATCTCGACTATAAGTTCCTATTTTATTTATGTTCTATATTTCGTAGCTTTAAGAAATAAATACAACTTATTATAAGAAAACTTGCCTTTTTACTTTTTAGGTTTCCTAAATTGAATAGACATTTATGTTGAAAAATTAATTTTATTGCTTTATTATATGCAAAGTGTTTCTAAACATAACCTTTAAAATAATCAACTAATATACTTGTATTTGATCAAAGTATCGGAGATGTTGAAAAAAACTAATTATTTCATTTGCGTAGTATGTGAACGAGTTTGCATACGAAATATCTGAAAACTATTAATCGACTAGGATAATTTTTTTTATGGAAAAAGATTTATATCCGTGTGAAAAGGCTATAATGTAGGAACATCATTTACCAAGTAGAAGCAAAAATTAGTTATTGATTATTCTGATGACAAAAGAGTTTGGTCAAATAAAATGAAAATTAATTCTCCGTAAAAAAATGCAGTTAAATATGAACTCATTACTTTTTTGCAATATAACTCTTTATTGACCTTTTTTATGAATATATAATGAAAAACAAGTATTGATATAATGAGTTATATATATAAGATTGTAAATTAAAATAATTATATAATTTATATTATTCTTCCTACATTATATATTAAATGTAGGTCTAAGAAAAATGAAAAGGTTTTTACAAAGTATTGCATTCCTTAATGGAATATCTGTTATAGGAATGTATAATATTGAAAACTTAATATGCTACTTTTGATGGAAATCCTTAAATTTTTCAAACAAATTGTATATTCTTATTGAATTTATAAGATGATTAAAGTTTTATAAAATTTCTTGCATTTATTTCTTATTCTTGTATGTATTATAATGATTTATCATTTTTTGAGTGATAAAAAACTTTTCATAGTTTCAAATATTCAATAGTTAATTAATGTCTAAATATTTTTTGCAAATTAATCCTTGTTCTAGTGATTGTAAATTGTAGTAGAGTGAATGGCTGCAAAAGCGGATATATGAATAATTTATTATTCAATTTCTTAGAATTTTTGTCAGCATGAAAACAAATATTTCGATTTAATAAAATATTTTGATATTTTAATTTAATCAAATACTTTAACAGAAAACTTTCCATAGATAATAGGACGTATTTACATGTCACAAAGGAGGAAACCCAAAAAATTCCCAATCCCCCTCCGCAACTGATATGCATGCAATAGACAGAAGTACAATATCCATCTTCCGTTGTTCAGAAATGGTTGGTATCGAATCCGTGACCTTGTGTTTCGAAAAATTATATTCAACTGCTAAGACACGGTGTATTATTTGCAACATAAGATCACGGTCATTCTTTTGTCAACTAAGTCGAAAGGAATGATTATGAGGTCTCTTATTCGTGAGGGGAGTTTAAGGCTGTGAAATGTCCACAGCGGGAAGAATACCTATCAGAGGGGGGTGGCTTGGACCCCCTGTAGGCCCCTGAAAGCACGATAACTCAACAAGTAACACCCCGGACTGGTCGAGCCATTTCACTGTCAGACCATGTATCTCTACGAAGATGGTTTGTCCAGTACCGGAATACACCAGGTAAACCTAACAGGGATGTACCTCATTTATTCAAAAAACAAAAAATTACAAGGTCGGATCGCGTAGTGACACCCCCACAGAGAACGTCACAATAACAAGAACTGACAGTGAGAATCTACTCTCTAAGAGGACTTTGTGGAAAAGTGGGCCGTATTCACGTACAGCCTAGAAAACCTCTAGCACCCACCTCGACCTGACTTGCAACTCTACGGCTGTCAAAGAGTGAACATCAATACGCCCAATGAAGATTTCCGTTACTTATGATGGTTGTTGGACTAATATCTACCAAAGAAGTCGTTGATGAGTATTTTCTCCAGCATGCCTCTAAATATCGGACTTTGGTGGTCTTGACTGAAACAGATGTTTTCTATCGAGTAGTAAAACTGTTCTTCCCTGCACTTGGCAGTTTCATCTATCCGCTGATCTTTACGGATAATAAAGAGATGTTATGCTCCATTCCACCTTGAGAGGAATTCTTGGTGGCTAAAGTAGAACACATGCGCACTCGATAGCTAATTTTAGGCACAAC
>CM057811.1:60965196-61177696 GCA_030067965.1 Latrodectus elegans | reverse complement strand
CTTAAATAAGAAATTAGTGTTACCACTAAGAAATTAGTGTTACCACTTAAGAAATTAGTGTTACCACTTATTTTCGCACATTTTTTGAACAACATGAACAATAATTTGAAGTTGAAAATTTAAGCTGCTGTTACGCTTGATTTTACTAAATTATTTGAAAACAGCATTAAGTCAATATCAAATTAATTTCTACTTATTACATAGAATGTGTATAGTTTGATGGTTAGAGAAAATACTAAAAACGAGATGTGTGTTTCATATTCTTCTGAAACCCATAAATTAGCGATTTTCAAATGTGAAAATTCATTTAAAAAATTTAACAACCGAAATTTTCCTTCAATTTTGACACCAGAAAATTCTAAAACTGATATGGAAACATATAGGGTATATAGAGTAATATCTTTTAAACTAAATTAAAAGAAATGTCTCAATTTTTGAGTAGACACATAAGATATCAATCTATAAAATCCTATCCACAATGGGTTATTTTGACATACTTAACTAACTATATTTAAAATTATGAAGAAGTCAGTTATGTGTGTTTAATAGTTTCAATCCACAGAAAGAAGTAGCCGGAAACATTGCATTAACCTACTAACCAGAAATATAATTTTTACGAAATAATCTAGATTTTTTTTCTTCCTTGTCATTAGTTTATAACAACTATGAGAATTTTGACTAACAAAAATGTGCAATGGAAGATGTGTATTATGCATTATTAAAATGTTTAGTGTAATGAAATAAAAACAAAAGCAAAAGAGATTTGAATCAAGAAAATATTTTTAAAAAATTCTACTTTTTCTATTAAAAAAAAATTTTTGCTTTTTTGTTTTACATTTTAATGCAGCCAAATCTATAAATCATAATTTTGAATTTCATTCCCATGCCTTGTGTGGGAAAAAGTATCATAATTTTTAATAGTTATTCTGAATTTTCTTCATTTGTATTTTATATTTCCAATCATATTCTTTTATATAACTTATTTCATATATTTTTAATATACAATCATTATTATCTTAAGATTTCTATAACGTAATAATTCTCATTCAATAAACTTAGGAAGGTTTCTAATACTTCAAAATTTTTGACAAATGATATGAAAACTATTCTTTTTAAGCATGTTCTAATTTCTAAATTAAAGCTTACATTTTGATACAGAAAACGTCATAATCTCAACATAAATTTGCACAACTGCCATGTTAAATTAAATTGTTTTAATTTTCTTCAATCAATATTAAATTATGAAAGATTTATTTTTGACTCATTATTAGGAATTAGTGTAAATTTAATATAAATTTTAAAGCTTTGATAATTTTTTTTGGTCTTAAGATTTTCTTAAACTAGTTTTAAAAGCTTTATATTTTACTAAAGTAATTCAGAAGAAAGTAAAATTATTGAAAAATTACAAACAATTCATAAATTAGAAATGAAGCAATAATAACAATAAAAAATGTTTTAACTTTCATAACTTGTTTTATTCTACACAAAAGTTCATTAACTTAGTAAGTTAATTTAGGAAAAGTAGTGTGAAGCTTTGTTCAAAACCACAAATGTAAAAATATATTTATCCATTATTGCACATATTTTTGTAATTTCTTTCCCTCATTATTTTAATCATATTTTATCAAAAAAAAAGATCAATTTACTTTGCCTTTTTTCTTCAAATATTACTTAAAAAATTCTTTTTTGTTACATATTTTCTTTAGAAAATAATTATATTTTAAATTTTTACCATTAAAAGAGAAAAAGAGAAAGCTTACAAAATATCTTTCATTCATTTTTCTTTGCTAAGGTGAAGACTTAAGAATATATTTGCTACACATTACATTCATTTCAACATCACTTTACAAAAATAATACTTCGCCTTACTAAAATTAATCTTTGTTGCTAAGCAACTGATGCAGAAGCTTTCATCCAAATAGTTGTCAGTTACATATGAGATCATAATGTGAACAGATCACATACATGGAAAATGACATGCTGCAGATTACAAACATTCGTCTTTTATTTCTTTAGTTCTTTATCAGAAAAGAGGAAATGAATACTTATCTATTATCCTAGATCACAAATTTCTAGGCGACAAGTTTTTCTACGAAAAAGAAAACAATAACACTTATTAAACTTTATTTGCTTAGTAAACCTTTATCATTGAAGAGTCAAAATACTCATTAAGTAAGCGGGAAAAGAGATAACAAATAAAAATCGAGAAATACTTTACAGAAAGATTAATAACAATCTTTTTCCAATATCTTTGTTGCCAGATTCATACAATTAATCAATTATTTTCATAAAGATTTCTTAAAAAAACGATATGATTGTTCAACAACGAAGAAAGCGATTAAGATACAAATTGAAAACAATTATATGTATATTTCAATGATAATTATTTTTAATTAACTTTAAATACATTATATTAAGATACTTCTTATAAAAAAGAAACTCACGTAGAAGAGCAATTAATTATAATTTTACTAATCAAGATTTTATATTAAATGAAACTCATATTAACTAAAGTTTTTTACGTTTATTATATCCAGATTAATTTAAAATACATGTTAAATTTTTAAAAACATGTTTAAAATTTGACTGATTTATTTGAAGAGATTTTTCAAATTCAAAATGAGTTAAAATCACATTATATCAATAATTCAATACTGTATGTATGATAATGTACCGCGATTTGGATTCGTGTCGATTGAGAGTTAAATAAAGCAATCACTTAATGAACACCAGACTTATATTCGTAAAAATTCCACTAGATGCAAGAAATTCCAGCTGTAACAATCACAATTATAAAGCTACAGCTCGTCAGATACTATAAGTAAAAGCTTCGTTTCACAGGTCTCAAATACCTCAGGCAGAGAACAGCTTCTCTCTAGACTAGAAGTCTCGACTAATTGTCTTCATTCACTGACTGACTTTCTTCACAACTCCTGACTTCTATGTCGGGTTGCAATATTTATACCCGACTTGTTGGAGAAATCTACCAGTTTCGCCAAGGTTCTGGAAGCTTCTAGGCTATCTCACTAAATATTGGTCCTAGAGTTTAGGTGGTGGATGTTTCCAAAAGTATCTATTTCTCGCCAAGTCGACAAGAATCTCGCCAACTGTCGCCTAGTCTCCCAGTCACCAAATCATTAGAAATCCCGCTTTTAACGTATAACACGTCTAAATGCCAAACTATTTGCCCAAAATGTGAGTATTTCAGATCTGTCTGAGATATTTTAAGACAAATACACTAATTATTTATAAATTTGTAACAATATTTACAAATTAAAAGATGGAATATAATACCGATATAGACGACTTCCACTTTCATTTTGTTTAGTATATTTTGTCAAATGTATTTATTTTTTATTTTTTCGATGATCCTTTTTTAGTGTTTGCTTTTACATTTCTAGTGCATATATATCAGTATTCAAAAGGAAGAAGCCTGGAAATTTATCTTTTATCTAGTTGATACATGTGTTTTTGGAAGAAAATCCATAAACCATCTGATATATTTTAAATCAGGAAGGATAGAAATTCTACTGTTTCATATCAAGAAAGAGTTTTCCTCACAATTCATTAGCACAATTCTGTAGAAATTTAGTTACCATATATCATTTATAAAACAAACAAAGATTATTTTTCAGGTTTATAAATTATATAATATTCTACTTCAAATTTATCATTTACTGTTTACCACAAGAACAGGGGAGGGAGCCAGTCCAACGATTTTCAAAGGTAATTTGGAGCTTAATGCGTTCCCGAACAACGGCCTAGAGTCTATCCGGGAAGTACAACTCTGTCTTGACAGTTCGAATCCTTTGTGTTTTGATAGTCAAGTTCTTTGTATTGCGAACCATCTGACCTTCACCTCCTCGTGGTGGCTCCTGTAAACGTCAGTTTCTTACGGCTAACGAAAGCAGGGGTACTAAACGAGCGACACTGCTTTTAGCTATTCCCATATCGTTACGAGCGGACATTGCTTTTACTCGTACGAATGGCAATTAGTCAGAATGAGAATCATGAAAGTGAGTTAGCTGTATACAACTGTGAGGCTAATACTAACTTAGGTGCGAAATCTGAACTTTTAACACTTTTAGACACTGAGAAAGAAATACAGACTGCACTTGCTTCAAGCAAGATTAGTAGCGCACTTCAACAGAAAATTCACAATGGCATTTCGGACATTCTCCACATTACCATCTCACAAATGGAAATGAATGCTTTCTTTGAGGGCCAGGCAAAAGTCAGAAATGACGAACAGCCTAAAAAATTCGCTGAAGCAGTCAAACAAGGCAAAAAAGCGAAAAATAACACAAGAGATAAGAGTCGCACTAGAGCGAGACGCGAACGCTCCAGACAAAGAAAGGATAATATTTTTCTTATATATCCTAATACTGAATCAACTTCTGGGGTCACTAAGACCGAAATTAAGAAAGTGATCAACCCAGCCAAGCTGGGACTTGACATCAAAAGTATCAGGCCAGTTAGAAATGGTAGTATTCTCTTAGAGACCACAAAATCAGAAGATATAGATAAAATTATTTAGGAAGTATGTCATAACGACATATTAAATGAAAAAGTTGAAGCTAGAAAACCACAAAAACGTTCGCCATGTTTTGTTCTTTACAAAGTAGATAATGACATCCCCAGAGATGAAGTCGCGGACAGAGTCAAAGAACAGAATTCTTTCAATGAAGAGGCACACATTGAGGTCGTCTATGGATACAAAGGCAGATTTGGAAATAAGTGGATAGTCACACTTAATACCACAGCTTACACAAAATTGAAGGACAAAAACAAACTGTTTAACGGGTGGAACAGTATTAATTTTAAAGAATATATTAGAGTTTTTCAATGCTTTAAATGGTTAAGATACGGCTATAAGGCAAAAGAATGTAGAAGACAGGATGCCTGCAGGAGATGTGCGGAAAATCACATTGATAAGAACTGTTCGAGAGATATTAAATGTAAAAATTGCGCAGAGAGCAATACTAAGACAAAAACTAAGTACCATACCAATCACCTTGCAAATAGTAGAAACTGCCCTATTTACGAAAGAGATGTTAAACTTATCACTAAAATAAATTATGACTAAATACAACAATAATTGTAACATCAAATTTGCGCATTTAAACTTAAATCATTGCCGTGCAGCAAACTTAGTCTTAGCTGAAGACATTAAGACTTAGACATAATTTCTGCAAATGACCCATTCACTTTCGAAGATAAAGTAGCAGGTTTCCCGGTTAATTACTATATTTTTGCAAGTTCTACTTCTCGTACTGCAATCATTGCCAAAAAGCAGCTACAGTTTAGTCCTATTTTAATTGATAAACAAACTGTAATCGTTAAAACACACATTGACAACAAACCCTTCTGCATTTACTCCATGTACTGCCCACCGTCCAAAAACTTTACAGACTTACTAGACACTCTGGCCACGGCTCTGGCCACACACAAAGATCATGGCTGGATTATTTTAGGTGATTTTAATACGAAGTCCACCACCTGGAATCACAGAAAATCGGACCAGAGAGGAAAAGCAGTACTAGACTTTACGTCCCGCTTCGACCTGACGATTGAGAATAAAACCGACTGCAAACCCACATACAGCAGCACGCTAGGAGTTAGCTGGATTGATCTTCTGATCACCAAAAACTTACACAACTGCCACATCAAAGATTAGGATATCAGTGTCAAATTTACGGCTAGTGACCACCAACTCGTGACACTTAATTTAAACAGTGCTAAAACACGATTCGAACAGAATATAAGATACAACAAAATAACTTTAAATTGGAACGCTTTCCGTGAAATATTAATTGATCTTGTAAATAATAACACTATTGATAATATAAAAGACTTAAACAACTTATCTGTAATTTAGAAGATAAACTTAATGAACTTTGCACACTTAATAAAGTCACTCCTCAGAAGAAGAAAAGCCATAATTACTGGTGGACACAGGAATTGACCATAAAATGGAGTAAAGTCCGCACCCTCCGCAGACGATTCCAGTCAGAGTCAGATCAAAATAGACGAGATAGACATAAACTCATTTTTAAGGAAGAAGCCGCTGAATATCGGAAACTAATCCTTAACACCCTTCAACAGGCATTTAAAGAATACTTTGGTAACATCACATACTCCAATGCTTTTGGACAACCTTACAAGATTATACGTGATAAACTCAACAGACCTAATATCGCCAGTAACATACAACTTGATGGCAATCGGTACACTGAAAACCCCACAGATTCCATAAATTAAATCTTAAAGTTCTGTTTTCCAAGACATACTATAAGCTACCCAACCTACTTAGACACCAATAACTGTGATCCAGATTTTACAGAAAATGAAATTGAGTACACACTTAAAAGTATTGAGAGTAACAATTCACCAGGCTTCAACAACACCTGCCTACACATTTACACTGAACTGTTCTACATTAAAAAGACTTGGATGACTACTCTTCTAAATTTATGTCTTAACGCAGGCACTTTCCCCACTGTTTAGAAGACAACTAAAATAGTTCTTATCCCTAAAGAGGAATCCAGCACAATGAGGAAGCGGACAGTGCAGCAAAAAGGGCCACCACCTTTGTGGACATCCAATACACCGCCTCATTCAGTAGACAGCAATTTAAAAAGTATACTGAAGACTATGAAATTAATAAATAGCAAACTATCTGGGATGCTTCTACTAAAACCAGAGAACTTTACACATTTATTCCCAAAGTTTCTCGAAATAAGATCTCAGGAGACTTCTACATAAACTAGGTTCTCACTGGCCCTGGTGCCTTTTTACCATGAAACCTACATCAGCAGGTTTCATGGTAAATCCAACCACTGCTTACATGATGAGGACATTGGTAGTCCCGAACACATCATACTTTCCTGTAGTCGCTACGAGCACATTCGGAACAAATGGTTCCCTACGAACTCCCATGAATGTACACTCACTCATCTCATTAAACTCCCCAAAGTCCAATGTGGAATAAGGAAGATTCTCACTTTAGAAATCCAACACCATCTGAATGAGACAACAGAAGATCTGTCACCTACAACTGTAATTTCCACTTGATGCTTTAGTCTCTTCTAATCATGTACATATCTATCTCAGTAAATAGTATTGTTAAATTTCTCCCTGTTTGTATTATATTGTATCTGTTTAAATTATTAATAAAGTCCTGGTTGGCCCACAAATCTTCCAGTCAGAGAGAGCTCAATAGAGAGCGCATTGTGCAACACCCACCGGAGTCTGTTGGTGCCTGCGCACCTACTCCTCCTGTATTTAGTCACTTGGACCTTTGAGACTTATTAATCGACTTGCGACCACTCGTGATCGACTGGATTACTATTGCAAACGCTCTTCCAACGTATACCTTTGGGTGAGTCGGTGTCATTCTTGAGTGTTACCACAAGAACAGTTAATTTACAATTACAAACTTGTTAACATTTTAAAGATCATCTAAAAGAATCTGGATTCAAAAATTGTTGAAATGTAGAGTTAAAATTTATGAGACACAAATGTTTTATCCCAATTTATAATATATATATATATATATATATATATATATATAAATATATATATATATATATATATATATATATATATATATATATATATATATATATGGTACTTCAATACAGTCCTAGTCTTAAATAGATTTTTTCAATTTTTCCTTATTTTTCTCTCTATCTCTTTTTTCTTCCATTGATCTAGCTTGATGAAAAAAGTATTTGTTGAAAAAATATAATGATAAAATGACATTCATGTTATGTTTATGTAAAGGAAGGGTACTACTTACAGTACTATTTTACTTTTACACACACGCATAATTTAGTGCAATGCTAGTTTTTTTATAATAGTTATAATAATTTGCTTTAATATTTTATTATTAGTAGTAGCCATTTTTAAATAGTAAATTTATCGAATATCCATCATTGTGTATATTTAAAATTCTGATAATATACTGTACCGAGCTTCGTGGTTCATATGGATTCAGAGTTGAATAAAGTGACCACTTAATGAACACAAGACTTTTATACGTAAAAATTCCGCTCGATATAAGAAATTCCAGCTGTAACAATCACAATTCGTCAGATAATATAAATAACAGCTTCCAATCACAGGTCTCAAATACCTAAGACAGAGAACAGCTTCTCTAGATTTGCAGTCACGACTAATTGTCTTGACTCACTATCTTCACAAAACTGCTTGTCTTCTATGTCGGGCTGCGGTATTTATACCTGACTTGGCGGAGAAATTTACCAGTTTCGCCAAGGTTCTAGAAGCTTCTAGGCTATCTCGCTAAATATTGGTCCAAGAGCTTAGGTGATGGATGTTTCCAAAAGTATCGATTTCTCGCTAAGTCACCAAGAATTTCGTCAACTGTCGCCAAGTTTTTCGCCAAAACTTCTCCAAGTTTCCAAATCATTAAAAAACCTGCTTTTGAAATATAACACGTCTAAACGCCGTTATTTTTCCCCAAAATGTGAATATTTCTGATCCATCTGAGATATTTTTTTTTATTTGGGAAAACAAAAATATCTCCCTGTGCACCAAGTAATATCACACAGGGCCCGAAGGTACAACAAATGCACTGCATAACAAATCCAAATAAATCATGAGATGAAAAAATAATAATAAAAGAAGGCAGAGGGAAAAAAAGAGATATAAAAATTAAAAAGTAGTTAGATAGCAGCATGGATAAATTTTTTAAAAAATTCAAAATTCTCTTTCTTTACTAGGTCCATTAAGATCGGGGGCCACTTGTTATTTATGTCTTTGCAAAGCTGGTTCCTTTCTTCTGAAACAGATGGACATTCAAGAAGAATGTGAGACGGGTTGTCACTCCCAGAGTTGCACATGCACAGCTCATTGTTTTTAATGTTGAAACGGTGAAGATAGCTATTGAATTTCCCATGTCCAGTGAGGAATTGTGTGATTTTAAAGTCAGTGTAGAACCAAAAGTTCTTAACTCTGATGGGAACTGATGGGAAAAAAGATTTTGTCCACTTACAATTAGGCGAGGAAACAAAACCCGAGTTCCATTCTGTGATTATCTTCTTTTTGGCAGTGATTTTGAGAAAAGACTTGGGTAAGCTGGTATCCAGTTTATTTGGAAGTGAAAGAGAAGATTTGGCCAGGAAATCTGCTCTTTCATTTCCATACACACAACTATGACTCTTGACATGAGAGAAAGTGAAGGAAATATTTTTGATAATACACATATTAATGGAAGTCTGGACTTCCACAATAAGTTTTTCAAAACTAGTAACATCTTGCAGAGCTAGTAGGGATGACAACGAGTCACTGCAAATTAAAAATTTTTGGTAAGGCTTGCTTATGGCATCTTTAACAGCAAGATTAATGCAGAGTAACTCTGCTTGGAAAATAGAGCTGTAGTCACTAATGCGGTATACTTGATGACTCACTTCAAACCCATTCTGAAAGCATACGTATGCAAGACCTACTTTTTCGTTAACTTTACTCCCATCTGTAAAGCAAATTAGGTCATAGTCTTCTTCCCTAACCCTGTCAAATGCAGCAAGAGTAGCAGGAGATCTTGTAGATGGATGAGGTAGGGAAGAAAAGTTCAAATCACCATCAAGATGGTTAGAAAAGGAGTCTTGTGCATAACGATAAGCCTGATTTTGATGAAATATCACAATATCAAGAGGTGGAAGACCAGAGAGAATGAAGAGAGCATCATAACTGATCGTTCTATATCCTCTAACAATCCTCATGAGCAGTTTTCTTTGCATTTTCCTGATGTGTTTTCGGTTTATTTTTTTCCTTAAACTGTCTCCCCAAATTCGCGATGCATAAAGAATAATGGGAACAATGCCTTGTACATAAATCAGTTTAGAAACTTCGAATTTAATACCATAACTATTGTTGCAAATTCTATAAAATGCATTTGTAAGAATATTAACCTTAGCTAAAATGTATTTCAGATGTTCCTTCCAGTGAAGTTTGCTATCGACAACAACACCAAGATATTTAATTTTATCTACAACTTCCAGAAAATTATTACTCATAGCAAGATTGATTGTGGCATCAATGTTAGTCTTTTTGTGAATCATCATTACTTTGCACTTGCTATGATTGAATTCCAGCTTGCATTGTTGAGCCCAATTATGAATAAAATCAAGAATATCTTGAGCGGTACTGCATAAATCAGGAAAGTTTTTGTTCTGAACAATAACGAGCAAGTCATCTGCAAAAGCAATTTTCCAGCACTTAAAAGCATTCAATTTTTTGAGTAAATCATTCATAATTAGGTTCCAAAGAAATGGGCCAGATACAGAGCCTTGTGGACATCCTTTTTGGATGTTAACTACTTTCGACTTATTACCAAGAGTGAGAACAGCCGTTCTGTTGTTTAAGAAACTGCGGAAGAGATTGAGAATATTTGAAGGAGTAAAAGCCTCCTTCATTAAGAAAATGATAAGTGGCCACCATGCGTTATCAAACGCTCCTTTTATGTCCAATGAAAGGAGAATAGTGAATAAATTTTTCTTTTTTCCTTCCTCTATAATGGGAACAAGTCGCAGTAGTGCATCCTCAGTAGATTTCTGTGATGTGAATCCATATTGGTCTTTACTAGTGTAATTACGATTGTTAAGATGCCATCTTAGTCTGTTTGTGAGAAGCTTTTCGAGGCATTTTCCAATGCAAGGCAATAAACTAATACACCTAATATTCTTAAGGTGTGGTTGCTTAGAGTTCAAACTCTTTGGGATTAAAACAACTTTAGCATTTTTCCAAAGACTAGGGATGAGAGAAAATTTTAAGCATAAATTGAATACAGCAGTAAGAACAGAAGGAGAACACTGATGAAAGTATTTAATCATTTCATTGGAAAGGGAATCCAGACCAGGAGATTTTCCAGTGGCCAAACCGTGAATAACAGCATTAACCTCATTAACTGTAAAAGGTACATCATCTTCTACAGAGTAGTCCTTGTTAGATTGTTGTTAGATTGTTACTTGTTAGATTGTTCTCGAATATTTTGCTGAAAGTAATTATCGTTAGAAGGATTGTCATTTGGGAAAGAAAAATTTGAGATAGCACTAAGAGATTCTTCAAAAGAAGATGTAAAGTGACCTGAAGTGGTTTCAATGCCAGTTATCTCGACACTTTTACTAAAGTTTCTCTTCATGCCTTTATAAATCTTCTTCCATACATTTGTAGGGGTAACATCAGAAAGAAAGTCTTTCCAGGAATTTAATTTTGAGTTATTAATTAAGTTCTTATACTCTTCTTTAAAGTGGAGGTAATTGGATTTAAAAATCTCCTTGACAATCGGGTTTTTGGCTCTTTGAAAACGACATCTTGAGGCATTTAACTTTTTACGCATGCATGCTATTTCAGAAGTCCACCTAGGAACATTTCGTTTATCATAATGCTTGAAAGGAATAGTTATCCTTCCTGCAGAAATCATGAGATTTTGAAGCTCAGAAATTAGATTTTCTTGGCAAATAGGGTCATTACAAGTAGAAAGCTGATCCTCAAAGCTACAATTGTTGATAGCCTCATAACATTTAGTCTGAAAAAGAGACCAATTTGCTCTTCTACAGTCAAAGATTTGAGACATGTTTTGGGGTAAAGAGTTCGTAGTATTATCAGCCAAGGCAATTTCAAAATAAACCATCCTATGGTCAGAAAGCGAGTCGTAGTCAGGAATCGACCAATTGATGACATCTTGCAATAAACTTTCTCCAACAGCAGTAATATCAACGTAGCTAGAACCTTGAATTGAACAGAAGGTAGGACCGAAATCTTCATTAACTACAAAGAGTTGTTTGGTACTGAAGAAATCACATAGTTTATCTCCTCTAGCATCCGAATAAGGACTAAACCAAACATTACTTTTGCTATTAGAGTCCATTCCCCAAATAAGTCGAGAAGAATTAACATTAGAAATGAAAGAATCAATCTTTTGTAAATCAGCATGTATATTTCTACCCGGCTCAAAGTAGTAAGAAAGCAGAATAAAATCTAAATCATTTACAGTGATTTCAACGGAAATCATGTTATAATCAGAGTAATTATGATAAACAAAGGTAGAAATGTTATTCGAGCGAATGATGATCGCTGATTTTATAACATCTGATTGGGAATCAAAGAATACTTTGTAATGACTAGGAAATCCGGGAAGGCTCCCTTTGTAACAGTGAGGTTCTTGAATCAATGCAACATCGATATTATCAGTTTCCATATTGAGAATGAGTTGCTGCGTAGCGTTTTTAGACTTGTGTAGATTTAATTGCACAAAACGTAATAGAGAACAATAATTATTATTCATAGTCAATACGAGAGATTGATAATTTCTTCAAGAAAATTTCACTCGGGCAGCAACTATCATAAGGTTTATGATAAATATTAACTCTTTTTGAAGGATTTTTAGTTTTATTATTAAATCTAGCACAATTAACACAAACTTGATGATTTCTATTAGAACACTCTGAGCTTTTATGGTTACCTGAGCAGGTGAAACAAGCCAGGTGGTTTTTACAATCAGCAGCCTTATGATTATAACCCAAACATTTAAAACATCTATGTATAATAACGAAATCATCAACTTCACACACAGACCAGTCAAGCTTGAGAGGTCCTAACCTTAAAATTTGTTTACGGATATTAGGTGGAACACTAATAATAATATGTCTTGAGTCCCCAAATTTCTTCAGCGTAAAACGAACTTTAGACTCTGAAATTTCTTCCTCAGATACTGATATTTCAAAATTTTGCTCAAATAAGACCTTGATAAGTTCTTCATCATGTAGTGAGTTAGGAACGTGTTTAATAATAAAGGCAGGATATTTTCGTTTAGCAAGAGTTGATGAAAGAGAGATGCAATTTTTAGCCAGAACCTCACGAAATTTTTTCCTGTCATTGTCAGACACACATTCAACCAACAGTTTATCATTTGGAAGACTTCTTACGTTTTTAATACCAATTTTATTGCTTCTTGGATTGACTTGCGTTTTTATGATGTTTTTAATATCTCCAACTTTAAGGGTTCCTTGTTCATTCGCAGAGATAATGAGACTGCATTTTTTTCCATCGCTCATTTGTTTTTGAAATGTTCCTGTAGATGGCGCCACTACACTCGCGTACGATTTTTTCTCGTGTATTTTCATTAACACGTTTTCATAAGCTATACGTGACTGAACATTTTTAAATTTATCAAAATTTGAGTAAATAAGACAACGTAACTCACATAAGGCATTCTTTGCATCTTCTTTCATCTGTTGATTCATGTTTGATCTGGAATTAAGAGCATTTTCAACAGTTTTTAATTTATTTTCACAGGAAGCATAAAATTCGTCAACAACAGCAATGGCGTCCATGTTGCCACTCCAACTGAGATATTTTAAGACACAAATATAATGATTATTTATAAATTTGTAACAATACGTAAATTCCTTACTCTTTACATTTTGGTAGTTAATATTACATGATGATCTTTCATGATAGTAATTAAATTACTATAAATATCTTTTCGAATGAGTTGCTAAATTAAGTACATTTACAAATTCTTTTCATACTTGGCTAAAAATTAATTTATTCATTAATATTCTTATTTAACTTTTTCAATTGAAAATGTTAACACTTGTAAAAAAAAAATTTTTATTTATCATTTAGTGCATCAATTTATATTTCATTCATAATATTTGGGAAGTAAACATGACAATCTACAAACTGTTCCAACATTTTAAGATTTCATTTGCTTTTAAAGTAAACCTATGAAAAAAACTATCCAAAACAGCAAAAATTCAAACCATACCACAACAACAGATTTAGTTGGAAAAATCCGCGTGCGCTCTAAAGCGAGAGGATCTATGTTTCCACACAACCCTTTAGATTATTTTTATGAATGTTACATAGATACTTGTAAAAAATTTTCTGTATTCATTTCTTCTCTTAAATGATATTCCAGTTGGCAATTCAATATTTGATTTGACACATTCCAGCATACACGTAAATAAGATTTGAGAAATTCACTTAGTTTTCAGATTATCTTTGATTAGGAATTGCGTGAATTCCTCCAGACGTATGTTTAATTCAATGGCTAAAAGCAAAATTCCCTTGCAAAAATTGCTTTGCTTAAAAGAGCTGACATTTTACGTTTCTTATATGAATTCCACAATAGAAAAAGAAAATGATAACACCAAATCTCTTGAGGCCAGAGGCAAAACTAAATAACATTGATCATGAGGTTTAAACTCAAAAATATACATCATGTTAAACTTTAATGCAATATTTTCACACTCAATTTTTTTCCAGATGGCATTTCACTTCCTGTGATATCATTGAATTTTTATAGACAACAATAAATAAGAATTTTTAAATTCTTTTTACTATTCAAATACCCACAAGTTATTATTTTTTTTTTTTTTACCTTACAATGCATAAAATTTTTGCAGGTGAAGTAAATATTTAATTAAAATCACTTTTGAAGAAAATATTTGTATAAAAATTGTTTTTACTAAAAACTTATAAACATATTTTTTAAGTATATCAAATAAAAAAACATGTTGCTTTCCATGAGCTAAAATTTTCTTCTTAAATCAAATTTTTAGGGATAGTTTTATTTTCAAATTAATCAAGAGTGTTTGCTTTCCTCTTATTATTCATTCAACTTTTAAAAATATAATTTTTACATCTGTCATATATATAATTCATTATTATTTAATACTTACACAATAAATTGTTCGTTTATAAGCATATTTAATATTTCAAACTTTTAAAAAATTGTATATTTTCCCATAGATTAATTAATGGTAAAATAATACAATTTCAGAAAGTTTTGTATTCTCTGTAAATCAATTACGTTTTTGTAATTCACCATTGATATCATTCAATTATATCGCTAATCTAGATCGATTAGGAGTAGGAGAATTTCGCACAATAAAATTTATTACAATTTTATTATTATTATTATTATTATAAAAGTAGAACATAAACATGTTTTATTAAGAGGAATTTCAAATCGTATCATAATTTAATTATTGAGGACATATTTAATTTTGTATTCTAATCATTTAATTACAATATAATTAATGAGAACTAAGATGCTCTTTTTCTAAAACCAATATACTTTTCAAGTACACATTATTTTAACCAAAAACTGCAGCTTAAAATAACTTACTAATCAGAAAAATTAAAACACTTTACTATTACATAACTAAATACAAGCTAAATATCTATATTTATTGTAACTGTTTAGTGTAAACCATAATTCTTAAGGAATTTATTTATACAAACATTATTCTTTTATTAACACTATGTTCATCAAACGAAAAATAAAATACTTTCCCAAATTCCCTACACATGTATAAATTATAGATTGCATTCAAAAATAAAAAAAACTTTATTGTTTAAATTTTTATTAAACGGTTGTTCTTTAATAAACAAAAATTTTGTTTAGTTTTTATTAAATTATCTATTTTATACATCACTCTTTTGAAAGTAACACTACTTCATGTTTTTAGATTAATTAAATGATAAACATCTATTAACTTTTAAGCAATAATTAAAGAAATAAATTATTAAATTAAGGTTAAATATTAGTATTATTTATTAAATAAGTTAAAGATATTTTTGACATTCATTTATAACTAATGTTATTAATATAATAGAGAATTAATTAACAATTAACATTTTAATTTTTCTAAGCAAACCGTTGAACCATATTGTGTCACTCGGCTTGTACTTAAATTAGAGAATAGATAATTACCTAATCAAAGATAGTCACTTGATAAAGTGTGTATTAGTTAAAGTCTCTCTTTTATTGTGATAGATAAAAGAAAGTGAATACTATCTCATATATCAATCTTTACAGAAATTAGGCATTACTATCAGATGCATTTCTGAGTAAATTTTAACCTATTCATTATATATTAATTACTTACCTTGAATTCGTTTAATTATGATACAAAAATGTAAGATTAGCAATAAAATTATGCAACAAACAATTCTGATAGGAAGAAATCAAACTACAATTCTGATAGGAAGAAATCAAATATAATCCCCAGTGATGTCGATATATTTAATATTTCTTTTCTAAAGATGAGATTTAATTCTATTTATTCATTCATTACATTGCCACTCCAATGAAATAAAACTCTGCAGTTTAATACAATTCATATGAGGTAGAAGCTGACATAAAATGTTTATATGGTATGAATGAGATCATAATGCAAACAAACCACATGGACAACAAAATGACGCGTGCCAGATTACTTGCAGCTATAGTAATGTTATGTTTTCCTTCTTTAATTTCCCGTTATGGTAGAAAAAACATTATGATGAGAATAAATGTAAATCATATCATGCAATATAGGCATTTATTTCCTTACTAAATTCTTCCAAATTAATCTTAATTCATCTGCAAAAGACATGAAGATTATGGCATTCATCACATATAATATAAAAGGAATATGCTGAGCATTTTTTATCGAGAATGAAAACGGTTTATAAATCCCAATATATCACGCACACATATAAAACTCGACTAAACCAGTTCTTAACCAAAAGGAAATCTAAAAACAAAATTTATTATTATAGTTAGATAACTAAATAATACGTATATAAGAAATATTAATGCACATTTAATTTAATTTAATTTTAAGAGAAGCAAAATTTTTATTGTCTGTTATCACGAACAAAATTATTGAATGATGACCATAATTACTCTGAAAGCATTAGACATCAAATCACAATATCTAAATGTTAGTATAACATAAATTAAAATGAGTAATAAAATTTTTTACTGCAATTATAGACGTCTTTGTACTTATATCTTCAATCTATTAAAGCTGTACTTTTTGTTTTGAATTTACAAATTATACTAATTTATGACACTGCTTTGAAATTAAAAATTTTATAATAAACAATCAAAGTCTTTCAAAATAAATTAATTTATGCTACGTCTTTTATTTATCTCTTTTTTATAAATTTTAAATTCAAAATCAATCAAATTTGAAAATTAAATCGCATTTATAAAGTATTCATTTATTTCATTAATTATTTATGTCATTATTATTTTATCAATCACATTTATAAAGTAAAAAAGAATTCCTTGTGTGTGTGTGTGTGTGTGTGTGTGTGTGTGTGTGTGTGTGTGTGTGTGTGTGTGTGTGTGTGTGTGTGTGTGTGTGTGTGTGTGTGTGTGTGTGTGTGTGTGTGTGTGTGTGTGTGTGTGTGTGTGTGTGTGTGAGAGAGAGAGAGAGAGAGAACTTTTTTAATGTAATGGTTATTTTTTTACCTACTATGAGAAAAAAGAACAGATTTCTAAATATCCTAATTTGTCTTTGCTTGCTTCTACTTTGTCTTTTGAATAACTTTGCTAGTATTCTTAAACACTTATGATTTTTAAGTAACATGTGAAAAGGTACAAAACTTGATATAATATTCGTACAAGAAATATTATATTATCAAATTTGCACAATAACTAGAAGTAAGATGAAAGTAATTCTAATATCTTATTAGCTAAAAAATGTTGAGAATGTTTATTTACATCGTAAAAAGTAAAACATGTCTATCTAAAATTTTAAAGTAACATTTTTGTTCTAATTTTGTATCAAATACATAATATAATAGAATTTTCAACATGCTTAACACCATTTTAAAACTTAAAACAATCTGAGCTTGACTTTTATCATCACGTTTTTCATTTAATAAATAAATCCGATAAATAACTATATAACATTTTATAAAAATTATTTACCAATATTTCTTCAGTATTAATAAAATTTTTATATAATTTTTAATATCCCTTTATAATTTCCCATAATAATTATCTCTCTTCAACAGTATAAAAGAGGATGACCTCTTAAAACTACTTTTAATTTAAAAGTTTCATTTTTAACTCAACATTTTTTAACAATAGTATTGATCATAAAATTGAATTCGGTATAGTTTTCAGTACAGGCATTTACTTTTGTGTCAAAATTTCTTGCATAATAAACCTGATATGTCTCTTTATTCTTAAATTTTATGAATATCATTGCTGATACACTCAATAAAGGATAACATAACTTTTGTATTTACTAAACTTATAATAATTTTAATGCGATTCAGCTTGATCAAGGATGGAAAACATTTACCATTCACTGATTTGCATCTTCCATTAAAATTAAAAATAATCAAGATATTAAAAAATCTTGGAATATATAGAAATTTCTCAAGACATTTTTGGTACTTGCTTATATAAACTATAAATTCAGAATTAATCTTATTTAACTTTCTAAACAATATTTTCTCTAGTATCTTTAAGCGTTGATTACTAAAAACGATAACAATATATTTTTATTTTTACTTGCCCTTAAGAAGTAAATTCTGGAAAGTAATACCTTTGAACAGTGATATTTTTGACACCTTATATTTTTTATCCGTGGATGGGGAATATTTTTTCTTAAAATCATCCATCTTTCAAATCAGTCGATGAATAAAAACTTATTTAATAAGCGACTTTAAAATTTCTTATTGAATTAAAAAGATTTTGTCTAAAGAAAATTTTTTTTCAATCAATAAAATAAAATGTGTAATGAAATGTACGTAAATGTAAGTAGGGGATAGTCAACTGAAAAATGAAGCAGCTTGAGAAGGGCTCTAATAAAAAATACTGCTCATATGTGTCAAGAGTTTTTGAGGATTTTTGACAAGATTGTCAATTAACGTCAAAAATTTTTTATTGAAAATATACCAAAATATAAAACTTTCAAAGGCAAAATTAATATATCTTGATACAATTAAAACATGAGCATTCTTTTTGACATACTTTTTTGATGTTGGTGTATTGCAGATTGACCTATCGTGTCTTCAGCGTTATCTTCTTACTTCACACAAACATGAAGAAAAGTTTGGCAAAAATGTCATCAATTTTTCCCATAAGGCATTCTAAATTATACTTTTCCTATATATCAAGTCAAGTCAATACAAGAAAAATTCTTAAACAGAATTATTTTCTAAATGTCAAAGTATTGGGCAAATGAAGTAACTGACCCAGATAATAATGATGTTTGTTATCTAAAAAGAAAAATCTCAATGGGTCCTTAAATGAACTATGAAAAAAGAATGTACAGTTAAAGTTAAATTTTATCTTGTACATATCTAAGTTCTTTATAATCATAATTTCTTTATAAATAGATTAAATATATATGTAAAATTGCTTTAATAAAGTACTTTATACATTTATTAATGGAAAATTGGAATAAAATTTATATTTAGTACAAAACATAAAATTGAGATTATTTCATTTGAAATTATAATTATAGAAATTAATGAAAAATATTTTATAAACGTTATAAGGGAATATTATGAGGGGAACATTTTTTAATTCTTTCATAAATTTCAATCCTTTCATGAAAATGAAAAAATATATAACGATTTATGACTAATAATTAGCCAAATATATTATCTAATTAATTCAAGGTACATTTTTATAAAACTAATCAATCACAAATTTTTGCTTAGGTATTTGCATATCTTAATCAAAAGCATATATATGTAATATAACTTATGACTAATAATTAATCATATTTCTGAAAAATTCATAGAAACAAGAATGAATGTTTAAAAATTGAAACATAATGGTTCATGTAAATAAAATGAATATAAGAGCGTATTAAAATGTCATTACATGTATAAAAATGACCCAAAATTCTCTAATTAGGTACTTTAATTCAATAAAAGGTTGAGAGAATGCAAGTAATTACTCTCAGCAATACTTTATTTACAACTGAAAAGAAATGTTATTTTAGTAAATGACGTAAAATATTTAATAAGTGATAATCATCAAAGAGTTAATACTTCTGTACATGTTTTGTGTGAATGTGAAGAGCATATAGATAAAGATTCTAAAAATATTATACAACTTCTGGGAAAATTCAGTCATCACTAAAAGAATTCTGGACGTATGAAATATTTTTCTTCTACCACCTGACTTTTTATCACTTTCCAGCACTAAAAGTTGTGAAAAAGAGGGTAACTTTGCATAATGTAGTACAAGTAGTCGTGCCATCATGACCCCAAAAACTGGTAAGTCTTCATAATTCAGGAGCAGGAACCAAGTAGAAAACCAGCAAACTTGGCTTGCCATCTCCAGAGGTATCCTTTCACATGCAGAACATTGCAACCACGATGTATTTGAGGCCACTTGGACATGTGAAACAAACCTTGATTATTCAATTACTAATAATCATAGTATATCTTAAATACATTCAATAGTGTTTCGCTCATGAATGCCTGCTGTTTTTCATTAAAGCTGTTTATTATAAGTATTAAATATATTTCAACGAGATGAGATACGTGAGATTCGAATATAATAACGTACTTTTTACAGTAAAAACAAGAAATGTCTTGCCATTTTTAATGACTCAAAACATAACCTACAGAAAGTGTAGCCAATTGTTAATCCTCGAAGAAATCCCTATTGGCATCCAGCATCTTCTTCCAACGTATCTCCAGTTATGCAATCCCCTTGCTGTAAAAATCGGCGATTTTGGAGGTAAAGAAGTCCGTGAATTCTCGGCGCAAGTTTACTTCATGGGTTAAGGATCTTACATGAAGATGATTGTCCAAGGAATGGAAAAAGTGATAACAATCTGTTGCTGCAAGGTTAGATGAGTAAGGAGGTTGACACAAAGACTCTCAACCAAATCGTTGTGTAGTATTCCTGGACACCTGCGAAGGTGCGACATGCACCTTCCCGATATCGGATTGACCAGTAGTGGATTGACCAGTAGTGGATCCTTCTTTTGCTGACTGTTGCACACGTTCCAAGTGCTCATAGTACAACAATTGAAACGTGTGCAACAGTCATTGAAACAGATCCAAATACATGATCTGAAGTGACTGTTTAACTTGTTGGTAACAGCTCATTACGAACCATTTGACGACTAGTTCACCAGACACCAGCTTCATCACAGAGGGACAAATCTTCCTACCAGAATTTGGTAAATCAATCCCTTGCTTACGTTCATTCACAGCACAGTCCCCAGTCGCTTGATATACTCGGCGACTTTATGCAGCAGTTGATAAAGCCTGCTTTGAAATGGTAAAATATACAACAACGAACGAGTTATTTCAACACGTCCCTTTTTCTTCACACCAATATGAGTTACGATTGATGAATGTGAGAGGAGGAACTGCTTTTATAACGACTAATATTCCAAATCTTGACTGCCGGTTGTCTCGACCCCTTCATACAATAATTTGCATAGTTATTCTCACCTCATTCAGTTGCAACGCTAAAATGGCAAGAACTTTCTTCTTTACATTATATTGCAGCTAATGTCATTAATATTTTTATCTCAAATTTCTTGCAAATAATTTATCTATAAATATGTCATAAACTCATTAAAGATGTAATGAAAGCAATAAAAGGTGCGATATAATATTTCAGTATTTTGTTTACAACTCCAGATTTACACCAAAACTAATTTTAATTCAATCTTTGAATCCAATTTCTTTATAACGTGATTTTTCCTGGATAAATGTAAGTTTTTTTGACATTTTCTGTCAATATTAAACAGTTTTTGAAGACACAATTCAAATTTTATCAGGTTTTGAAATAAATAGCTCTTGACACTAATTACTTTGCATCTAATTTCAAACCTGCCTCCTTATTTCATTCGATATCTTAAGATATATCAAATACACATCATTAACCTGAAGTATAAATACTATAATGAAGAGATTCATTTCAAATATTATTTGGCGTCAAGCTCATTTTATCCAGTTACCAAAAGAAACTATCTTTGTAAATTGCATTTAGTCTAGACGAGCTATCATAAAATATACATTGTTCATTATTAACTGTGATGGAACGTAAGAAACCTTGCCTTTGTCGATGTGTAATGTTCACTTTTCTTTGAAAAATTTTTCACAACTTTAGCCTTTGATAAAAATCAAACTAGCTATGGATAAATAACTTTTTCAAATTTAAAAACAAATGTTAAAGAAAAAGAATATTACTTTTTAAGAAATCTTGAGAAACTTAATGGTAAGACAATTGACGTAATAAATGATAAAGCTTAGTGTCAATCCCCTTGGAAAAAATCAGGGATAGAAATTACGATTATTTGCATTATTTAGAAAAACAATAAAAAATTAAAAAGAACAATAAATCACTTGAGTTACTTTCAACAAATAAGATTCATTAGTCTATACTTTTTTATTCATTTGTACGTTTTTATTTTTTGTTTGAAAAATAACACAAAACTAATTTTTTTGAAAAAAAAACAAAAAGAAAATTCGTTTTATAAAAATTTAATGATATTTTCATATTTGTACTCTAATTTACTTACTGTATTGCTGTTAATAAAGGTTTTAGTTATTTTTATAAAAGTATTAAGTTAAAATAAATTTTAAAAAATAATTTAATGTTAACAAAGAAATCATTTTTTTATTTTCAGTTAAATTAAAAGTTTAATTTTTAATTAACTCACATAAAAATATTCATTCATAATCACATGTATCATAATTTTGAAAATTCTTATGAATATCTAAATATTTCATAATGAAAACTTCTAGCAAGTGCACTCTATTTCTTATCCATATTCTGCTAATTATTTTTAAACTGTATACATTATATTTTAATTGCTAGTACGTTAACATTTTCTTGGTGCTATCTAACTGAATTATTAATATATGTCTTAATATTTATGATATTTTTTTAATTAACAACAGATTAAAATGCGATTAAATTTAAACTAATATTTTATATTTAATATAAAATATTTATAAAATTTTTTGATGTTATATATGTACTCATATTATTCCTTCATTTACAATGTTGTCAATAAACTTTTTTACTTAAAATTGCTTTTTTATTATTCTGCTCTTAAAATATTTCAATTTATTTTTTTGAACAAATCAAAAAGATGAATTAACTTCTATTTAACTATAGGAAGTTAATTCGTCTTTCTGATTTGTCATTTTTAAGTTGTAGCCATTTTTTAACTATATATATATATATATATATATATATATATATAGTTAAAAAATGGCTACAACTTAAACTTAAAATTAACTATATATATATATATATATATATATTTATTTATTTATTTATTTATTTATTTATTTTATTTATTTATTTATAAGTATATATATTTATATATACAAATAGATAGACAGACAGATAGACAAATAGATAGATAGATAGGATTTTTTTAAACAACATCGTAATGTGCAATGTGGTTAAATTTAAATTAATATTATAAATAAAATAACTAAATTATGCGATGCTTTTCATTTTAATATTCATTCATATTCAATATTCATTATAGAGTTAGAGAAATAATTTTTTATTCCTTTGAGATTTTTAATTATTTTTCTAAGCCTAATGATTGAGAGTATTGATAATAGATAATAACCAAATTGAAAATAGTGCTGTTAATAAGACTTCTCTGGGTGAGATAAAGTCTAAAGTTTTTCTTCAACAATGGTGGAAAGCTAATGAGAGAAATCAACTTTTCAATCAACCTATATTTCAAATATTCTTTGTGATACAAATTATTCATTACAATCTACTTATATTTCTGTTTTTTACATCAAATCTATTTTAGACTACTATTATTCCTTTTGCAGTACATATTTATGACACACAAGTGTAAAATATGTAATAAAATTGAAGAAAACAATTAATATATGAAATGTCTATTATTAACACCTTTAAATATATTCTTCTCAGAACACAAAAAATACCTTTTAAATTTCCATAAGTTACAGTTTCTATTTTAATGTCCACATTATTTAACATCAGCGATTTTTTTCCTAAAGTTTTTAACATAATTCACACTCTTCTTTAATGCTGTTAATGTAATGAATACTCATCTTTAAGTAAAAGTCAATATTGTTCATGGCAGCACTTGGGTGTACTTAGCTGCTAAACTTTAGACATAAGCTGTGATAAAAAATAATAAATGAACTTATAGTGTTTGGTAAAAATGTTTCTAATTATTAAGTGTTAAGTTCTTAAAAGTAAAGAATATTAACCTTCACACAGTATCTGAGGGGAGGTTTTAAAGTTTTCTGTAATATTTTTAGAAGGAAAGCTTTCTATTCTGCTCACATTTATTTATATTTAATATTACTTTCAACACTTATAGAATATCTTTTTTCTAAAATAAAAATGGTTTTTAAAGTATAGTTCTTAAATTTAGAAATAATGTTTCGGTGTCCGTGTTAATATTTATATCATGGTAATCATGTCTCTATTTTTAGAGCTTGTGATGAGTTTCGAAACACTATATTAGTTTAAAATTTCATATTTTGAAAGTGTTTATTTTATTTATATAGTGTTTTATTTCATTTTATTTTTCTTCACTGAACACCAGTTCTAACAATAGAAGATATAAGAGACTACGAATTGCAATAGAATTTGAAAGGGAATTTTACAAAAATAAGTTAATTATTATGAAGAATATTCACAAAATTTTTGTGATACATTAGAATATTATGCATTTAATGTAGTACTAACAGCAATTCAATCATCCATAAATGAGAAGCGAAAACTAATTTTAAAAATATCAATAGTAAGTATAAGTTCAACATATTTTTATACATTGTAACCATATATTTCAGATTTATATATAGTTAGCAACATATTTTTAACTAAATTTATTTTTTGAAATATTAGAATGCTTCTCATGTAAATGTTTAAAGTTGTTTCTCATAATAAAAGAATATTTTTAATTGACAAAATTAAATTAAATAAGTGCAAAAAAATTTATTATTTTGATACTATTTTTTAAATTTATGTGAAAGTTAGCATCTTTTCCTGAAGTAAGAATATTTCAACGTAAGCTTAAACAAGGGAAAAACTACTTAATTAACTTTAAAGTTATTTAGAAACGTTACATCGGTGTAAAGGCCGCACTAAATTAAGTTGTGAGTGCTTATGCTGTAAAACATCATAATTATAAAATTATAATTGTGTCTTATGATATATGCAGTATCAGTTAGGAAAACTGCATAGGAGAAAAACATAACTCTAATATAAAAGCTATGATTTAACATTAATATAAATCATATTGAAATCAATATCAAAAGTAAATTATAAAAAAGGTGATGAATATATTTGTGTCCAAAATTTTCTAATATTTTCTCATTAAAAGGAAGCCATAAGCATTGATCTATAACAAATTCTAAAAAATATCCAGCGTTCACCCACATTTCTGCGATAAACTTCAACTTCTTGTAATCCTGGTAACCCTATTTTTGTATAGCTTTTGAATAGTACCCATCATGTTAGTCTATCTTGGCACCTATTTTTGGGATCAAAAAATTGCCAAGAATCAAAAGGTACCCGATTGTGAAATTTTACACAAATATTTTAAGTTTTGCAAATAAAAATAATCATAACAAATTGTGATCATGCGATGACTTCAAAATATGATTTTCTTCTATTTAAATTTTTAGAAAAATATTACAATATTGAACTATATTAAAATCTATAGTAGTCTTATAGTTCATCATATGATTCTTTCTGCAATATGACCTCTATTTCATAGCATACAATCTATTTAATAAACAAGAAAAGCTAAATCCAATATATTATATGAAAATAGAAATTTAGATTTTCTGCAAATTATAGTCAATACTTTTAAGGCTCCCACATATTTTCTATCTATTACCACCAAATACTATACCACTCATTATACGCTAGGTAATTTGCGTTTCTTTACTTGTATATGAATGTAAACATCACAATGATAGAATACTGTAAAAAATTTAAGTTCTAAACACATACGCATTGTAGCTTTTATTCATGAAATGACGATAACAACTACACTCATAAAGACAAATGTCAACAATAATATACTAAACTGATTTTGTTTGCCCTCAAATAAATTTTGGTTACTCTTTTTTTAAAAAAAAAAAAAAGTAAGTCATTCTGCTCAATATTATGTTCCATCAAGCCAAATGCCAATTCTAATTGCGATTGAGAAATACAAATGTTTCTTGTATTTTTCTGTCGTAATTAGAATTGGCATTGTATTGAAAACTTTTATTGAACTTTGTTACTTAAGGAGAAACTAGAGAAATGAATTTTTCTGACTTGCACATACACATTAGCTTACAAGAATACTTTCATAAAAGTGCTAATACAAGACATTTCAATAGAAGGATCTGAATATAGGAGTTTATTTTAAACAAGAATATATAAATTATTTTTAAATTGTTATTTATGTTTATTAAAATCGGTATTTATGTTACTAAAAACAAATTTGCAAAAAGAGATTTATGGGTTGACAAATGCAAGACAGATTTGAGTTGTTTTTCCCTCAATGGTAATTTTATGCGCACGAGCACAAATTAGAACGATAACTACCTCTACAAACATCCCAGCTCAAAGTGGGAGTCGAACCCAAGAACTTTTAAATTGAATACCAGAGAGTTCACCATTCAGATGCCCTCTTGTTAAGTGCAAAGGGGCTGGTACACAGAAAATGAAAAAACCAGTACACATAGCTAGTACAAAAATCAAAAACATTATTCAAAATGTTAAGCTGGAGAATAACCTGTGGGAACGAATAAAAAGCTACAATTACATATTTAAATAGTACTTTAAGAATATGAACACTCAATTCATTTATTCCTTTAAAATTGACTCTGAAATAAGTAATAATTGCATTGGAGGGTAGACATTATACAAAGCAGCTATTACTTGTGATGAACCTAACATTTTTTATTCATGTAGATGTAATGTATTTTCATTCAAAAATATGGAAATTAAACCCTTGTAAATTAGTATTTTATAATTAAGGATTTCATCAACATATTTGAGAATTGCAAATATATTCTTAACATGAGAGGTTTCTTTCATGGACTTGTATTACTTAAAATGTGATGTCCATAGTTAGTATTACAATCACTTAGTTTTTAATCACAAATACACAAACTAATTCTATAAAAAAATATTAAGAATAAACTTTTTTATGCGCTATAAAGTATTTTTCTGTAATGTCCGGGTGTATTTGGGATATACCTATATTTAGAGCTACATCTTATACAATGTGGCACCCAGTGGGTGTATTTTTAACTCTGTTTTGGCTTGGTGTTTCTTTTAGGTTATGTCATATCATTCAACTGCATTGTTCTGATTTGCTATCATTATTTGTGTCAAGTGTTACAATTATTCCAATTGTTACATTAATTTAGGTTATAATTTTATATCGGATTCTATTGTTATAACAATATTTTTTTATAAATTCTTAATTTTACTTTTCAAAGCTCTTGCAAAAACCATTTTCCCAATTTTATTATGAAGATGTAAGAAAATTGTGCTTTTAAGAAAACAGAAGGCAATAAATTAGAAAGCATATTAATTGTAATTAGTATGTTTATAAAACATTCAAAACGCTCCAGATTCATTAATAATTCTTTCCACACCAAATTTTAAAGATATCTAATTTTATAATTTATGAATTCATTTTGTTAAAAATAAAAATTTTGTTATGTTTGGTTTTTCAGAACGTTTTACAATAGATAATCCTTTGACGATTGGTGCGTAAGGTAAAACATCGGTCTTTTTCAACAACCCTAATATTGATTTTAAGAAATTTTATTTGCATATATAATTTAACATGTTTGAAATCACATCACGTATTTTTCTTCGGAAACAGATTATTTCCAATATAAGAATTTTCTAAAATTTATGAATAAATTTATTACTTCAAAGTTTGCATTTTATTATACTTTTTACATTATGAGATTAATATGAGTTAATAAGAAACATTGATAGCATTTTTAAATGAAGAAACATTTTAAATATTTGTGGAAAATTATAATATGTAATGAAAATCGGAAAAAGTGTTGATAGTTTAATTATTATATTAATGATTAAACTTCTTTAATTAAGTTTACTGAAAGTAGTTGAAAGCAACTAAACTCTTGCAGTTGCTTTCTTAAATAATATCGGCATATAATTCATTGGTTACAACTTCAATAACATAAATTCATCACAACAAATTCAGTTTTAAATTTTTGTAATTAAGCATAGAGAACATAAAATTTTATATTAAGTTACGAAATATATATGCATTTGTGTTTATCTTAGCAATACAAAATATACATTTTTAAGCATGATGTTTAGTGGTTAAAACATTTAACTATTAAGAAAATTTCCTAAAAGTGACTAATATATATATATATATATTTATTTATATATATATTTATATATATATATATATTCATATGTATATACATATTCATATATTTATATATTCATATATATATATATATATTTATTTATTTATATATATATATATATATATATACAAAAATTAGAATACCTTACTTATATTTTGAATAAAGTTACATTTATACTAAGTCATAATGAAAAATATAATTGCTTATAACTCGTCAATGAGATATGTTTAAACTTGTCTTTTGCCATTTTCGAATGTATTAATTATATTTTATGCAAAGTATAGAAATTTTAAAATGTTATAAATTCACACAAAATAAATTGGTTTTCTAAACCATATAAACGTTTATTTTATGCTAATTGTCTATCTTTAGGACATGCTTATATATATTAAACAGAACATAATTTCGAAAATTTTAATCGTCATTTTCAGCAAAATTTTAATATATACTATTCTAATATATTTTCCTTCATAAGCAATGCCTTAAAATTTTTTTAAATATTTATAAATAACAATATGAAAAAAACTTTTTAATTATGTGTTTAAAAATTTGTCAACTATATCCTGGCACAGATGCCATATAATACAGCATACCAAATTCTTAATTGTTGAATTTTTTGACAGATTTTCTTGTTTATCTGGCAACCTGGTTTTTATTATATCATAGAGATGAATATCTATAAGAATTATGTAGAAAATTCTATTTTGGCAACCATAATATATATGCCATTGTGAGAAATCTCAATTATTTATTTTGGCAACATTTCTTCATCGCCAAGAAATTAAAAATTCGGCATACTGGGTTATACTCATCATTATCCTTAAGATCTCACTATACCATGTAATATATTGCTATTCAGAGACAAATGTGTTTTGAATTTGATCCTAGCAAATGAAAATGGATATTGCACTTTTGAATTCTTCATGCAGGTCTGTCATGGTAAGTCTTAAGAGTTTTCCTGGTTTCCTCCCTTGCGTATCGTGAATATGACCCACGACCTATGAAAATCTGAAAGCAATTTACGAGGGGGATACTAAAATGTCTTAAAACCACCTCAGGCTATCCATTTCCAATGTCGTAACTTTTATTTAAAAACGGTATTAAGAAATAATCTTTTTTAATGAACATCTTCATATTATAAACCTAACTAAATAAATGAAAAAATACTTATCAAATTTCTCTTGCTTTTCTGTATTGTTGGAAGTTTTGAATAACGTATTCATCTAAAAATATTTTATTCTCAAGACTATATTTCAGATTTAAAAATAATTTTTCATTTCTAGTCTTATGTTGTGAAAATATCACTCATATAGCTGATTATATCTATGTTCTTCACTTTTAATCATTTTAGAAGGAAATTATTACTTTTGAAAAGAGCCATGACATCAAAGTAGAGTTGATAAAGGAATTACAAAGCTACAAACAGAAATGATAACCTTGTATTTGATGTTGCTGTGTCTCAGTATGTTTCAGTATATTTTTGGTATCTCAATATTCGAAGCAAGCAAGTAATTCTTTTATTCGAAACATATTTTAAATAATTACATCTTAAACTGCTTTAGAATACTATCTTACCGAAGATAATGTAATTAGATCAAATTTAAATACATAATTCTTTCACTTCAAAGTAACGTCATTTTTATTTTAAAAATATTCGAGATGAATTTTCCTATAACGCTTTATATATTATTTATCATTCTATCAATTAAAAAAATGACAGTTTGAAATTCACAGTAAATTATAAAATGCATTACAAATAGTAATGTATATCAAAATATATAATACAAATGACAAATTGTAAAATTTTTATTAATTTAGCTTTACGCTAAATTAATTAAAAGTTTTCAATTTACTATTTTTAAAAATTATGTTTGTTCTGTTGTAGGCTTTATATGATGAAACAGATTATTCATATTAATTTCTCTTCTTAAAAATATAAAAAATATCACTCAATACTTCTTATCATACTTTGAATATTATTAATTTTCAGTCAGGAAATTACCAATAAAATTCCGAATTTTGCAAAAAGATGAACTTCGAGAAAAATTATCTTTTACAGGAAAATTTTTGATAAACAGTTAAGAAAAATGGAGATCATATGTACAAGTTGATTTCTAAATACAAAAAATAAAAATTTTGAAGCTTTAATGTATAATTAGTATTTCTTACGATTAAAAGTTAACCATAATTGAATTACTATATAGTTCTTTGTTAAAAAATATTTTTCAATGAATTCAAATATGCACACACATTCGGGTACAAATTTGAGTGGTTTTTCGAAAATCTGGCATCCTTTGATTTGATTAGAGCGTTACCAATTTGAGTTTCTGTTGCTTTTCAAATTTTTTTTTGCTGCCGACTTTGATTTTTTCTCATATTTTACGTCATTTCTCTAGCTCATATTTATGGTTTTTTCAGTAGCAATAGATTTTGAATTTTTGTTTAGCGTTTCAATTAAGCGGACTTTCGGAATTTTTCCATTCCAAAAACATGCGTTTAGCTTGGTGACAAAAAAAATTCGCATAAGTCGCCAATTGAATGTATATCGTACTAACTCCAGAATTTTCCTTCTTGTAATTCATAATAAATTTAAAGTCAAAAAAATCATTTCGTATTATTAATATTTTTATTGTTTGCAGATTACATAGTCTAAATATAAAAAATAAAATATGTCTATTACGCATTTTCTCTCATAAAATTATAATTATGAAATAAAAATCCAAAATCTTAAATGGATGCACTAATTGCAGTTTCCTTGCACAAAGCTCAAGCAAAACTTGATTTCTACAAAGCATTTTCCTTTAATAGTAGCTTTATTTCTCCAAGTATTTTTCAGAAGAAAATACAAAATATAAATGTAAGTAATAGCTGTAATAAAAGTCATTTTTCATGCTTTTTATAAATTAAGACATCAAATACATGCATATCCATTATTTAATTTAATGCCAAAACCGGCAACTTAAGGTGTAGAAACAAAGTAAACATGATTTATTCATAAAGCCCATGTATTAAACAAATGAGGAAAAACTAAAGAGATGTTTTATATGTGGATACCAGGCGTACAAACAACGTTTATAGCTCCCTGAAGCACTTACACGACATATCGCCCGTAGGCTACTAGATGACTTTTATCTTACGATAAAAAGTTGTCCGATATTTTATCATGAGAAGTTATTAAAAAAAACCACACAAAAGACAGGTCTCTTTCACGCTGAACGGAAATTGATATTTTATCGTACGACGACTATAAAGCAACAATATCGTGTTGTTTGCATTTTGCAGTGATGCAAGTGCTTACTTCCCACTAAACAATATTCAATCGTCTGTCGTGTCTCAGACTGTTAAATGTTTTTGTGTATATTTTGTGTATATTTTTTCTTTTTTCAGTATATAGGTAAATCTGAATATTCAAAAAAGAAAAACAATGAGTGAAGAAACGGATACGCACATGTTAATTTCTCTTGTAAAAGCGAGATCTGTCTTAATAGGAAAATTCTAAAGAAATTTATAAAGACCGGGACACTACAAATATGCGTGGGAGGAATAATTTTTCGAATCGAAAGAAGATTTAGTGAATTAGAATGATAAATAGAAGGAAATGTTTTATAAGTTTCAAAATTGTTTATATGTTTATTTTTTAATATAAAATTAGTATTTGTAGATTTGAAATTTAATTTATTGCGTGTATGTATGTATTGTATTGTATTTTCAAACGGAAAAAAAGCTGAAGTTGCCCAGGCTATTCAAAGATGTTACCCAGAGGTAGACATTTCTTTGTGTAAACATGGTGCTTACGCTAGAAATTTCTATTAGGTGAGATTAGAATTCTTAACATTTTCGCTAACATTCTTAGTAAAACTGAAAAAAGTAAATCTGTAGATTTTTTTCATTATAAGATAATTATTATTAAATTTATATATTCTCATGATTACTATACATAATGCTTATAAAAGTAAAAGCAATAATAAAGTACCAATAATGTGAAAGTGGATAATATTACGATGTAAAATATTATTTAGTAGTTTAATTTTATTTATTCTAGTTATTTTATGTGTTAATTTTATATATTCGAGATTTATTCTGTTGACATATACTGAATTAAGATGGATAGTACCTATTTTTTAATTAATAAAATATAATATTGATAATATTTCATTACGACAGATATAATCCATAATAATATAGGCTATAACAGGGGATAATGAATCCCCCCTTTATAACCATTCTTCTTGACTGAATTCAAGTTAAAAATGTAATAACTAAGATTCAAGTTAAAAATGTAAAATATTAAAATTGAATAATATTTTACATTATAAATATTATTAAGCTCCTAAAGAGGATCCGTATCACCTATCAAAGGCTAGAACAAAATGTTAAAAATATTTTTTTGCCATTAACTATCTGCTTTTTGGCTGTAATACTACTATAATATTCATAATCAAAATTAAAATCTTATTATGCATTTAAAACAGAAATAAGAATTTATACTTTTGATAATTTATTTTCGTGAGCTCGCAAATCTCCAAAAAGACATGGAAAAATGCAACATTCTTCTTTTATTTAATTTGTTGGATGTACCCAATAAATCCTAACCGATTTATTTCGGTTTCGTAACCGATGGTACAATAACCACAGAGAAATGATGCGTCTACGATCCCATGATGCCACTGAAGTGTCCGAAAAATTGTTCAGTGAGAATATAGTGAAATATCTCACGATTTATATAGTCCATGATAAAAGTCATTCAGTGTGAAATATTATTATCACGATAAAATTATCGGACTATTTTAATCGCACGATAAAATTCATCAAATGTGAAAGAGGCCGTACAATAACTGAACAGTACGATGTTGGTATGATAGTTCAGTCATCGTATGTCTATTTTATTCGAGGAAACACAATCCACACAACGCCGAGGGCTGGTGAGGATCACATTATCGAGCTGCACTTAGAGCAGAAAACGCTAGTCAGCATGCAATGTTCTTGGAAATTACTGATGTAAGGAGTGGTTAACAGGCTTCAATTCATCTTCCAAGCATGCCGCATATGTACTCTATCAGATACAAAACCTGTAAGAATGCTGACCATTCCATACAGATGATAGCCTCAGTCAGAAGACAGTCGTTGACTAAGTTTGAAAGATTAGGATGGCATTATCATCCATAAATCCAAATTCACTGCCCTTGGTACCCTTACACAAACGGACATGTTGTTCTAGAATGATGCCCTGATAAATTTGCTCTATCGTTGCTCCGATATGAGCATGCAAATCTGCTCTGCAACCCTGTATAATGCCTTTGTGAGCAAACATTAATGCAGCACCGTAATGCTGGCATTCAATCATGCTTTCTTGGTCGTACTGGGTACATGTAGTTCTATAAATGAACGTCCAACGTGAATTAGATTGCAATCTCTACTCGTCGGAAAGCATAACACAAGCTTACTGTGACGGTGACTACATTAAATGTTCCATACTTTAGGCTAACCGCTGACGATAATGAGTTGTCATGAGAAGAACAGATCTCACACGTTTGCAAGCATATAGATCATACTGTCTCAAACATCTGTACACAGCTTGAAACGGTTGTACCCATGGCTAACGATAGCTAACATGACAGGTCAATAGTTGTACTCAGCTTGTTTCTTTAAGCAGTTACTACCAAATACTGGTCGTCATTAGTCGTTTTCACTCGGTCGGCTGTACTGCAACGTCAACTGAAATTTCTATGATCATGGAATCGTTGTCATTACCTAAAGATGACACTTTGGATGATTCAGAGTCCCTTGGCTATTGCCACCGGAGTACGCCCTTATTCAAAGTGGCCAATACTTCCACCTCGTAAAACATCAATCACATGCGTCCTCTGCAAACCTATGGGTTCGTGACACTGAGAGTCGAACTACCGGTTGTGAATACGTTTCGTTCTTTGTCACAAATCCTTATATACCCCTGTTTTATGCTCTTGTGATTGTGGCATACCTTAGGAACCAACAGGAGCCTAATATATTAAATTTTTAGAAAGTTTAGGAAAAGAAAAATGCTTTCACATTTAAATATGACATATTAACTTTAAATGAAAACAAATTTTCAACTTAAAAAGAAGATACAGATATTCAGCTTATAAAATAAAGATAATAAATACCTTTTATAGAAATATATAATTCTTATTAAACAAGATTAATGGAGTTAAATTCCCCTACAAAGCTTATAAATTAATTTCTCTTATTTTCATACATCTCTTGCAAGCTTAAAATATTTATTTTACATTTATACTTATTGTTTTAAGAGCTTTATGCGACATTTCCCACATTGCTAAAACTAAGTCATACTCTTTCAGTTATGATTTTGCCATAATTTTATCAAAATGGAGAATTATTTATTTAGAACAGAAATACTAAAGGACAAGCAAATGTATATTTTTGCTAAATTTAAGGACATTATGTATATATATATATATATATATATATATATATATATATATATATATATATATATATATATATATATATATATATATATATATATGTATGTATGTAAAAGTTCCAATGTAAAGACATCTGGAAATTTATAAAAGATTAATTTATCCTGCCATTTGTTATTTTGAAAATGATTTCTCAATATTTGCTATTTAATTATTTATTATTAACTTATTATTTATTATTGATGAATACACTATATGGATAAATTCCTTATAATATAACTAATATTGGAAGATACGTTGTAGCACAGCTCGTTTTTAAATGATCTCGATTGCCATACAAAGCACATTAGCTCATGAACCAATCAAATACTAATGAAATAAGACCGAATTTAGAATTTTGAGCGCATATGTCACCCTAATGTTTTTAAGTTGAACCAGAGAATGTTAACTCAAGTACATATAGTTTTAATAATAGTTCAAAATTATTAAGTTTTTACCTTTAAACTAAAGACTAGAGATTACTAAGATTACCTTTAAATCTTACAGTATATCTTTAAAATATCTTAAAATTAATGATGATTTTTTCTCAAAAATGTTAAACTGATGACTTAAATCTGTCTTTTTAATGAAAGATACGCATTAGAATATTTGTATATGCAGTGATTAAACTATCGAGCAGAAATATATTTAATGAAAAAAAAATTTGGTAGAAGTTGATTTATGGTCATTAAATAGAAAATTTACATTAAGTAAGTATTTTAATATAAAAGAAACTTGCTGTATATGAGATAAGTAAAAAATTGTTTTGAAACTAAGTTATAAAAATTTACATGAAATGTAATATCTCATATTTTTTTTAATTTTCCTTTTTTTAAAATTTTGAAATAATTTTTTTAAATCTATAATTGTTTCCTGAATTCTTCAATATCTTTAGAATTTTAGTTAATTTGAAATCAAGCTTCATCAAGGGTTAATGATTTTAGAAAAGAAACTCTCTTAGGGTTATTACTGCTGTGTTTATAAGTTGAAAACAACCATCTGTCTCTGTAAGACCATTATTTTTTGTCTCAACACAGTGTTCGATCGTTAACTGTGACTTTGTTTGCAAGAAATTTCAATTTACTCCAATCTGATTGGCTTTATTTTCTCTATAACTGTTTTAGAAAAGTTTTTGTTTCCTTTATGGAAGGAGAAAGCGAGACAAATGGAGAAGTACTTCAGAAAGTATTGCGTATCGCATTCTAGTTGTTTGATAGTAGATTTACATTACATGCTCTTTTGCCCATCATTCATGCAGATGTATAAATTTTTAGTTTCTTATATCATAGATTACTTTTCATATACAAGAAAAATTTGCATTTTGTATATTCCTTAAAATAAATACATGACTTAAATTTCAGTCAGCTCTCTATATCAATGTTATATTATGTATATAGTACACAGTACTTAAACAGAAAGAAACGAAAGTTGTAAATTACATTTCCAGATAAAAACTTTTCAACTCTTGATAGATTACAACTAAACTGAGTCTTCCTTAATCAACTGCTAGTAATTTTGACGTGGTAAATTTTTGTTAAATTTCTATTTTTTTGCTTTCAGTTTATGATGTGTGATAATTTTATACAGCTAATATAGTGTTGCGAATTCTGTAAATAATGAGTGTATTTTTTATCATAATGTGTTAATTTATTCTTATACTGCATTTTAGAATCTAAAAGTCATAGTTTGATATAATAGCTTGATTAGATGAGTTTTTATAGCACTGTATAGTAGAGTCCATTTGCGACGCTTTCCAATGCAATGATTATATAGGATACTTGCCAAGTTGGCACTGTTTCTGGAAACTTAATTTTTGGAGCAAACATTTGCGATATATCGCCAAATTTCACGCCAAGTTGGTCACATTCGAGATACCTTTAGAATGGTATAGAATGTTCTGGAAAAGTCTAGATGCTATATAGAGAAGACAGTTGATATCAGTTTCTCATGGAGCACGGACGTTACTGTGAGAGGCAGCTATTTCTTGAGCATTGAAATAGTGTGAACTCTCTGTACTGTGGCTAGATTGCTTTGTCAGTTGACTAGTACTGCAATGCATTTTTGTCGCATTTTGTAACTAAATTTGATTAAATTTCTTAACAATATTTGAACAATTACAGATGATTTTGTGGGTTATCAAAATAATTTAGACTGAAATCTTATTAAAAATACATTGACCTGAAATAACTATGAAACTCTTATTAGATATGATGCTTTTTATAAGATATTTAAAAAGTGAAAAGACATCCAAATTTATAGAAAAAGTTTCCTTTGTGGAAACAATTTAAAGTTTTAATAGAACAATAAAAGGAGATTACTTAAATTTAAACAAAAATAGACATGAAATGCATGAATTATTTATCCACTTTAAAATCTTAATTGTGCGACAGAATTTGTTTGTTTTATACATACACACATGTGATTGGATTTATATTACAGCACGTATGTGATGAACACAGAATCGTTTTGTTGTATAGCATGGATAAAAAGAATATTCTAATTTTATTTTAAATTATCTCTTTATTGGTAGTATTATCCTTATTACCATTTTTTCCAAAATACTTTTCGTAAAATGCTGCAAATAGTAATCTTTTTTCAAAATATTACGAAACAAATAAAGCAATACTTGATTAAAATGTAACTTATTCTACAGTTATGGATTTTGTTGAAAAATAAATAAATGTGTTTTAATTTAAATGGGCTAAGCCACGTAACATTTAACAACATATTTTTCATCGTGATGGGATGATAAATAAGTAATAGAAATTTTTTTTTGTCTTTTTTACGAATCACAAACTTACTTTTTTAATTAGTTTTGCAAATTATTGAATTACTAATAATCCAAATTATGGAATTATTTGTATGCTAATATTTTAGCCATTCGTTAACATAGAAATGAATTTAGTGAATGTTGCAGAACATTAATTTATGTCTTTTAAAGTGAACCTACAATCTTATAATTCTTTATAACATTAATCATAAAATATAAATAAAATAAAAAATTATTTTGCGTTAAAAAAAATCAGTGGTACGCATTTTATTCCATAACAAATCAGTACTGTTCTTATAACGATGCAGACAGCAAAACTATCAGCAGAAATTGTAAATAATCTTGGGGATGTATTAAAAGTCTTCGGTTTTTGCCATATAATTAATTCTTTAGTTCTATAATAAAACAATTCCATTGGCATAGAAGTCTAAATTTGCGGCCATATTTTCATATTGATGACGATTCTTATCTAATGGGAAAGTATGTATTAAGTTAGTATTAATAATGACCATGAAAATATATGTCGTTCAGTTTAATTAAACTCCTGGATGACAACATACTTTTATTCCAAATATTGCCATTTTTTGCTTTCATTGTTAAATTCTCATTATTAACTGCATTCATTACATATTTTTATCTGAAATTTCAACACCAAGTTAAATTTACTCACTTGTAATTTCCAAAAAGAGCTGTTAAAAAAGAAATTTACTTGAAAAGTCGTAATGGTGATGAAGAAGCTTTTCTTGAAGGAAACTTTCTTGAGTGACTTTTCCATAATTTTAAAAGACCATTATTTTTGTTAGAACTTCCAAGATAATCCTTTAAGTCCGAATGCTTATTGAGGAAGTAAAATAGAATAGCTAATTTTGAAGATCTCATTAGGAAGCCTTTTAAGCGGATTTACTTCATTTTTAGTGAATAATTAAACTTAATTATTAATTCTTATAATGTAAACTGTGTAACTGCAATTGCACGTGGTAAGTCTTAGTAATAGGACAGTGACTATCTTGTTTTCTTAATATGTCTCCGTAGACAATTTACTCAAGATATAAAATACCTTATGAAAACTGTTATGCTTATTAGAAATTCTCAAACTTTTTAATGATAAAATATTTATCAATAAAATGAATTATCATAGAGGTTCATCAAGTATTAAAGCATAATCTAATTTTAATATAACTTAATTGTATTCTCATAAATATACATAACAAAATACTTTTTTTTTGGAGGGGGAATCTATTTTAATATGCTTATTATTTTACTATTGAGATTTATGAAACTCTCTAAAAATTTTCTATACATGACTTTTCGTATCTTTGATTTCAGAAAATATTAAAAAAATTTAGTTAAAAAGTGTAGGAGATTTTAATAACAATTAACTTATCAGATTACCAAAGAAGGTAAACAATAATTATTGATTAACAGGAGATACTATAGTGCAATCAATGGTTTTGAAATGTAATTATTTTATTTTAAATTCTTCTACACATATTCTTATGAAAAACTGAATCTGAAATATTTTATAAAATGTTCAAAAAGTATTTCTTCTTAAAATGGTTATAGTGAAGGCATGAATATACTTTAAGTCATTTTTTTTCATCCTTAAATCATTTTTAGGGATATATTTTTAGTCATATTTCAGTTCTTAATATGTTGCAACAAAAAAGTATAAGCATTTCTTTGATTTCATATCTTCAGTTTCAATTATGCAACACGAGAAAAAAATCAAGTTAACTTTGTTGCAAAGTATAGTTATCGAAAAACAAATACATTTAAAACATGTACATTTACTTGCACACATAATCTTAAATACAATTTTATCTTTTAAGAGCATTAATATATGTTTGGTAAAATCAACTCTGTTTAACAATTTTACATTGTTTATCATAAAAAAATAATTAACCATACAAAATATCAATTAACTATAAAATAAAATTATTTTTATGACAATTGGGACTAAATAATATTATTTTTCATAATTAATTTTCAGTCTTATTTGTTAGAATTATTTTCTAGTTGTACATATTCTCATTAGTTTCGGATATAATTTTAGTTTTACTTATTACATATTTATACTTTAGAATTTTACTGTTTTGAGTTAACTGATATTTCTGACTTTAGAAAACAAGCTTGAAATGCTATGAAAATATGCTTTTGAAAGTGAAAGATTTTATAAGACTAAAATTTTGAAGCAATTCATAAATAGCATCTGATATTACAAAAATTTTTTGACAGAAAATAAGAATTAGAGAAAGGAGTTCTAGTGTTGTTTGTTATGTAATATTTCCATATTTTTAAATTTTGCAAGAATGCAATTAAGTTTAATCATTCTTGAATTAACAATGCATAAAGTAATTTTTAATGATTAAATGTAAAAATAACAAATAAAAGACAAAACTAATCATCAAGGCGCTCACATTATAAAGTATCTTTATGAACAGATAAATCTAAAGCATGGAGGATCAACAGCTTCAGATAGTTTCTCAAAAAAATTAAATAACATGCTTAAAACATCATGGGAAATATATATGTAAAAAAATACTAGTCCAATACTTGTCTTACAGACCTTATGGCAGAAGATTAGTGATGGCATGAAGAAGAATTACCTCACTGGAAACAGCAAGCTTAGTATTTAAGTACTATGGATTAAGATTATTATGGATAAAAAAATTATGGGATGTTTTAGATATATTCATCTGAAAAGAACTACAGAGGGTAAAGGAATATTTCTGGAAGTCAAAAGATCAACTTATTAGCAAAAGTCAATAAATATGGTATCATTGAGAACAGCCATCTTGTTTAAAGGTATTTTCAAAAGCAATCTACAGTTTTGTGATCTGTTTCTTAGTAGAAATATCTCTTTTTTTGAGTTTTATCTATGATTTTCGGTTTCAAATTGAAATTAATTTTTATTTTTCGTAAATGCATTAAAACTTAACAAACGTGATTAAATATTTATTATGTGTTTTTAGTTCTGAACTATATATACAAGTTACCACAACCCTTTTGAATAGGAATTCGTTTATTTATTAAATTTACATTCGATGTGTGTGTGTTAAAAGGATGGGAGTGAGAATGGCTGTGGTAAGGAATACGTGCCAGCTGCAAATATTGCAAAATAATCGTTGTCTCAAAAGTCTAAATCTTTGAATGTCGCATCTGATGAGATCATGGTACATTTAACGATTCCCAAGGAGATTTCGAATTAAGTATTTTTTTGCTAGAGTTAAAGTTCTATCACTGTTCGTAATACTTAACAATGTTATAATGATGGTTTTCCTTTTTACCATTATTGAATATAACCTCTTTAATTATTATATTATAATATATAAAATTAATCTGAATTTTCTACATTCCTTTAAAAAAAATTCTGTAGTCCAATATTTATAAAATACCGTCAAATAATTATTTATTTCCCTTTAATAAAACAAAAAACTACATTTAGTTTGTTAAATTAATAAACGAAATAAATGGAACATTTGTGTTTTAACTAAATATAGAAGTTCATTTAAATTTGATTTTAATTTTAAATTTAAAGGGGAAAAACTTTGAATATTAAAAATATAATTACAAATTTACAACGTGTTTTTATAAAGTTTTTTCAATATTACTAATGAATGTTCAGTACAAATTTTCATGTTTGCACAAGTTTTTGTTTGTTACACCTGAAATTCTTTAGCGGTTGAAATTCTCTTTGTAATCTTTTGATAAATTTTGTTACCACTTTTTATTTGCTTCGAATACAATAAAACAGTGGCTTATCCAATTGCTTAAAAAGAAAATAATAAATCCGTAAAACAATTACTTAAAAAAAATTTAGCAAAAAATGGATAATTAAATTACATATTACTTTCGACTTCAAAGCAACATTTAACCAGCAGTCTCATTATCAAACAATGTTTTAATATATTTAATATTAATTATAGTTCAATAAATCAGCAAATAAGGGATTTTTTTTGACACTGCTACTAGGTTAATTTAGTATTTGGAAACAAATTTCATTAGTATTTGAATATTTAACTTTTTTTTTAGTAGAGCTAGTTGAATATTTAAGAAGGGATTAAGTAAGTTATAAATGAATTTAAATATTTTATTCTTAATATTTACATGTTGTTTATCAGTGGATATTTTTTTATAATTTGTGTTAAATATCGGACACATTAAAATTAGTTACATTAGTTGCATTTTCATTCCTATAACAAATACACTTACGAAAGGCTTAATTTGATGCTTAACTTGTACTTTTAATTAAAAAAAAAACATAAAAATCATAACATAGTATAATTTATATATTTTTTTAAAAATGTCTCACAATCTTTAAATTAAAATCTTAAATTGTTTTAAATTGTTTATTGTTAAATTGTTTTTAAATCTTTAAATTGTTTATTAAAATTACCTTATTATATTAGCATTAGAATTTTGAAGGCAACTATAATATTTGATTTACGCTGTTTGAGAAAGTCTCGTTTCTTTAGTATGCATTACATTATGTTATTCAAAAACTTTTATTCAGCTGATAAAAGTCGTCAGATATTATACGAACAAGAATTAGTATTGTAATAAATGTTCTGATTTGAGCAGTAACTGTTGGTGCCGAAAGATGGCAATACTGCACAAAAGTGTATTTTTAAGGACTAGTAATAGTATATATTTTCATGAAATATTAACACAAATAAACTTGCGTACTCAATGAAGAATATATTTTTGATACTTACTGGAAATAAAGTGATTTGATAAGCTTATTAGAATTATTTAGAAAATTAAATAATGTGGTAATCGTGCAATTCTATATAATATATTAAGCAATAATGTTATTCAAGTTTAATTTTTGAACATTTTATTAGACATTGATTATGTATACATATATATTTGCATTTTTCTTCTAATTCATTAGTGTACTACTAGTCCTAATTTCTGAAAATGATTCAATAATAAATTATTTTCTCGGTCTGATTTAAGTTAATATATATCGTTATGCATCAAAAAAGGAGAAACTCAATCCGGTATTTTATTTACTGGTATTTTACTACAGACTTGTGAAATAAATTGCCAATTTTATAAAAATTACACCCACAATAGGATTTACAATCCTAATTTCTGGTAACTAAATTTCCATATTTCTAGTTCATGTTATATTATCACTCTGTCTTATTAAAAACAATAATCTGTTAGTTTAATATAATATGCATATTTATATTTTTAATGGTAAAACATACTTTAGTTAAAATTTCTCTTAAAACCCCTGTTAAACCTTAAAATTCGATTTCATCAGATTAGATCATTTTTACTATTAGTTAATATCAAACATATAATATTTATAATAGTTTATTTCAGATATTTTGGAAATGTTAATTAAAAGATAGTCTACAAGACTTTTATGAAAAATATACTTTTGTTGTAAATTCCATGCAACAAAATTAAGTCTATGATCATTTCATATTTGTTTTTGTTAAGTATGGTTTCTGAAATATAAATCGTGTTTAATTCTTTACCTTATCCATTAAATTGTCTAGATTGAATAACATATCTCCATTTACCATTTATTATGATATTTTATTTAGAATATTGGTATTAATGCAATGTGGTTTTGTCATTTAGGATATATTTAATTTTGTTAGAGTAAATACTTTTATTTTTCGGACATTTCTTATTTTATAGGAAGGCAGGTGGTGTAATGGTAGTGCTTCACCCTTCCTGCTTATAGATCAAAGGCTTTATTTTTGGTGGCGTGTATGGTCGATTCAGGTTTTCATGTTTCTAGTGCGTCGATAAACTTTAGTATCAAATATGCTTGGAAACTAAACACTTTGAGTTTTGCGTTAGGTGGATTATCTAATCAGGACAACCCACAAATCTAGAAAATAGATGCCCTCGATCAAGAGAAGAGATTCTGGTCTCGGCCTTATGTTAACTGTGGTGCCACTGAGTTTAGAATCTCTTTATACAAGAGAGTAATGTTTTATTTTAATTAGGGTCGTATATAGCTATAATTAATTAATTTAATAAAACTGTATAACTCAAAATTTTGCATAAAGTCGCTTACAAAGGAGAAACTTTTACGTGCATTCAACAAAATATTTCGTAAGAAAATAGGCAAATACTAAAACTCCAGTTTTAATTTTACAAATGATATCCAGATTGAAATTTAATACACATAATATATTATTGTGTGAAGTTATTTGTCAAGACTCGCTAGCAATATTTGACAAATATAGACATTTGTTTTAGTTTATTTCATCAATAATCTTCAATTATTAAGGTATTTTAACCAATGTGATTTGATGATCATAGAAATAAGTCAGTTCTGTGAAATTCCGTTCCATTTATAATTTGCAGAAATTAAAATGGTCATAAGATATAATTTAAATTTTGCTACAGTGTTGGATGATAAGTAAGTATTACTGTATAACTCTACAATGATTTCAATAACAGCGACACTTTATATTTTAGTGTACAAAATTAAGAGAATTTGTATATTTTGTTGAATTTCTTGAAAAGAACTGAACGAAATGTAAAATTCCTATTACAATGCAAAATGCAAATCAGCTACTTAAATTACGAAAGCGTACTTGCATGTGTGGATGGAGCCTGTAAATGTCCCTCAATTAATCAATGAACAATGAACAATCACTTGAATTCAAAATGTAATAGTAACAATGAGTAACCACCAACATTTAGATGAAAGACTCTGGTGTGGAGAGACTTGAAGCAGGCCACTCTCAAGTTCAGATTTGTTGAGAGTTCAACTCTTAATGCACAGCCTCGTGTGCAACTTATGGAAGCAGAAGATTGGATCTATCGAGAAAAAGTCTGAGCAAAGTCGTCTCAAAGCTATGACGACCGGAAATGAAAATCATTTGTTTGTTCTTGCGAAGCGAAGCAAAGATGCTATAGCTTCTCACTTCTCTCATGATTTGTAAATGAACAAAGGAATCCAAGTTACAACAGTGACTGTTTCCAGAAGACTTCATGAGAAAGAAGCTTATTTGCACGTGGACCTTTGTCTCGTTCACTTTTAAACACAGGTGAGTCCGTTTAGCATGGTGCAAAGAGTATAAAGATTGGAGTAGGGAACAATGACAGACTTTCTCTTCAATGATGAGTCACGATTCAGTCTACCCATAGATTCCCATTCACATGAAGAGAATAAAGTTCCCGCTATCTGCCCTCCAATGTCTGCGCAGTTGACCATTATGACCACGGAGGTTTAATGGCATAGTGAGGCATCATGTTAAATGGTCTCACGCTCCATAACTTTGACAAAGACAGTGAAACTGTTGTGATGTATAACGTTGAGGTATTAGAGACTTTTACTTTCTGAGGCCCAGTTTTCACTCAATTCATTTTAAAGGACGATAATGCAAAATAACATAAAGCTGTTCTGGTCCAAGAATTTCTAGAAAGTATGGATATTCGCCAGATAGATTGGCTAAGCAGATATCCAGACTTCAATTCTATGGACACGTCTGGGATATTCTGTTGAATATTAACACAAATAAAATTTATTATTTTCTAACATTCTTCTTTTACTTAAATAAAGTATTTACAACAATTTGTTTGCTTAAATCAATAAAAAAAATTTTCTTCGGTTTTGAAAGAAAAATACTTATCAAAACAACTTGTCACATATTATTATTTTAAAAATTAGTTTCTTTTTATTTCTGGTATCTAAAATTTACAATTAATAAAAAATAAGTTTTGCTCAAAGTTAACTTTAAAAATTGATATAATTTAACAGTTGTAACGTGAACATTTCATATAGTAAATTTTCACTCATTTGTTGCAGATTTGAAATATGAAATTACCAGTATAAATTAATTTATAATTCAATATTTAAACTATTTTATTCTCTTATATCTCAACATATAAAAAAACATATAAAAGTGAGAAAAACTTGTTCGCGTTATTCTACACCTTAACTAAAGCTAAGATAAAAATAAAAGGAAATATTGTGTGAAAACATTTTGGAAATAGTGTGAAAGAGGGCATTAGCTGGGATTTATTTTTTCCAAACTTCAAAAAAACTTTCGTAAGCATGAAACGTTTGCTGATTCTTAGGGTTTCTTCTATTTTGGAGCATTGTATATTGAGATCTCTGCCTATTTCAATAGATACTTGTTAAAAGTATGAAGGATTTTCTAAACTTTTACTGCTACAAAAAGTTTTGCCTCAAGTCTGTGGTCTACAAATACTGGTAAATGGGTTTTTTTTTTTTTTTTTTTTTTTTTTTTTTTAAAGGAATTGAAGAAATAAATAAGCAAATAACTGTTTTATTTTCATCTCTTTGCTAAATTTATTTTCAAACATTCCCTAAATTTCTCTCATCAATGTGCAGTTTTATCACTTATCAAGAATAGTATCTTTTTTATTTTTAAAACTTGTTCCAACCAACGAAGAGTTTTTTTAATTGAAATAAAAAACCAGATGAACAGCATCAAAATAACTTTCTCATTTTAAATTTCTTATTGTATCATCTAGATAATTTCAAAATCAATTATTTTTTTATATCCGCAAAACTGTTTTAAATATATAATGTAGCATTGTCATGCCTTTTTAAAATTTTGAGTGTCATTGATGCTTAGCTAATAAAAATCAATTGTTTTTATTTTTAAACATCAAAATAATATTTCTGAAAATATTATGTTAATATCTTAAAATTTAAATATTTAAAGAGAAAGCATTCCAAAATAAAAATTAAAAATTGTAATTCAATCATAAATTAATTTCTTACAAAAATGAATGTTAAAATTATTAATTAGCATTTGCACGAGGTTTAATTTTAAATTTCTTTTAGCTAATGGCAACAATTGATTTGTGTATTTAACTATAATTTTCAAAAGTTGGTTCACGAGATTATTTTGAAGTTGCATAAGTAAAGTTTGAGGATTGAAACTGAAATATTTGATTAAATAAAAAAATGAACTTTAGTATTTTTTAATTCTTGAAATATAATATTCTTCAATGTACACATACACGAGTTAATTGGAAAAATTTTATCTGAATTTAAAATATATTTTTTCATTAAAAATATGTCATTTATAAAAAGTCTTATTCAAAATCATTTTTCACAATTAAGAAAGGATTTGGGATTTATTTTTATGTGTAAAATGTTGCAAGTTCTATATTCATGTATATTTCAGGGAAGCCAGGAGTTATGAATACAGAATTTGAGGCTTTGGAACAATTATTTTAAACCCAAGAAAATTTTTGTGTAGTTTTAGAAGCTTTTAAGCCCTATTTGATAATCTGATGTAAAATATTTGATAAGATATTTTGCCGTTTAAAAAATTATATAAAATGAAATATACATTAAATAAAATGTAGGGTTTCTCAACGAAATCCCATATTTTTAAGTTTGAAAATTTATTTTAACTTTTTCAAATTCATTGGTTAATATATTTCTATTATTTACATTTTAGGAGGTATATTCTCCTTTTTTCTTTCTGCATTTTGACATACTTATTAGGTTGTTTGATCTACTTGAATGTTATATCTATGTGTGTGTATATATATATATATATATATATATATATATATATATATATATATATATATATATATATATATATATATATATATATATATATATATATATATATATATATATATATATATATATATATAAAACTCAAATGATTAAAAAGTGTTAATTTGAAAATCTTTAATTCATTATTTTATTCTTAAACTGAATATATTAAGCAGTATTCTAGCTACAATATGAAAGAACAAATTTCATAGTGTCAATCAAAATATGGAACTTTTGTTATACAAACAAACAAGCTTTTAATATTCCAGCTGAAATTATTAATTTTGAGAGGAGGAAAATTTCAATTTCTAATAATACTAATTAAAGAAAATTTTCTCATGTTTAGAAGTAAATTTTAATTGTGTGGTTAAGTATCTAATTACAAAATTTTTGACTGGTGTGTTCTGCATGGATTATCATCATCAAATTTCTCACGTGGAAAGATAAAGATATTTTTAATTAAAATCATTGTGGGATTCATTGCTCTTTATTAAGACAGTTGAGATCACACGTCAGAAATCAGAAAATGTCAAAAGCTATTGTCCACAAAATTATATCCATTAAAATGTCCAATGTGTTATTGGATAGAAAAATCGACTTGGTCACCTGAAGAAATGGATGCTAGTGTATTATTGGAGTTTCAAGGAGTATGGGCCATAACACTCAAGTACTGTTATTTTATGCATTCTTTTAGAAACTAAAATAAAGGAATATGTTCTTTAGAAATAATGACTATAACAGATCAATATGTTCTTCATAAATAAAAATAGATGAATATGTTTTTCAGAAATAAAAACTAAAATAGATGACTATGTTCAACAGAAATAAAAGCTGAAACAAATGAATATGCTCTTCAGAAATAAAGGCTAAATAGATAAAGATATATTTTATTGAGAAATAAAATCTTAAATAGTTGAATATGTTCTTCAGAAATAAGAGCTAAAATAGATAAACATATTCTTCCGAAATAAAAAAATATTTACATGTTTTTCGCAAATAAAAGCTGAAATAGATGAATATGCTCTTCAGAAATAAGAGCTAAAATAGATAAACATGTTCTTCGGAAATAAAAACTAAAATATATACATGTTTTTCACAAATAAAAGCTGACATAGATGAATATGTTCTTCAGAAATAAGAGCTAAAATAGATAAACATATTCTTCGGAAATAAAAACTAAAATATATACATGTTTTTCACAAATAAAAGCTGAAATAGATGAATATGATCTTCAGAAATAAGAGCTAAAATAGATAAACATATTCTTCGGAAATAAAAACTAAAATATATACATGTTTTTCACAAATAAAAGCTGAAATAGATGAATATGTTCTTCAGAAATAAGAGCTAAAATAGATAAACATATTCTTCGGAAATAAAAACTAAAATATATACATGTTTTTCACAAATAAAAGCTGACATAGATGAATATGTTCTTCAGAAATAAGAGCTAAAATAGATAAACATATTCTTCGGAAATAAAAACTAAAATATATACATGTTTTTCACAAATAAAAGCTGAAATAGATGAATATGATCTTCAGAAATAAGAGCTAAAATAGATAAACATATTCTTCGGAAATAAAAACTAAAATATATACATGTTTTTCACAAATAAAAGCTGAAATAGATGAATATGTTCTTCAGAAATAAGAGCTAAAATAGATAAACATATTCTTCGGAAATAAAAACTAAAATATATACATGTTTTTCACAAATAAAAGCTGAAATAGATGAATATGTTCTTAGAAATAAAAGGTAAAATAGAAGAATTAGCGTGCATTCTCTAACTGCCTGTATATTGCAAATAAGTTTTTTTTCTCAATATAAGGGCGGTTAAATATATGCATAGAAATGTCTTAGAATTGGGAATATTTTACGCTGTACATTATTCTGAAATGCGTATGTTTGGATACTTTAAGGTAGTAGATACTTTAAGGTAGTAGTTACTCATGTTACACCCATCAGATCTTGTGTTGTTGTCCTCCCCGATAACACTGCTGATTCCATAACCGTAAAACAAGTTTTCTGACAATATTCAGAAAATATGCACCAAAAAAATTTAACGTTGATCATGATTCTCTGTCGGTTGAATTCATTTTGCTTATCAGCGCTTTATGCTGGCATGCACAAGAGTTCAAGCCTTTATTTTTCTAAATTCATTTTCCTATAGTCGTCATCGAAAAATCTGCAGTCTACATTACACTGGTCAACAGTGGTTTTGGTGCCAAAGATTTTGGAGGTGATTTTATATGAATTCGATGCTCTGAATCCAAATATGCCATTAATTTTTGCCTATCAGCTTGAATTTTTAAGATATCAACATTTTAATGAATCATGCATTACACTATTTTAAAAGAAAATCCATGGTTTAAACAAACAAATTAAACAGGGAATTTTTATTATATTACATAGATAATGCTTATTAAATACAAAAGAAAACAGAAAAAGTCATGATTTAAACAAATTACTCACTGAACATTTCGGAAACTTCTTTTGCGTGACATTCTTGAATGTATTTTGGAACAATTCCGTTTTAAAGTCCAGCAGTAATCTGCCATCATGTGAGTATCCCATCTTCCTTGATAGCGATCCTCCATACATTTTATATCTTGGTGAAATCTTTCACCTTGCTCCTCACTAATGTCTCCTAAATTATCAGGAAAACGGTCTGAGTGGCTATGTAAATAGTGCACCTTAATGCTCATGTTACACCCAAGGGATCTGAAATTATTCAGCATTTCATTGACTAATTCAACATAGTTTTCAGCTTTGTGTTTACCCAGAAAATTTTGGACAACTGAAGCAAATGAATTCCAGGCTTTTTGTTCAATGTCATTCATTGAATTTATGAAATCAGGGTCTTTAATCAGCTGTCTTATTTGTAGGCCATCAAATATTCCTGCTTTAATTTTTTCCATACTCAGCTGAGGAATTTTTTTCCCTATATATGCAAAGCATGATCCATTCTTATCAAGAGCCTTTACAAACTTCTTCATTAGACCCAGCTTCATATACAGTGGTGGAAAGATGATTTTCTCTCGTGGAAATAAAGGATCCTTGATGATATTGTTTTCCCCAACATCCATGTTTTCTCTCCTAGGCAACTCTTTTCTAACCCAGTGTTGAGTTTTGTCTCTGCTATCCCAGAGGCACAAGAAACAAGGATATTTTCTGTGGCCACTTTGCTGTCCAAGGAGAAAGTTTACCATTTTTAAGTCTACACAAATCAAACATTGGTGTTCACGATACTTTAATTTTTCCAAGACCAAAGCTATGGTGTCATATTGCTCTTTCATTTTCGTTGAGTGAGCAATTGGTATTGAGCCATATTTGTTCCCATTATGTAGAAGAACACATTTCAAACTTCGCTTTGAGCTGTCAATAAATAGGCGCCAATCATCTGGAAAATATTCAGGAAGACCCATTTTTACCAGGAGTTCTCTAACAGCATGACAAAATACAAGATTTTGTTCTTCAGAGAAAAAAGGTAGCAGATCTTTCTCCCTTGTGCGATAGAATGTAATTTTCGTTCCTGGTTCAAGTAAATTTTTTTCCTTCAACCTGGAAGCCAGTAATTCAGAAGCTTTTTTCGACAGATTGAGATCTCTAGTGAGGTCATTTAACTCATATTGGTTGAAACATTGAGGAATTGATGATATCGTTTCAAAATCGCTGTCACCTTCAGTAGAATCAGAATTTTGATCAGAGAGACAATAAGCGTCCTCACAGAGTTCTGGTAGCTGGTGAAAAGTTGGAATTGGCACTTCTTCTGAGTGAGGGATAGGGCGTCTTGCAGAGACTAAATCTGGATAAGTCCACTTATTACGGCTCTTTCGATTGATTCCAGTAATATTTACTAGGCAGAAATAACAGTCATCAAAGTGATTTTTTGGTTCTCTCCAAACCATTGGTACACCGAATTTCAGGCTTTTCCTTTTCCCGGTAGTCCACTGTCGTAAATACTCTGTACAAATTTTACAGACAATATGTGGTGCCCAGGTTTTATCCTGATCACCAAGTTTAACACCAAAATATCCAAGATAAGCCCTCTTTACAAAGTCACTAATAGATTTTCTGTTTTCCAGTAGCGTGTATTCTCCGCATATGTAGCAAAGAATATCAGGATGATGTACACAGCTTCTTCTACTTAAACTCATTTTATTTCTATTCAACAACACAAACTTAGATACAAACTTAGATTTACTTTTTAACAACTCGTTACTAAAGAGAAATTTCATATGACGCTAACCTCTATCTATCTGCACCGCCGGAATTCACGAACTATTCTCAACTCTCAACTGCGGTTGAAGCTTTGAAGGTCAATTCAGATAGTGGACAGACATCTCCATCTATCGGATTTCTATGGAACTAACTGAATAGCACTAATAAGTAGGATTCAATCCCATTTATTAAGAATTTGTCAACTAATCAGTTATATATCTCATATTGTTTGTCTTCTTTTTATAATAAATGAATTAAAATAATAATTTTTAAAAATAATAATTAGTTATTTCTTAAATATTATTTTAAATTCACAATTGGTTACAAAAGAAGACTGACAATAGGGCAAATATACAAGAATCTTTCCCTGTATAAATTTTACAACACTTGTATTTGAAAGTACTAAATAGAAAAAAAGCATTGATAGATAATGACAAATCCTATTACATTTGCAATTAAAGCGTAATACATGCTAACTAGGTTACTTAATGATCCAAATGAAAAACATTTTTCCATCTGAGTAATTATGCAACATCTTACTTCAATTATAGAAATTTAAAAAAATTTATATTTTGAGTTTAATATTAAAGCTTTTAAAGTCATTTATCTATTTAATGAACAAAATAGTTTTGAATTCTTACAACATTGCTTTTCTAATAGTTAACTTTGTTTCTTGAAAACTTCATGCAGCAGATTCGAAAAAAGGGAATTCAAACGAAAATTTCTTTGAAAGTTAATGCAAAGGACAAAAATTTCCATTTTAGCTTTCCCTTATAAGCGGATTGTTGAAAATAAGATTAGAATAATTGAATTAACTAATTTAAATTCCTTGATTTAAAATGTGAACCTTTGAAGTGAAGTGAAGTGAATTATACGTAAGATAATAATTTTATGAAAAGAAATAATTACAAATCAGTGATGCATTGAGATTTTTTTTTTTTTTTTTTTTTTTTTTTTTAAAAAAAAAAAAAGAAGCGTGATAAATTTATTTTAAATTTCAACAAGAATATACTTCTGAAAAGCAATCTTTTCTAAATTGTAACTTTCATATTCTCAGTTAAATTTTTTTTAACTTAAATTTCTCTCTCTAATATAATTTATTTATTAATGTTCTTTGTATAGTCATGTAATGAACTAAGAATTTGCTACGTAGCATACCTGTCTTAAAACTATTTTAAATTTTACTAAGCCTTAAAACAATTTTTATTTTTTCATTCTATTTCTGTGTATTAAGAAATTTCAAGCTTTAAGTTCATGCGTTTTATTTAAATAGTCTTTTCTTTTTTTCAATTAATTAATGCCCTTGTCAGATAAGTTATTTCAGTTTCCGAATTGCGTTAAAGTGTAAATCTGTTAAATATGTTGAGGATTGTTTAAATTTTCTTTCAAATTATATATAATTAATTTCACATATATAATTCGATAACCAGTTTCAGCTTTAGAGATAGGGGAAATACACCACAATAACAAAAATAATTATTAACAACTAAATTTCATTTTTGAAATCTGCAAATTATATTTGTTAAATGCTCCAAATAGCTATTTTGAAGTTTAGTAGAAAGATCTAATAAGAGAAATTTTCTACAAGAGAATAAAAATTTTATTAAATTAACAGTATTTTTTTACGAAATACATTTTCTGATTTGAATCTTTTGAATAGATGATTAACATACGTCCATAAGTATGTTAATCATCTATTCAAAAGATTCACATAATCAACATACGTGCATAAGAAATGAAATAGTTCAATTCAATATTTTTGTTGTTTATGGAAGAGCCTTTGTTATCCTTGACGATTTGATAGAAAGTTGTTTAAAATTTGGAAAATTTTTCTTTAAAACTATTTTTTTGGCTGTCATTATGTTGCTCCACTTTTTCCAACTGAACTATATTTTGGTGTGGAGTCCAACACCGATCTCTTTTATTCTGCTAAAAGTGTCAAAATATGTTGTAAGGAAAAAGCTCCGTAACATCATTTTTCTTAATATCCTCTTCTAAGCAAAATAAAGACATTTTTTAAAAAAATTACTGCATTAAGTAAATAAGCAAAAATTTTACACATCATTGAAAAAGGAAAGACATTCTTGTACAATTAGACATAATATAGAATAATTACACGACCATAATATAGAAAACTTAAAGAAATTTTGATATTTTTTCAATTTTGATTTTACATTCGAATATAAACTGAATTTTTTCTCCACCTAGCTATGGAATACCTGGTGTATGTTTCGGAAGACTGGAAAGATCTTCAAGATTTTATGCTCTTAAAGTTTCCTACCAAACATCTTAACATTACGGCTATCCCCAAGCCAGCCGGTGATATAGAGAGAGTGATACTTCAGTTGCCTCAAACGCCTTTCACTCAATTCGTTGGGTTAGTAGCCGTGGATGCCAACAAGAACCGAGGGCGATTCTCCAACATCGTTCAGGTTATTTTAGAAGTTGGCACCATTGAGACTAAAAACATCACAGAAAATACAACAGTTCCAGAAATCCTTACTATAACGACTAATGATACTACACATTTGTACATGTTATATGGGGGGATATCTGGTGGAATACTTATATTCATTTTGATACTCAACATCATCATCTGTGTTTTATTTTGCAAGAGATGCAAAAAGAAACGTAGCTGTGAGAAGAACAATAATTTAAAATTATCAGTAGTTGAAGCTTTGGAAGAGACTCACGAGGTGATATTATAGACTACTAACCGGATCAAACTCATTTATTTCAGAACGTACAAAGGGAAGATTATTCCTCAAGAGAATAAACAAATCACGAATTTCCAAGAGAACATTGTGCACCAGCCTCATACGTTAGGGTTCTTAAGAAGATAATTTGCAACTCAGAATAGAACTCAGATAAAATTAACCAGAAAGTGACTCAAACATAAGCAAAGAATATCCATATAGAGAAGGATTTATGTTATAGAGGAATCAAGGTTATACAAGATTGTTTGGATTTTAAAATTATTATTCTTGTTTGTCTTATTACACTGCCTTTGTTATTTAAGTTAAAAAAACATCTATATACATTTTGACAGTAATTAATTTTATTAACTTATGTTCATATCATGTTTTAGTTTTGAAATTTTTTACCATCTTGAATAACAAAATCTAAAATATGAGTACAAATTAGAAGTACTTTAAAATATTCAATGTAGGGTTATTTCATTGCTCTTAACACAAGCCAAACTCGACAGCAATGGCTATGATATATTAGATAGGAACACTAAACTCTTTAATCAATATAAATATATTATCTAAAACGGAAAATATCACAGAAAATACGAGCTAATACTTCTTCAAATTTTTAAAATACCAAGAAATAGTATCTTATACAGATGAAAAACATTTTGTGTTATTAAACTTTAATGTAAATACTTATATTATTTACAAGATATATTTCTTTCTTGTGTTGTATATAGAAATCTCTATGAATCGTTGTTTATCAGGAATTTTATTTTTTATTTCTATTAAAATGTTAATGAGGTTTAGGAAAGGTAGGCTGAAATATTTTAGTGAATACTATGTAACATAAAATTACAAAATTTTTGAAAAGCTTAAATGTTAATTTTATTGAGTATTTCACGTAAGATGTTTACTTTTTGTGAGAAAATGACTTCAGAGTATAAAATAACAATAAATCATTTTCTTTTTTCTATTTTGCTTCTGTAAATAATAACCTATAAATATTTTATTGCTCTTGAAATTTCATGTATATCATTTCATTGCATTTGCATTTTTAATCTACCATATATATATATGTATATATAATCACAGTTGCTGGTTTCGTGTAAGCATATCACTGATTTTTTTGAAGGATAATCCGCAGCTCTTGTACGATTTATTCCTTATCAATCGAACTCAGAAAATTGCTCATAAGAAATTCAATGTCTTCCACAAAGCGTGTTTAAATGAATTGCTATGAAAAAGGAGGTTGAAACTTAATAATACAAACTTTACTTCTCCTCGGCACATTTGGCGGCTTTTGTGTGTAGGATGTGGGTTGGTATAAACTCGTCTATCATGACAGGAGATACAAAAGAGTTCAACGCTTCCTCGCGCATGCCTAGGACGCTTTTAAAGTTCTCTGATTGGATGTGATCCAAGTAGAAATTTTAGTTTTGAAGTAAACCGATAGATTAAACCTCTGCTGATGAAGATCTGTACTGTTGTTCCTATTTATGACATTTGGACAAGCCAAGCATGCTAGGCGACAGCTACGCTAAATAAGTCAGAAGTGTGCGTCTTCTGTTTAACCAGAGCACCACAGAGGTGAAAGTACAGCTTTGCTCTCAGACTTCCCCGTTAGATGGCACCAGAGGATCTACTCATTCAGTTGTGACTTTGATCTAGAAGGGGAAAAAATTATTTCGAGACCATCACACCTATGGTAACTACTCAGGACTTTCGATTTTACTTGTCTAACAAGCACGTAAATCGCATGTACTTGCTGCGTCTTTGGTGGCATTAGGTATCGAATCCAACTCTTTTGGACGAAAAGCAGATTCCCTGACCACTAGGCAACCACAACCCTAAATTTCGTTGTAGAATTAGATTTAGAAAGGAAACTTTATTTTCAATTGTGAGTGTAACAAATGTTTGAGAGAATAAACCTAGATTGCTGGGAAGATTTCTATAAGTGTTAATATTATAGGAGTCTATGCGGTTTGTATTTTCTGCTAATAAAAACTCGATAGTTTTAATTATGTTATGTTGATAGACGTTCTGCTAAAAATTTAGAAATCTGTTGCCATATTGATTCACCGTTGCGTTGAGTGTCGGCCAAAAAGAACTCTTAATAAGCTATCAGAACAAATTTAGAAAGCATTTGTTGATTATGGTGTAATGGCATTAAACTTTTTATCTCATCTCAGATTATTCATCAAAAAATGATATAATAAAAAGAGAAATAAAATGAATGTAACTTTTCAAAATCGAAATACGAAATTCTTTTTCCGATTTTATTAAAAATGATATCTTAAATTCTATTATTAAAAAAAAGAAGATAAGAATGATAATGAAATGTTAAAACTAATTTTCTCTGTATGAAATCTTATATCAATATTCTATCGCGAACATTCACTTTATCGGCCGCTGAATAATAGAGATAACTTTATAAAAGAAGAAAAATCTATAAATCTGTAAGACAAAATTTTGGAGGTATATCTTATCAACAATGAATAAAATGTATAGATCTCTTCTAAATACAATAATATCCCAATTATTGGCAGAAGTATTAGGTATCAATTCCTAATCAGTTCTGCAAATAAGATTTCGTTTAAAAACCACAAAATTAGGAATGAGAAACAAGGCTGATCACTTAATCCATAAGTGTGTCGGGCACCCCTGGAAACTTTGGTCAGAGAAACAGGTAGGGACGGCCTTGTCCCACATATGGATTATTGTGCTGCAAGTTTAGTTTATAAAACTGTTGAATCAATTAATTTTCACTCATTTGTTTTATGCATGATATTTTATAAATCTTTAATCGAATTCCAAATAATTATTATAAGTTTTTTATTTCAACGAATATTTAATTACACAATTTTGTCCACGCGCTGTTTTCATATTTCCTCATAATGTATCCCTCTTTTAGAATTCATCAAAAATTTATTTGCTATTTTAAGTTATATTTGAGCGCAATAATATTGTCAGTTCAGCTGAAAAAACTTACAATTTCTAAAATTCAATTAGCCATTTAACAAACTATTTTGCGAACTAATTTAAAACTATTTGAAAGCTCAATGTCTGGTTAAAAAAAAAAAGAATTGCTTTTTACAAAATTTCTGAGAATTTAAAATTAATCATACTTACAAAAACATCTTTAAAATATTTGTACTATTAGTAATACAGATATTTTCTTGATAATTATTTCTTTTTGGAATTTGGAAGAAAATATTATTTAAATGAATGTATGCATCATGCCTGTATAGAATAAAATGTTCCTTACTAATAATTCTTTCTTACAGAAATCAAAATAAAATAAGATGTAAGCTTAAAGTTAATATAAAATAAAAATGAAATGTATGTATTTTAAAAAAAAGGAAATAAAATAGAAAAATTTAATTAAAAGGATTACATTTTACACTTTTTGAAAATGCTGTATTTGAACTATTGTTTTTAAGCATTGAATCTATAATTCGTTTTTTAAGTTCTGTTTCATTAAATAAGGCAAGAATAAAAGTTTCCTTTGATTGTAGTTTTAAACCATTTTTTTTAATATGTTTCTTTTTTTGAATAGATAATTTCATTCTAAATTAACTAAAATGTGTCAAAAAAATTCCATAAATTTCACCTTTTTTTTAAATTTATTTCAAACAAAATGCCATTTGTTAAAAATATCAACAAATCTTCATTATTATGTAATTAAATGTAAAATAAATTGTTTAAAAATAAAAAGCTTAGTAAAATCTCGAGATGAAATTATTGACTATTAATCATTATAACTTCAGACCTAAATTTGTTATTTAGTTCCCATAGCAAGTGATAAGCAAACTTTTGATATTGCGAAACAACTCAACAATTGATAATTTATAGGAGAAAATTTTATCATTCCAATAAAGCAGATTGAAGATAAGGAAAGGCAGAGGAGAATTACTGGAATGTTTCAATTTATCGAAATGCTTGGGAAATTCCGTAAAACGAAAACATGTCGAAACTTGAATTCTTATACTATTATTGAGCCAGCTTTTGTCTAAATTTTATTTTAAAGAAATGTTTTATATAACTGTTATTGCAACTTTTCTTCTGTTTGACAATTTCTTCGTGTTACTTCAAGTTTCATGGTGTTTTATATTTTAAATTAAACAATTGCTAGAAATATGGTAATGATTTTAGTAATTATACTGATTAATGACGTTCAAAACAATTGAATATTTAAAATTGAAAGAACAACTATGTATAAGAAATGTTTTGATAAAAACACAGATTGAAAAACACGCTATAATTAAAAATTTATTTTATTTTTAAAGGATGAAAAAATTTACAAATCAAAATTCAAAAACTATTAGCGTATGGAATCACTCGAGAAACGAATTCTATCAAATTTAAATTTTTAGAAATTTTAAATGAACAAGACTTTTTAGTAAAACGTACATCTTTAAAAAATTTAGTTTTATTAAGTATACATACTTGAAACATTTTCATTATTTTCAAACAACTTGAAGATCTCTGGAACTCTTTTTAATTATACAGTCCGACAAAGTAACAACACTGACTGAAAATGAAATCAAGACTTACTAAATGTGTTACTTACAAAAAGTATAGAACGATGATGTAAAAGTAGATTATAAAATTTTTGTATGTTATTATTTGTATTATTTGTATTTATAATTTGTTTTATATGTAATTATTTGTATTTTTATAATGTTATTTTTTATTATAAGAGAGAGAGAGAGTAAGCAAAATTCAATATGGTACATAATTTTTAATTTAAGTATTTAATACTACTTAATTATATAACATACATTTTTTAATTAATTCCTTTTAAATTTTTTGCCAACTTAAATATTGTATTTATTTATTATAAGTTTTATTTGTTCATTTATTAAATGATTTTTCCCCTTCAATAGAGTACATCCAATCATACAGTACACACATCACTAATAATTTCTTTGCTTATACAGAAGAACTTCCAAGAAATTGCTTTCATTTTCCCGCTAATTTATATTTTAAAATACATATTTCACTTAAACTTTTTCCTCTTTTAAATTCCTTGCATTTCAAAACTACTTAATCATATTAAATAAAGAAAACTATAATTAAATTAATAATAAAAAGCAATTTAAAAAATTATGCATTTATCAATTATATCTTTAATATTCTTTTTCCTAATGTCGACAGACAGTCAAAAAAATCACGACTCTGTGCAGGCATAATATCAGTAATCAGATCTGTAAATCCAGTATCTAATTTATATCTTAAATAAAAAGTATAGTATATTATTTCATTCATAATCAATACTATTTATAGAATCTCAAAATGTATATTGATAATTTTTATATTCAATCTGCTATATTCTGATAACTCATAATATATGAAGGAAGCATTAATTTCTTACGTTAAATTCAAATAAATCATATACTTTATAATGTTTCGAAAAATAAAATATTGAAACTATTCGAAAGATAAAACAAAATATTTGGTAACAAAGTGTCACTCTTCAATATTTTTTAACCTAAAATTTCCTGGAATATCATGAGGTTCATATTCATTTTGGTATTGAGCCAATTCTTTTAGATCAAAAACAAAAGTTCACCTTACTCCATTTGTTAACTATATGAGAGTAGTTTGAAAATTTTTAACATATTTTAGGTTTTTTTCTCCATACTTATTCGTATATAGGGTTGATTATATATAAAAAAAGAGGCTTGTGAGGAAATATCTGAACCATTTTTACTTAAATGAATTTATATTTGGCTTAAGATTTTTTTGCAATATAAATTAATAGGAATACTTTTGAAATATCTCTTAAAGTTTTAAAATTTAGGTGAAAATGCAAAAAGTATAAATTTCGAAGAACTTTATCTGTATTACTGAAGTGAAATGCTTCTGCTGCTAATATTCTTCACACTAAGTGACAAGATAGTGATAAGCAATTTTGAATTCTTGAAATAAAGGATTGCATTTGTAGAAATAGGATGCATTTATATTCTAGAAACAAGGAAAGACTGATTTTAGGAAAATCTTGTAAATATTGAAATGTTTGGAAGTCTCCCAATTTTTGGCCTGTTTATTTAAACTGCTCTTTTAAAGCATATTATATATTTGAAAAAGAGAGAAACTTGAAACTTAATACGAAAATCTGAAACTTCTCGTCGTAAACAGTCGTAAATTTGAGATTTTCTATAAATTTCAAAAAAGTTTTGTATTTTATGAAGTTTTTTGTTTTACGATCCAATAAATTTCAAGTTCTCGAGTTTTGAATCAATTATGAGGATGCATACACTTTATACACTTTCCCTTTTTTTTTAAATTTTCAGCTCAAACTATTCTCATATTGCGAATTAGTTTGGAAGAACTGAATATTACAGATTTGGATATAAATTTAATTTCACAAAACCACAAAACTGTTTTTTATATAACATAAAGTATGAAACAATTACAATAAAAACTTCACAGTTAAATGAAAAGCTTAATTTTTGAGAAAAATTATAGATTTAAGCAAAATTTTGTAATATCTAATTGCTTATATTTTGTATGCTTTTTCGTCAAATAATTGATTTACCGTGAATGAATTTTAATACATAAAATACATTAATTTCATATAAATATTTAAAAACAAAATATTTTTTTCAATTTATAATACATTTGATGATGAAATTTTGTTGTACTGTGAAGCTTTATTTCTTTTCTGTTTAAAAATAAATATAAAATCTGCGTTTAATTAACAGTTTTTTTTCCAAAAAGATAATGCAATGATTACATATCAGTTTATTTTCATTTGTATTCCATAAAGATTATCAGAAAAAAAGTTTACCGTATTAAATCAATTTTTTTAATTAAAATGTTTTAAAATGTTGCGCTTAACTTTATGAAAGAATTTAACAAATTTGTAGTTTCAGCAATAAAAAAGGACTTGTTTGTCTGCTGAAAAGAGATTAAATAATTCTCAATACTACTGATAATTATTGTGTTTTTTATTTCTTTTTAGAGACTTATATCCTTTCACAATAGTTTGTAAAAGTCATAATAAATTTATATTTATGGCTTCAAAAAATATTTAAAAATAATTTCTGCTATTATATAAGAATTAATCCTATCTTTTATACTTATAATAAAACACACCTTGTTTATTATTTGGTGAAATACCTAAATCTTCAAACCTATAAGTTTAAAATCAGTCATTCGAAAATTCATTTTCACTTCAAATTAAATACTTATCGAGGATTATATTTACACACACATTATTATATTTACACACACACACACAATACATTTTAATCTAAAGGCACAAAAATAATGTACATTCTTCAGTAATAAATCACGTAAGTTGATTTACAACAAATATCTTTAGTAAATTTATATAATATATAAGCCTATTTCTTAAATTATTCACTAAAATATAAAATGTCAGCAACACATTTTGATAGCAGTCTCAATATAATAGATATAGTTTTTCAAACATAATTAGCATTAGATTAATATTGATTTAATAATATGCAAGTCTTAAAGGATGTTTTTTTTATTTTATATTATTTCTTTTCAGTTATCGATTAATATTTATCATTATTTGTATTATAATCAGTTTTAACTAAGGATAAATTTGAGAGACTGTTTTAACATGAAATTTTCAATGAAGTTTCCTCTGCTTAATTTGTTTTAAATTTTTTAATAAGAACTACCTAATTTCAACTTTTCAAATTATTAAAAGAGTACTTTCTAATTTTAACGTTCTAAAATTACATTAACATTCAAATACAATGATGTATTTTTGAAAGCAATACTTCACACCAAAATGCTATTCCTGTACTTATAAAAATGAAAAATTATCAGTGTTTTGTATAAAGAAATTACTAGTAACGTTTGAACTCAGACTAATTAGATGTTTTCTTTTTATAAAGAAAAATTAAAATTCTTTTAATTAAAAAATTTTATTATTTTGATGTCTCCTGGCATGAAATTTTAAAAAAAATATTTTAAATTGAAAAAGAATTATTTTTTAAATTTCAAAGGTTTTTTTTTAAAATTTACGTATCAATTAAAGCTCAGGCTTCTTTGATATGATGCATTGTGTTGACTAAAAAAACCCTTCTCCATTGTTGTTTTCTCTGAAACAAAGCATATTAATACAATAATAAAATTTTGATACATAAACTCCCACTCAAAAAGTTTTCCCAAGCAACTTCAGCCAGTGGGGAGTCTTAAACTCACCATTTAATTAAACTTTAAGTAATCAAGTATTTTTTGGTTATTTTGGGAGAACAAAATGTAACTTAAACATCTGCTTCTTGTTGAAGATGGAACATCTTCCACTACAACAAGTATTTTATCTACAATATACACTAATTAGTATTTTATCTACAACAAACATTAATTAACATTTTATCTACACAACAATCCCTCTTTACAACTTGGAGGAAATTGTCTTTTTGTGCACTTAGTTCCTTCTTACTTTAAAATATCTTAAGATTCATTAATCTCTTAACTTAATAAAGATTATATACATCTTTGCAAAAAGTATTTTTAATTCTTCAATGTGGAGGCATAATATGATTTTAAATTTTGAAATTCAGAATTTTAGTATTTAGACTAATATGATAGTTATATCGTATTTCACTCTCAAAGAATTTTCCTCTATAATCTTTTCCAAATTATATTCTCCTAATGATCACCTTAAGAACTTATTCCATTGGTTTATTCTATTTTTTATCTCTTATTTATGTGCAATTTCCGTTACTTGTTTTGCCTCATCTGAATATTTGAAGTTATTTATGTCGCATGTTTTTTTCTCACACTCCTTTTTTCTTTCGATTTAAATAAATAGGTTTGAAATGTGAGGACAGATTCTACAGACTATGAAAAATAGACGTATTTAATAATAAAATAATCCACATTGATATACTATGCTATGTACAGTGAAAATATTTGAGGCTGGGTAAAAAAAGGTTTGCACAGAAACTCTAAAGTAATTGATGATATATCGCAATCGAACAACTATTAATAATAATAAATATAAAATTTAATTTTAATTAAAAATTAAGATCAATTTTTTTTAACTTTAATCATAACCATACTCAATAAACCACTATCTAAAAATCAGATTCATTCACAATACATCAAGCAGGATTCACATAACTGTTGAGACAGAATATTTTGAAGGGCAAAAATGTCATTGGTTAAATAAAATTGTTTCTACTTGAGTCTCATGAATAAAACAGCAGGTGTCTCCATGATGACTCATTTCCTGTAAGACGTAACTTAGCAATTAAAACATTAGCAACTAAATAATCTTAACTGCAACGCCATGTGCTCCAAAATTCACAGTTTTGTAAAACATATCCTGTTCTCAAGATACTACCTTAGTTAAAATGCCATAGAAGCAATGTCAGATGGCTGAGAAAGCGTGAAATTGAACGAATTCTAGTTTCTAAATCCTTTTACGGATTTTAGATTTAATAAAAAACTTTATTCAAAATAAACTGCAATCAAAATTAAATGGAGCATAATATATGAAACTTTCAATAAATGAACTTCCATCTCATGTACAACACAATTAAATGGATTGTTTCTTATGTTTAATATAAATATTTCCAATTAGAACATTTTAGATCAAAACCATGTATTATCAGATATTACCATACCAATGAAATAACTATCTGCCTCCATATTTATTCTAATTGTATTCAATTATATCATGTTGCCAAGAAAATCATCGTAAACTTTAAGTGTATTTTTCAATGATGAATACGTTACAAAACAAATTTTGTTTTGTGTTTATCCCTTTAAATTTCCTTTCAACGCATTAAATCCCCATTCCTGCAAGGATATGAAAGTAATGGTCTCTAACAACCGCAAGACATCTATTTAGAGGGCCATATCTTTCAAAGAGCACTGTAATGTATCTAAATTTGACACGAATAAACACAACTAAATAAGATAAAAACACTGCGATATATTTCAAATGATGTATGACAAAATAGAAGGAGTAAGGAGGATAAAATGAAATTTTATTGTTTACTTCTTCATATTTTATCCCTTGATACGAAACATTTTTCTTGGGCAACACATGGCCAACATCATGGAAAGAAGCACATTTTTCTTCTTGCTAGGCTGGTAAATTCTAATTTGTTCATACTTAAGTATTTTGGTCAGGTTTTCTGCGGCTTATTATTTGTTTAAGTAATACCAAGAAGGAAATTTTTCTCTTCTGGCTTTCTTAATTCATACATCCATTTTATTTTTCATTCTCAAAAAAAAAGGGGGAATGGAATGATTTGGATTATCCATTCTATTTGTCAAAGCAAGTTAAATATATTATGAGAAATTGTGATTATGTTTCCGCAAGAAAAATAAATATCATATTCTGATTTTTTCTTTTGGAACTTTATAACTTTCATATAAACTTTCATATATAGTCCACATTGTAAGATAAATGCTTTCATGAAATAATCTCATTTTCAAAGCTTTCTTCAAATTTTAAGATCAGCATTTCATATCTCTTCATTTTTATTAATTCAATAAATTCAAGATATAGATAATTATATCAAATAATTTCACGTATTTTTTTCTCTTCATCTCAATTAATATAACAACTTCAAGATATTGATTATTATATCTAATTATGCTAATGTTGTTTATTTTTGCTTCGTGTATTAAATTTCTGGAAATATTGTGCAAGAAGCATTTCAAAACTGGAATCTAAATTTAAGAAAGAGAAAACAAATTGCCTTTATAAGTTTTAACTTACTTCAATTAAAAAATTGAACCATAATATTTCGAAATAGTTAATGTAATATAAATTTCTATTCTTGAATATAATTATTATTGTTATTAAAACATATATTACTTTTCTTACAATTCTTACAAAATTGAATATATTAAGCATTTTTCCTTTAAATTTGGTATTACATTCATTTGATCAAGCTTCAAATTAAATAAACCTACATCTTTCCTTTAATGTTATGACACATCTGAACTGATGACTGTTGTTTCCTATTTCAAAACAAGTTGGTAAACATTAGAGTCATTTAAAATAATTAACTACAATAGATTAGTAGATAGAAACGACTATAAATATATTTATTAAATATCACTAAAAATTAATGAGAACTATTCAATTTTAAATGGTTTTAGTCTGAGTTTCATTTTTTCTGCTAAAGTAAAAAAGCAATCACATAATGTTTAGAAAGGTGCATTTTTAGTTAAAACAATGCTTGTGAATTTATCACTAAAATTTATTTTCTTGCAGATGAAATCTCGCAGAGTTTAGAATACAGTTATAATATTTTCAGGTATTTCTATTAATGAACATATTTTAAAATACAAGAAGTCACAAAAATAGACTAATAATAAGCGGTTGTCAAATGATCGAAAATATTTTATTAAGAAACGTAAAAATTTGATTTTTATAAATAATTTTAGGTGTAAAAATTTATGCTATGGATTTTATTAAAATAGTATCCTTAGAAATATCATTAATGTTCTAATATGAAATAGTTTAAACATCACAGCATGAAAAGAAGAAAGAAATGTTGAAAATATAATCACAACATAATGTGCTTTCTAAAAATATATAGAAAGAGAGGAGCTGCAAAACTACATATATACAATTTTAAGTTTTTTTTTTTTTTTTTTTTTTTTTTACCTACGTCCATCTTTGCCATCTTTACCATTAGATGACGAGCAACCCAATAAATTGTGTTGATGAAGTAAAAAAAGTAAATTAAGTAAATTATGAAATCATCAAGAAAAAAGTCTTGATCACTCTCAGATAAAGATTTTACTATACGTTTTTCCTGTTTGTTATTGTGGAAATGAGCTGGTTGGGCGAGCGAAATTTATATAGCTTCGTAGCTACGGTATAGGTTGGAGAAATAGGGGGATTCATCTTCTTGTAAAAGAAAGTACCAGAATTAAATGTTATATTATATAAACACGAAACACGCTGTAATACTTGGAGAAGAAAAATACATAGTTCACAGAACAAATAAACTATTGCCCATATTCTGCAACTTTGAACATTGGCAGAAATTTGAATGTATTAGGTTGGGGAATAAGTTCGTAGCGTTTTTACCAAAAACATTTATTTAAACAAAAAATAATAGTTATATCAGTAAGTTAATCAATTATATATTCACCATTGCTGTTTACAACCTCTTTCCACCTCTCGACCAATTTTTTGATGCCGTTCCGCTGAAAATCGCCTGGTCTGGCGTCAAAGAAGTTGTTGAGCCACTTTTTAAAGACCTCTTGGTGCACTTGGAAAGGCTCGAAAAGTATCCCACAATCAACAAGGAGCTCTACATTGCCCAGCTACACCGCGTGAATGAGGCTATTCGACTGAAAAGACTCAATCGACATGGTCAAACCATACTCCTTCATGACACCACCATGCCCTGTGTTACACAAGTTGTTAAAGCCACACTCCAATAGCTCGAATGGGAGGTCGTTCAGCATCCACCGCATTCTCTGGACCTTGCACCGACCGATTACCATCATTTAGGATCCTATTCAAACCATATGAAGGTCGTAACCTTCGATAACCAAGAGGTCCTTAAAAACTGGCTCCACAACTTCTTTGACACCAGACCAGGCGATTTTTGGCGGAACGGCATCAACAAACAGGAAGAGAAGAGGAAAAAGGCTGTAAACAGCAACGGCGAATATATATGATTGATTAACTTATTAATATAATTATTGTGTTTTTGTTTAAAAAAAATTCTTTGGTAAAAAGGCTACGAACTTATTCCCCAACCTAATATAAATGCTTTTCAGGTGTATTAAAAGTGCTTCAAGACCATAAATTATATACCTTCATTCACATGAAATAATTGCAAGGAAAAATTGTTTGTTAGTGGTTCTAGTTTTTCAGCAGAGACTTGCTGCTGAGAAAGCCTAATATTAAATGGATATCATTGAAGGATATTTTGTAAGCTTTTAAGAACTATGCTGACAGACATTCTATATTTTTAGTAATTTCCAGAGCTATGCATTTCCTAAAATAATGCTTGACGCTTCTTTTAGTGCTGTAGCCATCTTTTCGATTGTTTTCTTTTTTTCTGCCACATTTTCTATCAAATGAACTTATCATTTCAAATTCATCAATCATCTTCTTAAGCTCGTAAACAGATCAGAGTCACTTCACTTCTGGAATAACTTCAATGCAAGTGCTGTACATTTACCTTTCTCGTAATAAATAAATAATTCCTTCAATATTAAAGTCCTGAGGGAGAATAATTGAAACCCTCTATCTTCTTTTTTATCGCTTTTATTTTTCCATCTCTTAATCTCAAGTGTGATCGCCTCTTTATCCACTGAAAATCAGAATATATTTTAAAGCAATATTTTTAGCACATCTTAAGAGCATCGTATAATTTTTTAGTATCTTTTTCTTTCTCTAAGTAAATTTCCTTTGCTTCAATCACGTATATTCACTTGAAAAATAGTAAAACTTGATATATTTTCGTTCTAATTCATATCATTATTTTTCGTCACTGTCGAAGTGCTATTAGATGATAAAATAAAATTTGAGATATTATTTTATATCCTAATTTTTATCATATCTCAATATTTGCTTTTCTTCATTTTTCAAATCAATTTGATATTTCTTCTCGAAAGTTTTTCAGCATTTCTTTTTGACCAAAATATTTGCTAAGAACCAAAATTTTTAATAAGTACCAAATAATTTTTTGAAAATATATGATTAAAAGTTTTCTACTATTAAATTGAAGACAAGAAAAATTATGTACTATTAAATTAAAATAATTAATTAAAGTGAAAAAATTATTTTTCTAAAGAAATTATTTTCTGTATATTAATACAGATTTTTCTAAAGAAATTATTTTCTGTATATTAATACAGAAAATAGTTCTTTTGACTTCGGAACATGTCCGGAACCATAGATTTCATATTTATTTCATATCATACCTGCTAAACTACATAGAAAATATTCAGAAGATTTTTATCTTTTCAAAAGTAAATTTTCCCCATAATATAGTGATTTTTTGTTAAATGTATCTCAATATATCCTCAAATAACATTTGGATAAGTCAAGTTAGACTTAAATATGCAAATATTTAAAATTCATTTTAGTTTAGTATAGATTTTAATTAACACAATTCCCTCAAAAATGTTTTGCTCAAAATTAATTTTGTAAATTAAATAAATTATTTATTAATATTTGATTTAAAAAAAACTAAATTGCTTATTCATTTAAATTATTAATAATTCAGCTCTGTTCAACCGAATAAATTTTAAATATAAGAAAATCTTGAAAATGTATTCTTTGATTATTATTCTATAGCATCGGTGTACTATTTTGCTTTGTTTCATTTTTCAAATCAATTTGATATTTGTTCTAGAAATTGTTTCAGCATTTCTTTTTAACCAAAATATTTGTACTTAACAAATATTTTGGTTAAAAAGAAATGCTGAAAAAATATAAAGATATTTTTTTTGAATAAGTGATATTCAAAAAAATATCGTTATATTTTTTTGAAAAAATATCGTTATATTTTTTTGAATATATATGACTAAAAAATTTTCTTTCGTTTTTTTTTTTTTTTTTTTTTTTTTTTAACTATAAAATTTTTTCTTCGTTTTATTATCAGTTTTCATTACTAGTTGATTAATATTTAAATACAGATATTTTTTCTAATATTTAATGTTTAGGGCTTAAATGTTGATGTCGGTATAAATGTTTAACATGTACGATTTCAAAAGATCAATTTTAAATTTTGAATTACAAATCGAAATTAAATCTTTTCTCTTGATACTATCAAGATCTAATTTAACTATGTTTGTATACTGTGTATAAAATTCTAAATTTGGAAACCTAATTTTGAATTCTATACAGAATTAAACATATTCATCATTGAGTTTAATACTTTTTGCTCTTCAAAAATCTTCGAAACATCAATCCAAACCTGGAATAGCTATTGTTATATCTTTCAAATTTAAGTAATGAAAAATAAAAATCAAAGAGATGTTTTTAAATAGAATCTTTGAGTTTTTTCAGAGTATTCATAGTTAAAAACTTTTTAGACCATAAATACTATTGTTTACATCCGTCTACATATCGGCATTATACTTAATTTGATAATAATAAAATATTTTTTTAGCAGCATAATAGAAATAAGTTCATTGAGTAGAAATATAGTAACTAAAATTAAGAATGACATTTTTATTTAATGAAATATTTACAGTCAAAAAAATATGTATTTAAATTTTAAGAATATAAAAATGATATTCAAATAAGTTAAAAGAATATTTCTTATGTCGATAATAGGAAAACTTAGAAAATTACTAAAAACCAGATTCCCAATTTAAAATGCTAGTCATATTTTGATCTTATTAATTATATTTGTGAATTATTTGATTTATAGAAGTTTCATTTGACTAATAAAAATGAACATTAATTTTATTTGTTCCTAATAACTACATTGTTGAGAATAATAAATATAGCTTTAAAAAATTTGAAGGATAATATTTTAAAATTTTCTATTTTTAATCTTAAGCATATTATATAAATTTATTATATTTTACTTACCTTTATTACTTGTGAAATTTATGTAAAATATGCAAAAGGTGTTTACACATTGGAAATAATATTTTAAGTAAGGAAAATAAATACTTATAAATACTTCTGAAAAGTGCATTTGCACTAATGCTAAAAATGCTTGATTCTTCTAACGATTGTATCATAACAAGAAAGCAATAAACTAAATTTTAAACTTTTTAAAATTTGATATGATCATGGTTATACTCATATCAGCCATGAAAAGATATGAGAGAAATCAAATTTAATTTTTAGAAATAAATAATGGTATAGTTGTTATGTACTTTATATGTTTATATCATTTTTTATACTGAAGTCTTTTACTATTTTAATGAAATATATTTAATATTGAATACGAAATTGTATAGTTATTTGCTTCCTAATCTTACATTTATATTTAAATACTCTGATAAAAAAAAAAGACTTAACATAACATTAATCTTGATACTGACAATTTTGATCAAAAATTCATGAAAAATAAGGATAAAAAGTGAGGAATGACAGATTTTGAAAAATGACTTAAGTTTTACAAAAAAATAATTTTAAACTTTTTCCACACGAGAATGAGATTAATGAACGGTAGTGATTAGAAATTATTTCCTTACCTTATTTCTTGGTCATAAAATAAAATGTTTGAAATATTTCCTTTTGAAGTGATAAATTGCTATAATTTTCTATATTTAGCTTCGCATCATTTTATAAATTCTGTGTAAATTTACGTTCAAATTAATTTCAGTTTAATTTATAAATATGTGACATTTAATCTTTAAGATTGCATTTATAATTATATGTCCTATATTTTATATATTTAAAATTTTGAAATATATATATATATATATATATATATATATATATATATATATATATATATATATATATATATATATATATATGAACAATTATTTTTTATTCATCATGAATATTATTTTATCATTTTTAATGAAAATTTTTTTGCTTAGGAATTTTTTTTCAAATGTTTTGATATTGTACCATCTTTATAATGGATTTTTTTTTCAGCTAAGTAAATTGTGTGCATTTTGAAAATAAATTAGCTTAAATTGAACAATAAATAAATTTAAGATATACATCACTCAAAAGAAAATTAAGGAATTTTGAAATGTTGGGACAAAAAAGATTTATTTACTTTTATTTTCGAATTGTCCACATATTTAAGAATATTAATATTCAAAATTTAAACAGTTTCTCTAAATATTTGAGAATTATTTGTCATATATTTGGTCTCTAAAAAATAAATTAACATTATTAACAAGAATATCAACATGTAAATTAACATAAATTAGCATTGCATTAACATAAATTAATATGTAAATTAACAAATTAGCATTGCATTAATATAATTTAACATTATTAATATGCATAAATAATTATTATTTGAATCCATGTTTCATAGTCACATACAATTTATAAACTATATAGGAAAAATGGGTTTCGTGATCCCATTTTTTATATTATGATGGGGTTGCCTAGTAACTAAAATATTTTGTAAGATTTTTTTAAACGTCCATTTTTTTAATTGTAGAAAAACTTTTAATATACAATATGCAGTATTAACATTTCGCAAAGACGGATACCCCCGCAAGAAGTAAGTTTTCATATCAATTAACGCAAGAGAACTGCAAGTTCTCTCCCCGTTAATTGATATGAAAACTTACAAAATTCCTATTCTTACACATGCAGCTTTCTACAATAAATAGGATTGAAAAGAAATCTCTTACTTTGACGAGTATTATTTAAAAAATAGGCCAAAATGAGGCTTTCATTTATATTCACAGAATTTATTGCTAATCGATAATCTCCTGTGTAGATAAGCCATTTTTAATAATCGTAAATGCCCTACGTAGATAAGCTATATTTAATATGCATAAAACAATCTTAAAATTTAATTATCAGATGCAAAAATGCAGTATTATTATGATGTTTAGTCTTAATACTAAAATATTTTACTCATAATTTGCTTTCGCACATAATTTCAGTGATACTTTATACATTATTGCAGTGTAATTTATTTTTATCTTTGAGATTAAAATTTACTTTTTTGAACTTGGCACACCAGTCACAGGTGGTTTTTTCATCTATAGAACCCACTCCGTACGCAACGCAAATGCTGCGAGCAACTTCTGCGGTCTTAGAACCTTGATTTAAAGCAAAAAAAGGTTGTTGTTGATGTTACTTATGACACTTGGACAAGCCAAGCTCGCTATACTTTGGCTATGCGAATTTAAGTCAGTAGGGTGCATCTTTCGTTTTAATCGGAGCTCCATAAAGGTGAAAATACGTCTTTCCTCTTTTATTTTAAATTATCCGATAGATGGCACCACCAGTGTTACCATGGGTACAATGATTTGGAGAAAATTTCCTGCCACTTCAGATCATTGTAAAAATTGAGGGAGTGAGTCCCCTGGTAGTGCCATCTATCAGAGGATTTTGAAAAGAGCAAAGACGTACTTTCACCTTCGTGGTGCTCTGATTAAAACGAAAGACGGTTCCTATTGGCTTAAATTCGCATTGCCAAGGCATAGCGAGCTTGGATAGTGCAAGTGTCATAAGTAACAGCACATGTGTGTTAAGTAAAATATAAGTATAATCGCTTTTAAATGATTAGTTACTTCTTTTTATTTCCATTAAAGAAACGCAGATAGTATTGAGATCTGAAAAGAAAACAAAACGGAAAAGTATTCAATCTCATTTCTCAGATGTAATACTTAGAATTATAGCTTTATTTTTTGATTAAACTTATTGGAAACTGTAGTTGTACTGTGCACCTTTTATAACACCAAACTGCAACGTAGTATTTCTTAGTATTATTAAAATGGGAAAATAATCTTATTAAAAAGAAATCCTCTTCTGTGTCTCCCATTTTGTATTTCTTAATCTCATACGAAATATTAAATTATTTTAATTTCACAAGCGAAGATGAAAAAGGTTGTTTAAAAAGATGACAAATTTATAAGTAATTTTTTAAATGTATTTGCAAGGACTTCCATTAAAATAATTTGTTTGAATTTCCTTCATACCAAATTGATTACTTAAAATGAATGTACATTTTTTCACTTTTTTCGAAGCAAAAGTTTGAATAAATAAAAAAAAATAAGAGACATTAAATACATATTTCTTACTTCTATTTGATTATTTTTTACACATCTTCACGTTTAATACAAATATATATCTATATTTAACTATAAATTATCTAAAGTATTTTAAACACCTAATGGTCTAGAACTATTATCTAAAAACTAACCCATATTAGAAAATGTGCATTTATTCATAAAATTATCTTTTATTTCTGAAACATATGCCTTGTGTATACTTCGCATGCCTTCAAAAATTAAAACCTACTGTTCCACACGTTTTTTAGACGAAATGGTTAATAAATGATAAAGTAGATTAAAAATAATTGTAGATTAGAAATATAGGTAAATAATAAAAGATAATTATAATTTACAAATATAGATCGAAAATAAATGCAAATATAAAGTAAACTAAAACTAAATAAATGGTGATTGAAGAATACTAAATTGCCAAATGTTACATAATATGTAACGATGTTATTTAAATATATATACATAATTGAATTTATTAACATACATGATTCCTTCACAGCAACAAATTATGTAATGTAGTCATTATAATTTTTATCACAATTTAAACATGTATAAAAAATAAATTATATAAATACACTTCCTTTTATTCTTATACTTAATTTAATTTAAAAATGAAGAAATCAAGAGCAACACGAAAAAAAAAAATCTGAAATCCATGCTATAACATTTCTTTCATATTTTTCATTTTTATTAATTTAATAATTTTTCGATCATTAATATGTATAAAAAAATTGGGCCCGTGACTGCCTAGTGGTGAAAGCATCGGCCATCCGTCCGGAAGGGTGAGGTTCGATTTCCGATGCTGCCAAGGACTCACCGATATACGTGCTCATTAAATCTGTGGAATCGAAAGTCCTGCATTCGGTGGTTGAGCAGTAATCATGGGTGTCTGGAGAAAATTTCCTCGCCCTTCAGATCAATGTGGGAGTGGATCTTCTGGTGGTGACCTGTATCGGAAAAGTTTAGAACAAAGTCATACTGCCACCTTCGTGGTGCTCTAGTTAAACGAAAGACGCACCTACTAACTTAAATTCGCCTAACCAACAGCATAGTGAGCTTGGCTTGTCCAAAGTGTCATAAGTAACAACAACAACACAATTTAAATTCGCAGCAAACTTTGTATTCAAAATTTCGAAGTGAAACATAGCCTATATTTTAAAATAAATGAGACCAATGATCTGCAGAAAATTTCCTCCCCCAACAGATCAATATCTAAATTGAGAAAACAAATTTTCTAGCGCTTCCATATGTCGGAGGATTTTAGAACGAAGTCGTATTTTCACCTTCATGGTCCTCTGGTTAAATGAAAGATCCAGCCTACTGATTTAAATTTGCATAGCCAATGGCACATTGAGTTTGGCTTGTCCAAGTAACAAAGAACAAAAAAAAATTTTGTAGTTCAACAATTCAACCTAAATTTTACGTGTAGGTTAGGATTTGGAAATGTAAATCTGGGATTAATTTAATCACGTGTGCAAAAATTGATCATATACTAATGAACAGCATCTAAATACTTACAATGAAATATAGAGAAAAAAATTACATTAATACTAATACATGTGAGGAAAAAAATGTTGCATTATTTTATTTCTTTTAATTTATAGTAATTATTTTTTATAATTTTATTCCCAAAGCCTTTGAAAAATTCATGAAGTTACAGTAGATAAATCTAAGGTTTCTTGAATTAATATTATGTCCTTGTATTTAACTTCCTCTGCCACTTTTTATGAAGCTCCTAGTCTGGTATTTTTTAATATTTTCTTTTACACTATGCACACCAACTAAAATTTTAATAACAGTAATTTATTTGATCTCTGTGAAACAAATATTTCCAATATAAAACTTTTGAACACAGTTTACATTTTTCAAGTATTTTAAGAAGCTTTTAAATAAATTATTTTATTATTGTAGCTCTTCTTCGCTTTAAATTTTTATGTTAGGAAAATAATTGATAATGACATAGTATGTTAAATGATAAAGTAAGGGAAAAAATTTCGAGTTTGTTTAAATTTGAATTCAAAATGTAAAATAATTATTCATTTATATTCAAATTAATTTTTTCTGGAAAAATATATTATAATGAATTTAACAATGCAAATAATGCCGTATAATACAATCAATAAAAAATTTCATGTACTTTTCTAATTATTAATTGCACATTGTTATGTTATGCCATTTTTACTATCAATTCATTAAAAGTAGTATTTGACTTAAGGTAAAAACGAAAATCTGTTATGTTAATAATTTTCTTTTACTGGCAGTTTTTAGAAAAGAAATTAAAGTAATCTTCAATTCTTCCTTTTAGAGTTTTATAAAGTATCAGATATCCAATGAAATTATGAATAAAAGATTAATTAGAAGGGAAAAAACCAATTTTATTATTAATTATTTTTGATGTTATGCAACGAATAATTTTTACTGATTAGAATTCCATTAAGAGAATATTAATTTCTACTGTAATTTTAATCTCTGGAATATTAAAAAATGTTCTTATGTAAATAAAAAACTTTTATTACAAAATAAATTGCGTAAGTTGTTATTAAATAATTCTAGCTTTATTAATATTGTAACTGAATGGAAATATTATAAAAATTTCTATTTTATAATATATTTGATAGTGCTTGATATATTTGATCTAAATAAAGTTCACCGTGACTAAAACAACTCAAATTGTTCTTTTTTTCAGCATTTATTGAATAGAAAAATTAGTTATGCCGTACATTTTACGAGGCAAATAATTTCATTCCGGTTGTAATTGAAAAACATTGTTGTCTCATGTATATTGAAAAAAATAATAATAAATATAAATGTGTTATTATTGTTAGTTTATTGTAACATTCCTTGTATATTCCCCATTAGGGGAAATATAATTGTTTCTAGGTATTATAAAAAATGATTTAATTTACTTCGATTGGAGTGATGAAGGAATTTAAAAATTAAGACAAATAAAAATTTGTTCTCAGTATATAACAGGAGTGGCCAACTTGCGATTCGTGGACCCCATGCAGCTCATTAAAGTATTATTTGTGCCTCTTGATAAATTTACTCGAGTACCCTTTTCATTTTTGGGTTATTATATTTTAAAAAATTATTATCGTTCCGTATGTGTTTCAAAATGCTTTCTAAATTGTTGATAGCAAATATGAAAGACTAAGTGAAACGATAAGTGCGCAGACTAAGTGCGCAGTTTTCGATGAGTCATATCATTCTTATCTTTGACGGAAATTTCATTTCCGTCAAAGATAAGAATGATATGACTCATCGAAAACTGCGCGAGCGAACAAGACAGTGAAGTAATCGCGCGTAATCGACTGATTTTGAATTAAACTTTTCTTGCAATGGACAGTTGACGTTGTGCTCCAGAGGAAACAATTTGTATCACTCTTGCAAAGGATATAATTTGTAATCTGGAATTTTTAGTATCTTAACTATAATTTGTGTCGTAGTACGTAGCACGCATTGTTATTGTTTTAAAAACACAAAATTTGTATTTTCTAAATTTCTTTATTTGTTTCCAGGTTTTTTTAATTATAACAACAGAGAACGAAAAAAAAAAAATAAGAGCAAAAAATAAAAGTTTTCATTATGAATGAGAGAATAATTTTTTTTTTTTTTTTTTTTTTTTGACAATACCGGAAAAGCATATTATTTGTAACTCTGCGATCAAAAATTAAAACTAAAAATAATAAAGTCAAAGAGTATATGAAACCAATCTTCCACAGTTTTCTAATCAGTATCCACCAAATTCCAAAATTAAGATCCAATAAACTTGCTTTCTTAAAATTAAATTTAAATAAAAATAGTCAATTTTGATTACCCTTAGTAATCAATCTAATAATGTCGCAGAAACCAGTTTTGTTATTGCCTGGAATATTGCTCGCGCAATATGCCCTTATGGAAAAGCAGAATTTACTAAAAAAAATCTTGGAAGATGTACTTAAAGAGTTTTATATCCAAATAATGCAGCATTGCACTAAATTATTTTGCCAAACTCCCATCTCGAGACACACAACCGAACGCCGCAAAACTGCAATTAATATATCTTTTGAGTGTAATTTAAAAAATGATTTGAAGAATTGTGTTGCAATCAGCTTAACAATAGACGAATCAACAGAAATCACAGGTCTTCCGCAATTGGTAGTTTTCATGAGTTTTCTTTCATCTCTCATGAAAACTACCTTCATCTGATATCGTTTTTAAAGAAGAATTATTAGATTCAGTAGCACTTCAAGAGTCAACCCTTGGTGTCGATATTAAAAATGCATTAGATTTCATGGTGAAAACTTTTGATATGTCTCACTATTAACTTGTAAGCATTGCAACTGATGGAATTCCGGCTATGTTTTGTAAAACAATCGATCTTGTTGGACTTTTCAGAGATGATTCTCAAATTCCACAATTCATACTGATCCACTGCATAATTCACCAAGAACATTTCGTTAAAAAATATTTAAAAACGTAATAACTTTCCTGGTGTTATAAAAACAATAATAAACATAAATTAAATTCGCACCAATGTAAAAAATCATCAACAGTTCAAAAATTTCCTTGAAGTATTAAAGGACGAACATCTTCCAAACGACATTTTCTTTTGTATTTCTCGATAGTTATCTAGTTACAACTTATTAAATCGGTTTGTAGATTTGTTTGATTCGATAACTACATTTCTAAAAGAAAAGGAAATAACCTATTAAGAATTAAACACTAAAAATTGTTTACAAGACTAAATGTTTTTTTCTGATGACATGGAATATTTACAAATACAAAATCGCAGGCAAACTTTAAAATTATATTTGGTTTCTCATAGTGCATATTTAATTTTTAAACTAAATTACAACTTTTTGAAAAGCTTATTGAAAATAAAACATTTGTCATTTTCCTAGAATTGAAAAAATTAATCCAATATTAAACAAAATATATATGCATAAGAGATAGAAAAAGTATTGACGAAATTCCAAAATAGAGATTTCAAGATATAAAATATTTTAAATCGTCTCTTTATTTTTTTTTTTCAGAATCCATTTGAAATTAACATAATTCAAGGTGAGTTTTCCATTTTCAATAAAATTATGATCCAAAAAGCATCTGTAAATTAGAATTAATAGAGATGCAAAAAGATCAAGCTCTACAATTAAAATATAAATCGACGCCAATTACTGAGTTTTGGAATCTTGTACCAGAATTGAAGTATCTTGAATTTAAAAAAAGCAGCTTGTCGAATTATTTCAATATTCGGAAAATTTTACTCTACTTTAAAATTCGTAAACTCCAATTTCGACTTTTTTTTTTTTTTTTTTTTTTTTTTTTTAAAAATTTCGAAAAATGTCACTGACTATCAAGGAGCTTGGCCACCTCTGATATATAATAAAATTCTATCGCCAATAAAGTTTTAACATTCATAACAATTATCGTCTTTCAGACAGTAAGTATTATGAATGTTAACATTTTATTGGGGATAGTTTAACAAAGTCTATTGTAATATATTTTAAATATCAACTGCATATTACTTTCCTAGAATTTTTTCATAAAAATAGTATTTTATTGGAATATCAAAAGAAAAAGCAAGAAAAAACAATTCCAAATATCCTTTTTATTTATGCCAAACATCATTTTATCCATAAAATCTATGCAGATATCAGAATCATAGTACAACTATATTTATCCAAATGTGTGGTGTTCTATCGCGAAAACCTTACTTTTACAACAGGATATGGTGAGCAGAAAATAATGACATTCTATAAAGAATAATCAAACTGTAAACTGTATGAATTGTTTATGCGCGATATATATATATATATATATATATATATATATATATATTTGAACATCTGTCTTTTATTGTCTTCTGAAGTTTTTTTCCATAAGTATTGAGCTGTATTTCGAGTGTCTCAAAAGAAGAAACTTGGAAAATTTATATCTTCTTTTACAAATATGTTTACATATGACAGTTGTTTTTCTGAAATATTTGCATTTCGTTTTGAGACAATAACTAAACCCAAAACTATGTCATTGGCGCTGAAGAACATAATATATTAGTAAACCTTGGCTAATTTGCAATTTTAATTAACATAACCACACAATGGCTAGATTTATTAAAAGATAAATTTTGATAATTTTTGATTAGCCTTGTGAGAAAATTTATCAATATATAACTCCTCTGTTTATAAAAATAAATAATTTCGTTTTAAACGTATTAGAATTGAATATTGTATGAACAATCACATTTCCTTCATTTTTCAGAAGAAATTGATGTAATAAATTTAATCATATTTATCTTGATACCTATTTCTTTCAACGTATTACAAATTAAAAACTGTTTCTTTTTTTACTTCATTCATAGGACAAACTTTTGACTGTTTTTTATTGAGAGAAAATGTTTTGCTTAGATTAAAACACAACTAAATGGTAGTGACAACGCAAATCAAAATACGAAACAATAACTGTTTTTTTTATTTATTTAAATCACTAATGTTGCATGATAAATCTTATCAATGTACTCTAGTACGCAGTGCTACAGCGACTAAAGCAGAAAACATTTCATGTCATCATCTTTTAAATAATTCTGCTTGTTATTTTCAGAACAATCATAGGATCAAGATGTTATACAAATAAGGTAAAAATGGAAAAATGTCCTACTCTATTTAAAAATGGGCCTAATAATTATTAAATTCTGTTTTTTTTTTTTTTTTTTTTTTTTTTTTGCAATAAACAAGAGCGATGAATTTGCATATTGACTATTATATATCTAAGTATTTTCTTTGGTATGCAGATTTATTTAAGAGTAGATCTCAAAAGCGGCTTCAAATATTTTATCACAATTTGAATCAGTGTTAAAACCTTCAAATGTATTTTAGACCATATCCTAGAACAAATTTCGTAGCTCGGTTTTCTTTTACTACACCACTAAAACTCATTGTACACAAGAATTTTGAAATAAACAATATTAATTTATGTAATTTATAAAAAAAATCATTCACACTCACTAAAATAAAGAATGTGTCTCATGCAAGTTTAAATAGAAGTTACTTTCGCCAAACTGAATTAAAAAAAGGATATTTAAATTGTTATTTTTCAAACATTTCTATCATGTCTTCATGACTTATTTTCTTTCAAAAAAATTCTGTAGATTTAGAAATCTACTCGTATTTCAAACCGTAACTTCAAAGAAATAACTATAGATTCTATAAAATATATAAAACAATAAAAACTATTTTTTCTTTCTTATTGTAAATCCTTCTATAACAGAATTTAAACACAAAGTTGCATATGGATTTTAAAGTTTACGCTTGCTGTATGAAATTTTTAGCCTCCAACAAAATTGTCTATTCCTTTCGGAAACAATTACTGCAGTTACAAATACCTTAAATATTTCTCATTTTATCCATTATGTGAACTCAGTTTAATATTTTTTTGAATTGTCATTTGAAAAAGCGAATAAATTTGTAATGTATAAATAAAGAAGAAAACTGGTATAATAACTGAGCATTAATTTTCAGAGGAAAAAAAATTAAATGCATAGTTTTAAAGAATAAAATGAAAATCTTTGATAATAAATATCTTTTCACATAATGATTTTTTAAATAATTTGAAATAATGATCAAGTCTTCATATTTCATAAAAGAGGCTTCAGCTTTTTATTTTTATAATACATTCAAATTTTGATTTTATTAACAACAAAAAAGAAATTGCCTTATTAAAATATTGTAATAAAGAAATTTTTTTTTCGCCATGCCAATTTTTCCAACAGAGTAAATTCATAGAAAGTGATAAAAAGTGATCAAGATTGATCAAGATGTGTAAGAATGTTCACGCGTAAAACTATCTTGTAATATTTCATAAATTGCACCTCATTAAATGTATCGATTTTTTACTGTATTACCGCACTTCCTATTTATTTTGTAGAGTACGTTTTTTAATAAGATCTTTTGCTTTAATTATTTTTAACACTGCGAAGTTATAAGCAAAGCTTACAGATTTTTTTCAGTTTTTTATTGTGATACAACTTAAAGATTATAAAATAAAAAGGCATAAGTAAAACTATGTAAAGTGAAAAATCATTAAAATTAATATTGTCAAAAAGTAGAATATTTTCTTTAAATTAAACTCAAGATTCATGTATTAATATTTGGAATTATTTTACATATAAATTCGTTTATTTTAATTGTTAAAATTACAAAAACACAGATAATGTATCAATGATTTTACCTCATACAGAGAAATTAAATTTTGCTAAAAGGACGCTAACAGAAATCTTAAATTAATGAAGTTTTATTGTATTAAAATTTAGAAATGTTTTCGTATGGCACTTATTATATCTTCAGTGATTAATAATGCAAATTAGCAATTTTAAAACAAAAACAATAACACAAATGAAACTTAAATTTGTTTGTAAGTTTTCTAACAACAGTTTGTCTTAGCTATTTTATATAAATGACTAAAAAATAATGTAAATTGAATAATAAAATAACATTATAAATGTTAGATAAAAGTTAAATAAAAATGATAAGTTATTTATCAGTGATAAGTAATTCTAAGTTATATTACATTATATGTTTTACATAGGATTTGTGTATGTGCAGCATAAAAATTTTAACACCATATGTTATGTGAAATACACACTATGATGCCCAATAACTACATCAAAGTATAAAAGAGAGAATTGTACAAATAAACTGATTAAAAAAAATTTTGAAAATTATTTCTAATCCATATTGAAAACCTTTAAGAATATATTCAAGTACTATGCACCCTATAATCATATAACTGATAATATTACATGAATTATTTCCATGTTAGTTTAAACTGCGTAAATTTTAAAAAAAAAAACCTTGTTTAAATAAAGAATTTATTCTTGAAATCATTTAACAAAATTAACCTGTAAATTTTCTGAAAAGTCTTGAAAAGTTTAATCTTGAGGAATCTTTAATTGTAACTGCATTATTGAAAGTATCAATTTAGGTAAATAATTTCAATTTCTGATTACTAAATGTAACACAGTTAATTCTTTGTGCTTCCAAAATTATATTTAAGTTTTATATTTCTTAATTTATAAAATAAACTATATACTATTTTTATTTTAAACTATCCTTACTTAAATTTTATAAATTAAAGAAAATCACATCTCTTTCAATTCGCTTTCATTATAATGTGTAGGGCAAATACAGAGCAACAACAAAATGCAGACATAATATCATATGAATGAATAGGCAAGCTAAAATTATTGTACTTTATTTTTCACTGTAAAAAAATGAAATATAATGCTGAAATTCAAATGTAAGCATGTTCATAAAATCTTTCAATGCATCAAAGATGATTTCTGAATCCACATGATAATATTTATTTTTTTCAGTGAAATTAACAAATGCAATGAAAATATTTTATCATTAGCATTATTTTATAATATCATTTCATCAATTGAATATAATTATCTTCTTGTTCATGCTATTGCATTTAACACATTTTTTCATATCAAGCTTTTTATTTTATACATTTTAAATATTATGTTCAAAATATACTTGATTATTATTATAGTGTGAGAAAGTAAAGAATAATATGCAATATTTTAATATTGATATGCAGTGTAAAATCTTAAATCCAAATACTGTATATACTACACTCATGTAAAACTGTATATACTACACTCATTAATACTTTGGAAAGTAAGTGTAACGCTCATAGAGATTGGTTTTTACTTTCATATATCATTGTTCTAAATAAATTGTTTTTTTATCGGAAAGAACATAAGCTAGCTTATCATTCAACAATCCGAATGTTCACGGACTATCAATCTTAAGGATGTGACAAATCACAATCTACTTCTCTCAACTTCAGTATCAGACTTGTATATGAAATGTTGCAAATAATTAAAGAAAATCAACTGCATTGTCACTCTTAATTACAGATTAATCCGTTAATTCATGAGTGAAGCTATAACGTTTCATGTAGTCATATTCAAGGAAAGAAAAGGATTTTTTTTCCATTGAACGTTAAATTAACCAGCTCAATGTTGAATTGCCTTTTTGCTACAGCACCCACGCAGATGGAGAGATGGATTTTCTTTTCTATCTTCAGTCACGTAATTTGTGTTGCTGTCATCAATATTATTTAATTGTCTCTGCCGCTGAAGCTTGGCGTTCTCCTTCAATACTGTTCTTAGCACAGATGCTGTATAATTCAGGATGCCGAATTCTGAGTTTGATGATTTTTTTGGCAGATTTTCTTACGTATCTGACAACCTGATTTCATATTACGTTCCAGATATGGAGATTTATGACAACTACGCAGAAAATTCTATTTGGCAACCCTATTATTTACCGCATCGCGCAAGTCACAATACATCATTTTGGCAACATTTTTTCATCACCAAAGAAATTCGGAATTTAGAATCCTAGATTATATGTCATCTGTGCTCCGTTCTTCGGTTACCATGGTAAACGTAAAATAACTTTTTATTTTGATTTAAGGACTGTTGTCGATATATTATATTCTTTAATTAGGCTGTTCGTAATGACTGCTTGTTTCGGATTAACTGTCCTATTTGGTTAATTTTATCTTTTTATATTTTAATATTTTTTATAGTTGCCTTCTTCTAAAAATGGCATTCAGTGAAAAACGCTGGAAATATTTTGAAAAAATATGGCCACTATACTTGCATTAACTATTAATAGCTTAAGACTTTTATTACGTCAAAGAGACGTAGACCTATAAGAATTAAGAAAAATTCTATTTTGACAACCCTAGTATTTACTACATTTAGCAACATTTCTTCGTCTTCAAAAAATTTCAGAATTAGGCTTAATGGATTACAGGTTATTTGGAATCAGATAAAATAGATTGAATCAAATAAATAGAAATTAAACAACTGTAGTAAGAGATGCTTACTTTTTAATGAACAAAATCTCTTATACAAAATTTTAATCAAATAAATTAGTTTCTGCATCCTAGTGTATTATAAAATATTCAGAAGGAAAAACTTATCTTTAGAAGTAATTAAAAATATCAAATTTTTTAGTATAATTTTTATATCAAATATTTAAAAATCAAATTTTTTTAACAATTGCTTTGGGAATTATTAAGAAGGAATATTATTTTGGTGAGACTGATACATCTTAACAGTTATGTGTTATTCTAGCAGTTAAATGAATACATTTTTATATTTGAATACACTTATCTTAACCTTTAAATTAATTCAACATATAGTAAAAAGCAAATTAGCTCAGTTAATATCTACTTATTTCAGGGTTATTTTTCAAATTTTTTATTCCTTCCATATAAAAAGGAATTTTGATTTAGGTAAGAGAGAAAATAAGGACCGAAACTTCCCTATTTGGAATGTTCTTTGTGAATTTTTTTTATTATTTCCCAAGAAAATATTACAATGCCTTATTTTCACAAATGGCTAAATTCTTTTTCACTAATGAAATTATTATTAAGTTAAGAACATGTTTATATCAGCAAGATTTTTATGCTTCAGTTGCTCTTGATAGATTAGAGATTCATTCTACTATAAACTATTTCTTGCGTCTTATTTCCTGAGAAACTTAATAAGGCATGTAAAGATTGTAAATATCTTTCCTGGAAGCCAGTGTTAAAAGAAGCAAATTAATTATAATTAAATTTATAGCATCTAATTAAATAACGTTATGAGAAATCAATCACGTTTCTTTGAGTAGAGTAATAATTGCTTCTAAAATGTGTTTGCTAACAGAGTTTTTTACGAGAAAAGTGTTTATTAATTAAGGAATTATCCTTGAAATATTTTATTTTTAATTTATATTTTATAAATTATTTCTATTTTTTGTGATATACTGAATTCTTTATGCACTTACTCTAAGAATATATATATATATATTATTCTATGGAGTAACTGTGTGAGATGTCCCCCAAGAGATTTCTCGCCAAATCTGCATCATTTGTTTTGGTTATAGAGTTTCCAGTTTTCAAATTTGAAATTTTATTGCTTTTTTTTCTAGGTTTGGTTTTTTTGTGTTTTACGTCATACATAGAGTTTTTTAAAGTGGAAACAGCGTTAGAATTGCTTGGCGATGAAAAAAAGTAGAATTATCGTCGATGGGGAGATATACCTTTCTATATATATACATAATTAATTATATAAATAGAAATGTGAAAGTATTCTTGATTTCACAGCAAAGAATTCTTTCATTAGAAAATCTCTTTGCAGATGTAAAGGTTTATAATGACATGAACAGTTCTACAAAATAATGTTAATAGCTAATACATATAAACATAATCAAACTCAAACTGTGATAATATTTCAAACAACTGATTTATTGCTTTTTCATATGCATGTATTAATTTAATAATATTTTAAATTATCTTCTTGATTTAGTAAATTAATTTATTTAGCAAACTCCAAGCATTTTCCACTAACTTGACATCTGGGAAACAAGTTTCGAATCTGTAATGCCAATTTTTTTTTCTCCAGAAGTCTGCATCTTGTTGTATTAACGATATATGAATATAATAATTGACGTTTACCTTTCTCATATAAAAAGAGTAGCACCATATTTTCAGTCAAAATTTATAGGTTCTCCATCATAATGTTTTGGTAAATCAAAGAAAGTTCTATTTACTCGTGAAAAAATACAAGATTTATTAGAGCAACATAACTCTACATTGCTTCTCACCATGCGTGAACCCAAACTAAATTGTTGCTTTGAAAGTAACTGCAGTTCTTTCGCAGGGTCATGGGATAGTTGGAAAAATTATTTGGGAAGTTGGAAATAATATTTTTCTTCTGAAATAATTCTTTTCCTTTTTAGATTTCTAAAAAAAGATCGGACATTTTCTTGATTTAAAACTTTTTCTTTAATTTTTGAATAATATTAGCCTTTTGTTCCGTTATGCAATTTAATATTTTAATACCTTACTATGAATACAGACCAATAGGATATTTTTGGAGACATTAAATAAAGGATCATGGGAAATTTATTCAGAGTGGTTTCTTCCTCAACTTAAAGTGATAATGTTGGCTTAGAAAAAGTCTAAATGAGTCGTTAAAGATTTAATCAAGCAAATTGAAGTTACAAAAAGAAAGAAATCTAAAATACATTAAGTTATTTATTGTACTAATCTCATAAGGCAAAAAAGTCTAAAACACATAAGACAGGCATAAAATCAATAAAAGTTAGGGTGTCAAGATATCTATCAAAGAAAGCACATTTTATTCTATTTAGGTTTAAATCACTTATTAAACATATATTTAATAATCCTAATTTTAAATCTGAGTCAGCAATTTCTTTCACCGAAATTTTTTTTCATATGTTGAGAGTATTTGAATGAAAGTGTATCTTCGTTTAAAGTAAAAATAATCTATTCGTGTTAAAAAAATAAATTCACAGTGAATGAGTTGAAAATATTAAATTATAGAAATATAATTCATACAACTTGTATATAAGAAACAATTTTTACACACGATAAAGAAAGAAATATTTTTTATGTTGTTCAATAATAGCTTTGAAAATTTACATACCCAACCCAATAAATTCCAAGTAAATTAGAATAATACAAAAATTTTATTAAATAGCTATGTTATTAAAATTATTTTCTTCTTTTCTAACAAGGGAATGGTTGTTGTTTGGCTGTTAAACTTTGAATTTTAGCTCTACAGTTAGCCCTATTTTTACTCTTGTTTTTTCCTCGTTGATTTCACAATATATATCTGTAAAAAACAGGTCTTTTGCCTGATAAATTGTATAGGTGAAAATTATTTTGGACTTTATAAGATGATGCCTTCAAATTCTATATAATAAAATTGTTTCTTACACTTTCTTTTATGGATTTGATTTCAATTTTGGTGGATATTTCTGTTATAATTCTTTCATTGTAGCAACCTTCTTAGTAGATTGTTTTGTTCCATTCTATTATAATATATTCTGGGACATGGAAGCATTCTGACTTGTTGAAATGGCGCTAAAAAGAATCAATCTCTTAATTCAAAGCTTATTTATTTCTGTTTTCTGTCAGTTGTATAAGAATATTCCCAATAAAATGAATTATATTTTATCGCTCTGAAAAAGAGTAAAATGCATATAAAAGATATTTTTAACGTACAACATTTTAAAAAAAAGAAAGAAATGTTTCTTAAATCCTGACTTTTATCATGCTTTAATAATTTAATTTTTCACGCCATGAAGTTTATGTTGAAAAATAAAACTTTCTCTTGCTGAAATTTCCAATATTCATTAAAAGACTATTTTTTATGTTTTTTTTTTTAATTTTATATTAAAATAACTTACATAAACTAAAATATTGAGCTTCTTTATACATTTCGAATAATTCAACTATTTTATAATTTGAGAAACTATATTTTTATTTTTTCAGTATGCATACCTTATCTCTTAGGTAAAGGAAAATTTTCATTAGCGAATAAATACAATCCTTGAAATATATTTTGAAGAAATCATATTACTGATTTTATATTAGCTATATATGTTGCATAAATCAAAATAAAAATTTAAAAATAAAATAAAAGTAAACGAATTTGATCAAAGTAGTAATTTTCAATTACACACACTACAAACAATACATAATAATAATAATTAATAATGATTCCAAGTCCCACATATCGTTACGTTTAATATTTACTTTCCCAAGACATAAAGCTAAATTTAATAAATTATTATTATTATAATTTAGGAGAAATATATATATATGTTATTTTTTCAACAGAATTACAAGCATAGCGCTGAGTGAGAAAGTTACTAATGTTATTTCCAGAATTATTACATTCTTGCACATCATTAAAATAAATGTAAATTACCAATGCGTGGTAAGTAATACAGTTGTATGAGATTTTCATCATAGTATATTAAAAATTTTCTAACTATAAATGTTTCTCTCTTTTGAATTCGATATGCATTTCTGTGTAATAAATTTACATCTTTCATTTTAAAATCTTCGTTGTATTAGTTTCATTCAAATACTTCTAATGACGTTTTATATTTATTTTAGAAAATTTTACTTCATATATGTAGTATTATTATTTTAAGTTATTTTACGAAACATGTTTCAAAACATAGACTAAAACTAAAAGAATATAGAAACTAGTTATCTTGGAGCATATTCAGTAACTGTTTAAATTGATAGTGACTTTTAATTTAAATATTTAAGCACAGTTTTCTGATCAGCACGCCTAAAGATAATACTTTCTGATGTATACTTTTCTACCTACGAATTTAACATCGTTTAAAATAAATATATTTTTCATGTCTAGTTATTAGTTCCAAGAAAGAAAAAACATTAAAATTCATATAAAAAATTATTGAAAAATATTAGAATTCTTATTCTACTACTTTTGGATCATTGATTTGTAAACTATTTTTATATTTTAATGCCCTTATATGTGTGTGTGTGTATATATATGTATACATACATATATATATATACATATATGTACATATATATATATGTGAGTATATATATATATATATACATATATGTACATATATATATATATATATATATATATATATATATATATATATATATATATATATATATATATATATATATATATATATATATATATATATACTACTGGCCATTAAAATTGTTACACCAAGAAGGCGACATGCTACAGACGTGAAATTTATACGAAAGGAAGAAGGTGCTGCGATATGCAAACGATTAGCTTTTCAGTGCATTCAGACAAAGCATGCGCCAGTTGCGACACCTACATTGTGTTTAAATGAGGAAATTGTTCAGTCCATTCCTCATACACAAATTGCATTTGAACGTTGTTGCCTGGTGAAAAGTTGTTGTGATGCCTCGTGTGAGAAGGAGAAATGAGTACCATCACGTTTCTGACTTTGATAAAGGTCGAACTGTAGCGTACCGGGATTGCGGTTTATTTTATCGCAGTATTGATGCTCGCGTCGGTCGAGATCCAATGACTGTTAGCAGAATATGGAATCGATGGGTTCAGGACGGTAATACGGAACGCCATGCTGGATCTCAACGGCCACCTATCACTCGCAGCAGAGAAGACAGGCATATTATCCGCATTGCCGTAATGGATCGTGCAACCACGTCACGAGCCGTGAGTCAAGAAACGGGGTCGTTTGGAAGACAACAAGTGTCTGCACGAACAGTTCGACGACGTTTGCAGCAGCATGGACTCTCAGCTCGGACACCATGGCTGAGGTTTCCCTTGACGCTGCGTCATAGACAAGAGCGCCTTCAATAGTGTGATCAACGACGAACCTGGGCGCACGAATGGCGAGACGTCATCTTTTCAGATGAATCCAGGTTCTGTGTACAGCATCATGATCTCCGCATCCGTTTTTGGCGGCATCGTGGTGAACGCACACTGGCAGCGTGCATTCGTCATCATCATACTGGCCCATCACCTGGCATGATGGTATGGGGTGCCATTGGATACACGTCTCGGTCACCTCTTGTTCGCATTGACAGTGCTTTGAACAGTGCACGTTACATTTCTGGTGTGTTACGACCCGTGGCTTTACCCTTTATTCGAGCCCTGCGAAACCCTACGTTTCAGCAAGATAATGCCCGACCGCATGTTGCCGGTATTGTACGGACCTTCCTTGATACGGAACATGTTCGGCTGTTGCCCTGGCCAGCACGTTCTCCAGATCTTTCACCAATAGAAAACGTCTGGTCAATGGTTACCGAGAGACTGGCTCGTCACCAAACGCCAGTCACTACGGTTAATGAACTGTGGCATCGTGTTGAAGCTGCATGGATATATGTACCTGTACATGCAATCCAATCTCTGTTTGACTCAATGCCCAGGCGTATAACTGCTGTTATTACTGCCAGAGGTGGTTGTACTGGGTACTGATTTCTCAGGATCTATCCAGCCAAATTTTTTGAAAATTTAATCACTTGTTATTTCTAGTATAATATATTTGTCCAATAAATATCATTTTGTTATCTGCATTTCTTCCTGGTGTAGAAATTTTAATGTCCAGTAGTATATATATATATATGAATATATATATATATATATATATATATATATATATATATATATATATATATATATATATATATATATATATATATATATATATATATATATATTCATATATATATATATATTCATATATATATATATTTATGGAGATTGATATTCACCCAATAACGTCAACATTTACCTAGTTGTTTAATAAATGTAAATATTTGCTAAATATTGTTTCTTTCTGTTTTACACCGGTAAATATCGATATTCACCATGCTCAATCGTTAAATATTGACTATATCTGAAAATCACACTTCCTTCTCTGTATTTCAAGATGGATAAGCATTATACTGTTGACACAACCATTAAGCTACTCGTGTTGAAGGAAATGAAAAATAGCGGTGTGGGAAAGGGTCATTACTTTGTGAGTCTAAGTGCAAAAAATTTAAATAAGTTGTAGATTTATAAAGTATTCGTTATTTATGTATGTAGTGTTAGGTTCTATCGTTTCAAGAAAAAATATTGCCTTCTATTGAATGATGGCATTTATACTTTAGTTAAGGATTAAAATTTTAAGTTTACCAAAAAAAAACTTAACTCCTTTACTGTAACTGATAATGTTTCCTTAACCACGCTATTAAAACTACCCCAACAGAATAATAAAAATTTTGCTTCGTTTCTTAAATCGTATATTATTATTATCTGGACTCAATTTACAGAAATATTCAAAGGTACTCAATTTAAGAAAATACTGAAAGAATAGTCCTCTATTTTTCATATTTATTAAATAATTTTGTTTTTCTTTAATAAACTTTTATTCAGCCTCCAAGTGTGTTCGTTGATCTGCGAGATCCACTTGATCTTTATACTTTAACTGAGATCTGATCATTGGTTTCCTAACAATACTTTTCTTAAACACACGATATTTCAACCGGCAGTGTTTACAAAAATTTAAATAAAATATTGCAATTTCATCAATAACATTGTTGTATTTAACCGCCAAATAAGGACATAGGATTTCTTCTTTCATCGCTTATTCTAAGTTTCAAATAATAATGTTTAATATTTTTCATTATTAATAATATAATATATCAGTTTCACCTAGTTTTAATGATGTAATTACTTTCTTTTAATCATCAATTTTTAGAAATTTAGAGCAATTTAATGTAATGAACATTTATGTAATCCAAAGATCTGCTGTATTTAAATTTAGAAGACACATTACTGTAATAAGCATTTTAGAAAACATTTCTTATAAAAAAAAAATAAATAAAAATAAAAATAATAAAAAAAAAACTTTATTTTTTTATTATTATTTAAACTTTTATTTTTTATTATTTAAACTTTTATTTTTTATTTACATGCAATTGACGCTTTTAATTTTTCAAAAAAAATCATAACTCATTACAGTATCTATTCAATATGAATTAAGATAGTAGATAAAAAAAAAAGCATTGCGCGTAACAGCAAATATTATAGGAATGGAAACTGTAATAGACAGTATAACAAACACATGACGTGTAATTTCAATTGCGGAACAAAAGATTTTGTAATATTTTAACTTTTTTTCGTTGACCTCGATTTTTCTTTCCGACCATAATTAAAGCATTTTGATGATTGTCAAGATATACCATTGGTGGTCTGAATATGTGAGAACAATCAAATGTTCAGTTCTCCACGGATGCATATGGTTATGTTGATATTCACCTATAAATGTCGATATTCTCAGATTTAGGACTTTTATATATATACAATAACATATAGAAAAATATATGAATTACAAAACTGACAATTTAAATTATTCTACATGTATATAAATACTAAAAAGGAAAAGTGACCATCAATCAAATACAAATAAAATTTTAATTTACAAACAAAACAGAGAGCAAAATGAATGTGTGTGTGTGTGTGTGTGTGTGTGTGTGTGTGTGTGTGTGTGTGTGTGTGTGTGTGTGTGTGTGTGTGTGTGTGTGTGTGTGTGTGTGTGTGTGTGTGTGTGTGTGTGTGTGTGTGTGTGTGTGTGTTTGTTTTGTTTTTTGAAAGTCAGGCACATTATACTATGCTGAAGGACCCAAAGAATAGTTAATATTCGTGGGACATAATTCACTCCCCTCTTGTAAAGGGGAAAGAAATCAAAAAAGAAAGATGAATTTAGCATTTGATAGTGACTCTACATTATGAAATGTTTGTGTTAACAGAATAGCTAAATAAATCCATTCCTACTTTTTTATACCAATTATTACTGTAATAGTCTAGTGAAGTAGCTTGATGCATAGAAATTGTGTCTTAATATAATTATTGCAGGCAAATACTTAAACTTCTGTAATACATAAATGTCTTTAACTATGTATTCATCCTTTTATGAGCAGATTTTTTATATTAAGTTCATAAAAATTAAAATTAAATGGCAAAAAAATTACTTGATTTGAAAATATATCTCCATAACATATGATGTTTGTAAGATGGATGACATTGGCATTCATTCTCTGTTTGCCTCGGATTTATATTAATAAGATTTATGCGCTGATTTGGAACATTTGTTTTTATATAAATTGCCATACCCGTATTAAAATTATGATTAAGAGAGTAACTTTTTAACATTTCAAAGTCTTGTGATGTATTTTTGTGTGTGTATTTTTTTTCTTTTCTGATATTTTATAGAGATTCATTGGACATATCTTTAAAAAAGAAATTTCAATATATTAGTAATACCAGTCTACCCAGGTTTTTTTTTAAAAGTCACTACCCAAGCGAACATCATCACAGAATGGAACTCTAATTTTGTTTCCTCTCCCAATTGTAAGTGACCTAAATTTTTTCCCTTCAGTTCCCTGCAGAATTAAGAGCCACTGGTTCTACACTGACTTCAAAATTACTCAATTACTCACTCGACATGGAAAATTCTACTGTTTCCATATTAAAAACAGTAACGTATCGATCTGCAACTCCGGGATTGACAACCCTTCACACATTCTTTTTAGATGCCCATCTGTTTCATAAGAAAGGAACGAGCTTCGTAAAGACTAGAATAACAGATTGCCCCCGATTGTGGCGGATCTAGCGAAGAAAAAGACTTGTATTTTTTTAAACATTTATCCATGTTGTAAACTAACTCCCTTTTTGCTATTATTTCTCATTGTTTATTCTCTCTGAATTCTTTTATTTATTATCTATTTTATTTCTTCTCGTGATTTATCCTTGATTTGTTATGTTGTACATTTGTTGCGCCTTCGGGCCCTGTGTGGTATTCCTTGGTGCACAGAAAGATTTTTCACAAATAAAAAGTGTAAAAAATAGAATAGTAAAAGTTTTCATAAACAGTTTTCAAATTTTGCTTTGTTTTTCAAATTATATGTATAAACGGTATTTTTAAAACATGCTTCTCTCTCTATTGGAAAATAACATATTTAATTAGTTTTAGCCGCAGCTACGATATGTGTAATCAATACTCTCATAATTCGTTTTCAATGTTTAGAAATTTTGCCTTTTAGATTTAGACTTGAAAAATAGAGGATAATTGTTTAATGTGAAAAATTAATACAATAAGCATATAAGAATAGAACTGCTGCTACCCAAATTGGAACATGCTGAAAAAAGAGTTCAAATCATGGAAAACTTATGTGATGCAATTTTGGTGATGAGATATGCATTGCAGTGCTTAAACACATTATTCATAGCTCTTGTGCATTCAGCAAATGCTATAAAAAAGTGAAAAAGATTTCTTACTTGAAAAAGGAAGTTGTTTGTTTTTGCGTAATTTATTTAACTAAGCTTTGTGGAAGACTTTGAACTCCTTTAGAGAAATTGGGTTCACCTGAAAAAGAATAAATCATACAAAAACTGTGGATTGTCCTTCACAAAAATCGGTGATATTGTTGCACGAAATCCACAACTGCGATGAAAATCTGTAATCGTTAGGTGCAAGACAGAACATAAGGCAGTTTATACTGATTGCCCGATAATAAGCCTATTGTGAGCATGATAGTGATGGATCACTCAGCCATGATAAACATATTGTAAGCATGACAGTGATGGATCATTCAGCCATGATAAGCCTATTGTGAGCATAATAGTGATGGATCACTCAGCCATGATAAGCATATTGTGAGCAGGATAGTAAGGGATCACTCAGCCATGATAAGCATATTGTGAGCAGGATAGAGAGGGATCACTCAGCCATGATAAGCATATTGTAAGCATGACAGTGATGGATCATTCAGTCCTCATAAGCTTATTATGAGCATGATAGTTTTGGAACATTCAGCTATTAAAAGCTTATTGTGAGCATGATAGTTATGGAACATTCAGCCATTACAAGCATATTGTGAGCATGATAGTGATAGATAACTCAGCCATATTATGAACCTTAGCACAACAGATTCAATCTGCTTATAAGTTCTTACGATCACGCACCACAAATTACTAAATAAAAAATTTAAAGAATGAATTAAATGTTAAATTTTTTGTAATATACTTTCCCAATTGAAATGATTTAAGTAAAAATTTTCAAAATGTTGCTTTACTTTTCACCTTATAATGTTTAAAATCTAATAATCAATTGATCTAAGTTTTTATTTATTTTCTTATTTGTAAAAAAGGTATAAAAATTATTAAGTTTCCTTTTTCATGCATGTGTAATAAATAAAGAACATAAAAACGAAACCATAATTTAAATTTTAGATATATGCATCAAAATCAATTCGAGATGACTTCAAATGCTTATCCATAGTAAGAAAATCATTTTAAATACTATGCTTATGCATGTTAATTTTTTCCATCTTATTCAAAACGAACCTAATGTTGTTTTACATCTAAAATATTAAATAAACAGAATAGACTTAAATAAAATATTACATTTCATACAAGTTTCATCATGTTTTATTCAGAAACTGTTTAAATTTGAAAACAATATTTACATATTTTAAATTATTATAGTATTAAACATGTATTACTTTCAAAACATCGTTTTATAAAAGACACTTGAGTAAATACTATACATAAAATAAAAACATACAAATAATAAACTAAAAAATTGTGCTTCTTATAATCATTAACTTAAATTTTACTTAATTTTGAATTTTTAATATCTCTATTAATCCCTTATAGTACAAATAATATAATTATGTAAAATAATATTAATAATCCCAAAGGATACTGAGGTCGCAATATTTAGAAATGTAACAACCTGAAATTGATATTTCCTTTTATTCAATATGTAGAAACTATTTTCCAATTTTATACTAATGTTTCAATTAAATGTTTAATTTGCTATGCTTAATTTACGTTTGCATTCGTATGTTTCGATTTTGTAATATACAACAGACATTAGTTGAGTCAGCAACTTCTTGTTAATTTTATTCAGAAAACTAGAATCCATTCTCTAAAAGGATTTTTAACTGAATTAGAGAATTTTACTACCGCGAAAATTCAATTAATACATATATTTGTAAACAAATCCTTCTTAGCTATGAAGTTTAATAAGAATGATATATTTCCTAATGTTTGTACGTAAAATCAAAGATTCATAAAGAACTTTGGGAACAAAGATGAATGATTAAATGCTTTTCAGTAAATGTTAACAGGTATTGTTTTAAAATAAAAGTTTCAAAAATGTGAAAATAGTAATGAAATTAAAATATATAAGCTAAGAATTTTATCAATAAAAGGGCAGTATATTATATTTCATTTTTACAATTTCTCATCTAAATTTAATTACATCTATCTCTGACATTCTTATTTAATAAACCCCATGATTAATTTCCATTTATTTCCATTGTTTTTTTATAATTTACAGTATAGTTTGTTTAAAAATCAGCTTATATATATATATATATAAAATTATAAAATTAAAATAGTAGAATATAAATGCAAATGCAATGAATTGACACAAATTTCATAAACAAAAAAATATGTGTATGTTATTATTCTCTAAATTGGAATTTAATATTGAGTGAAAAAACAAAAAATGAGATAATAGTGTCTTTATATTGTGAACTCATTTTCTTAGAAAATGTGAACATCTTATGAAAAATACTCAATAATATTAATACTTTAATTTTATGAAAAAATATGGGAATTTAATATTACACAGTATTTACCGAAATATTACAGCTTAAATTTTGTAAACTTCCTTAATCTTGTAGAAGAAATAAAAAAGTTACCCAGCTAAGCAGTTATTCATAAAGATTATTATATACAACACAATGATATATATCTTTTAAATAGTATGTGTACTTATATTTTAGATCTAATTAAATAAAATGCGTGTTATCCTTCCTTATATGCTTTTTTCTTCATTTTTTAAAATTTTTAAAAAGTATCTGCTTTACCTATTTCTAGAATACTTTCCGTTTTTGATAATACATTCATATTGATTAAAGGGTAATTTTTAATTAATGTTCGTAAGTAATATATCATAGTCACTGCTGACGAGTTTGGCTCTTGTTAACAGTAATGAAATAACCCTTAATTTAGTATTCTGAAATAATTCTAAATTGTATTCATATTTTAGTCATTGTTATTAGAGATGGAAAAATTTCAATGCTAAAACATGATACGAACATAACTTAATAAAATTAATTACTGATAAAATGTATATGTTTGACGTTGTTTAACTTAAGTAACAATGTGGTGAAATAAAACACGCATGAATAATAATTTTATAATCCAAAAAATCTTATAAAATCTTGGTTCATACACAGCCCAAGTCCTTCTCTATATGGCTATTCTTTGCATATGTTTGAGTCGATTTCTGGTTAATTTTATTTGAGTTTTGTTCTGAGTTGCGCATTTTCTTCTTAAGAACCCTAGCGTATGAGGCTGGTGCACAATGTTCTCTTGGAAATTCTTGACTTATTTCTTCTCTTGAGGAATAATCTTCACTTTGCGTGTTCTGAAATGAATGATTTTGATCCGGTTTGTAGTCTATAATATCGCCTCGTGAATCTCTTTCAGGAGTTTCAACAACTGATAATTTTAAATTATTGTTCTTCTCACTGCTACGATTTTTTTTGCATCTTTTGCAAAATAAAATGCAGATAACGATATTGAGTATCAAAATGAATATAAGTATTCCACCGGATATCCCCCCATATAACATGTACAAATGTGTAGTATCATTAGTCGTTATAGTAAGGATTTCTGGATCTGTTGTATTTTCTGTGATGTTTTTAGTCTCAATGGTGCCAACTTCTAAAATAACCTGAACGATGTTGGAGAATCGCCCTCGGTTCTTGTTGGCATCCACGGCTACTAACCCAACGAATTGAGTGAAAGGCGTTTGAGGCAACTGAAGTGTCACCCTCTCTATATCACCGGCTGGCTTGGGGATAGCCGTAATGTTAAGTTGCTTGGTAGGAAACTTTAAGAGCATAGAATCTTGAAGATCTTTCCAGTCTTCTGAAACATACACCAGGTATTCCATGGCTAGGTGGAGAAAAAATTCAGTTTACATTCGATTGTAAAATCAAAACTGAAAAAATATCAAAATTTTTTCAAGTTTTCTATAGTACGGTCATGTAATAGTATAATATATTTGTAAGTTATATCAATATCTGTATTTTAAAATTTATATATCTTAGCAAAGATGTGAAGAATTTAGTTTGGTTTTGATGAGTTAATTTGATTTCACTTTCAAATCTTCTAAAATTATGTGCATAGTTTTAAAATGCTGTTTATGTTATACTATTCATATGTTTTGGGTGATTGTTATAACAATTAAAGGATACAAATTTTTATAAAAATAGATTTATTGAGCACGAAAAGCACACATAAATTTATATAACACAAGATATAATCTCGTAGACAAAAAATAGGAACCCTTTAAATTGTCATAAACTTTATATGGTTTTTTTTCTTCTTCACTTCACGTAATAGTCAAATTAATATTTTTTCTCTTGGATCAATGATACATCTTATCAATTTAATCACTAGCTATTAACATTACTGTTACTTTATACCTATAGAATTTCTTAAATATATCACAAAACTTAACAAAATGAAATAAATTGAAATATTTGGAAAATATGTTGAAATTTTGACAAATAAATCAATTTCCATGTTTAGCTTTGATTTTCCTTTAATATTACTCATTTGGGATACATTCCAATAAACTTTTCAAAAAGACAGTGTCAGTCCTTAAAAATTCTATCTTTACAGGCATACAATTTAAAATCACATTTATCAGTAACAACAGGCTGGTAAAGTGATTAAAGCACACTTAATTAACAAATAATATTAAATAAAATCTTAAATGAATTTGAAATTGTTACATATTTCTTTTTTTTAATTTATGTAATTTTCTTTGATGCGTACTTTCAATGACTGTGTGTCATGAACTTACTTCCTTATTTGCTTTTAAAACTGCAAACAATTTGCATCTAAAAATTCTTATAAATGTTAGAGTAACGAAGTACGCTTATGATGATAAGCATTTGATTATTCATTCACTAAATACATTGATAATCTGTTTAAGATAAATCAATGACGAAATTTTTGATAATTACCTTTCAGTAGCTATAAGTTACAATTTTGTTGCCTTTAAAGGACAATTTAATTGGAATTTTTCATGAACAACTATTCAAAATATTCTTAGATAATTTTAGCATTTATTGCTTTTTAGTTTCTTATAAATATTTGCTTACATAAATCAATGAAATATTTAAATAATGGATTGAATAATGCTGGGGAAGTATTTATAGTTGCCAGTTTGGCAGATACTGTATGAAAGTTTCTGCAAAAATTTTACATTTATTTTTTCATACTGAGATTTTCTTATCAATGCATAAAGATTTTGAATTTTATCAGCAAAATTATAATTTAAAAATGTTATGTTTTTTTACATAGCATTTAAGCAATGAAACAATTTTAGAGAAAGTCCTTATGATTCTAAATTAATTAAGCTTTAAATAAGACGCATAAATATTTGGGTAAATCAAAATATATAACTCATAAATATAACATCATTCTCTCATACTTTAAAGTCAAATATTTGCTTATTTAGCTAAGATATTGATATGTATTGAAAAGTGTAAATATACTTGATAGAAATCTATGTTTTCCAAACTACTTTGTTGCCCAAAACAACAGGCCAATGAAATGTTTGTGATTTGAATTTTAGTCCAACAATGTACGTCTTCTATTTACTCATACTAGCATTTAGAAAAGTGTTGATATAATTTCAATTGAATAACAAAACTTACTCGCATTATTATTTTGTTTAAAAATATTTCAAATGCATCAATTCTCCGATTTTATTCTCGAATCTTCCCTCCAGCTAAGTTTACCTTTATTCATCCTATGCCTAATTATTTAATGAATAATAAGCTTTAAAATACCTTCTGTATTACATACTTTGCGCATAAATATTTTTCTGTAAAATTCATTTCCCTTTTAAAATTGTACAATTTGCCTGAAAATTTCCTTTCGATAGACTTTTCTGTTATCAGCATTTTTTTTTATCCTCAATTGTTATAATTTATACATATTTCACAAAACTCAAATTACAATAAGTTTTCGAAAGTCATGAGGAAACTCAGAAAATTTTTTATAGTTACTGGTTGTTCTAGCTGCCGGAAGAATTGCTTTTATTTAATATTATCTAACTTTTATTGGAAATAATTAGTGAATAAAAAATGGAGCATCAATGGTAATAATCAATTCTTTTGAATTGCAAGATATATGTATAATTAGTACTATATATTAAATTATTTTGCAATTTTCTTTCAAATAAACAAATTAAAGCATTTTAAATTTAAAAATTTTTTCAATATTCTAAATAATGTATATAAGAAAAAAAAAGCTTTTGTTGAATTGTATTTTCAATCTAAGAGAAGAAAAAATTCTATACAATATTTTTGTTATTTATGGAATAATGTTAATTATCCTTGATTATTTTATATAAATTTATGAAAATTTAGCAAATTTTAGCTTAAATCTGTTTTTTATGATTTGATACAATTTTTCCCATAATTTGCTTTTTGTTAATGAGTAAAGAACATTTTCTATCAGTTCTTAAAAATTTTCTTACGACTATAAATACTTTCTTACATATTTTGATTTAATGCTAATAGGTGCAAGGATACAAGATTTAGTAATTGTATAAAATATTTTTTAATGGAAGAATCCCATTTTATGTATTTTCTACATTTACAATAAAGGTATGTCATACCATTGAGGCTATTTACATATAAAGATACTTGACACAAAAATTATTTGAAATCAAATTACAGGATATAGATTCAAAATCCAATAATCCAATAACTTCTTCATATATTATCGATCAAATGTTTGCAAAGTTGCTTTTAAATTTAAATTCTCTCAACTACACTTAAATTAACAATGGAAAGAAATGTTTCAAACGAATAAATTGTAAAATGCTGTCAATTAGAATGGAAATGAATCTCAACAGAGTAGTAAGTGTATTCGTGTAAAAATTTTCACTCTAACTGTATCCTCTTAATGGCTTAAATATAACTTTTCACACTTCTCCTAGAGAATAAATATGAGTTTCATTGCTATTTGAAGGTTGCTGTGGCTGGGCAACTGATGATTTTATTTGATCTGCATCGCTACTGTTTAGTCTTTTGGCAAAACGTGATAATGAGGAAGTAGCGTATGGCGGCATTGTTTGAACTACTTTAAAACCAAGTTCTGAATCCATGTTTGATTTAGACTGAGTTAAAAGGCTTTTTGATGTGTGATAAGAATAATTGGGGCTACTATCACGTTTCACAGGAGATGATGAATGTGAATTTTGATCAGTCAAGTTGGTTATTGAAAGATCAGTTTCACTTTGGTTCATGGACTCCGATTCATGCTGATAAGTTATGTTGAGATTATATGGTGGCCTTAAGGAAGACTTCCGTGACAGCTTTTTATTTGCTGCTGATTTAGTTCTCTTTTTCCAACAGAAGCACCAAATAATGATATTTACAATGATAAAGAACAAAATAACTGCACCAACTATGGAGACCAGTATTTTGTATCTAGTATCAAATACAAATATTTGCTTTGGTTGTTCAGTGGGCGTATCTGTGACATTGATATTATCAGTCGATCTGGCTTCTTCAGTTGATGACGCAGTAGAGGAAAAGTCCACGTCAGTTGTGCTGCCAGTATAATTTTCAAAAGTTGATGGAGAAACAGAACTTGTGTATTCTGTTGAACTTTTAGTGGGCTCGGTAATCAGAGTTGGCGACTTTTCCAAGAAGAATTGAACGATGTTCGATATTTTAGCCTTGTTTTTATTTCCATCAATGGTCCGTAGTGCTACATAGTATATAGCGTTGCTATTTAATTTTGGAAATTTGAATTCATGTTCTTCTACTTCTGCACTTTTTTGGGGGTGGATTACTTCCTCCAGTGTAACAGTTCCTTCGGTATCAAAGTAGAGCTCCTGAAGGTTTGCAGGGTGCGTGGCATATTTAATTTCATATTTGAATGCTGAAAAATATTTTCCTTTTAGAATTCTAAAATTTTTATTACACCAAATTTCACTATCAAGTATAATTTATTCAATTAATAAGTACATTTTGGCATTTTATTACTGATCACAAAACAAAAAAATCCTTTCCTTTGAAAGCTTTAAAGAATATTTTTATTCCCTCTCTGAAACATAATTTGTATCGTTATTTATAGCTACTTAGAATATATACCTAAAATCATCCAATCTCAATTTTGAAATTAAATTTATAATTATAAATATATTCTTAGCATTTAATTTCATATAAATGATGTTAAAAGTGCAGAATCTTTCAATTAATGAGGGTGTCATAAAGAAGGTACTTAGGGAAATTAAATAATTGAAGATCATAAAATTTTCTGTTTGGAAGAAGTTTTAAAAACAAAATTAGTTAACAGTGAAATGTTTCACATTGGAAATTAAAATACATCTTCATTATACGAGTATAGGTAGGAATTAAATGCAAATCATGAGGAATTTTTGAGCAAATTATTATAAAAAAAGTTTGATTGTATTTTTAAGGGATTTTAAGAAAATTTTAATGATTGTAGCAAAATCAACCAGTGATGTATCTTAAATGCTTATTATTATTATTACTATTATTATACATCTCATCTTCAATTATGAACTTAAGATTAATTATTTTTAATTTGATTAGGGATAAATCACTCAGTTATAACATCTTGTATGTACATACATTTATCCCAAATTAATGTTACTGATATAAAACAGTCGATGTGTTTTAAGAAAATAGTATAATGCATGGAAATTTGGAAACCTTATCCTGTAATACAGAAAATAATTCAAAAAAGTGTATCAAAAAAGAGTTTAATGTTAGTTAATATGCAAAAGAGAGCAGCATTGATCAAAATACGATGCAAATAACAGTACATTTTCATTTCTGTATCTTTACTGTATTGTTTATTGCTTACATTATCTTGTGGTTTGTGAGTTAGAACTATACAATTAAACATGGTGAGCTTTCATACTATTAAAGACTTTATTCCTCAACAATTGTTGCAGAAAATTCCGTTCTTTCTCAGCCAGTGGTTTTGATTCTGGTGGTTAGTTGGTTGGTTGGGTTTTATGGCGAAAGGTCTTTGATTCTGGTGAGTCCTAAGAGAAGGTTGTTGACATGCTATGATCTTCCTAGAGATTCCCAAAAGAGCTCTCGAAGAATATAATGCTTAGTTCTCGCTAGCCACACCACAGAGTAAGTATTCTCTTCTTCCAGATATTCATCAAGAAATGCATTTCTTTGTTGACAGCATAATCTTCTTAGTAATAAGTAGTTTTTTAGACAATTTCTCGGAAAAATTTCATGCAAATTTTAAGAATCACCTCCCTATAACATTTTGCTCACACTGTAGAAGCAAAAAAGATATGAAAAGATCTAAGACAGTCATACACGATCCCTTGTATAAGGAATGTAGTGTCACAAAAACAATTTATTTCTCTGATGCAAGCAAGATCATTCTATTTCCCTCGTTCTCTCTCTCAAGGAAAACTCATCAAGAATTGCTTTGAATGCCGAATCACGACTAGTCGCTGAAGTGGATAGGGGATAAATCTTGGCCAAGAGAAAGATTCCTGACCAGATAGATAAAGATTCAAATGCCAAACAGATAGACTCTTTCATGAAACTGCGTGGGAAACATATACCCCACTTGTGTCTGTTTTTGGGAGTAAAAGCCTTTTTCTGTTACCCATATTTATATGGTTTGAACCAATATAATTATAAAAACTGCACACTTTTATGTAAGATATCCAATAATCATAACTTTATATAACTCTATGACATTGTGCAATTTAAACCATATATCAATCTTCGCACGTATTGTTTTCTTAAACAAACTTTATTCCGTTCTTCTAATGAACGTACGTGATATGATCTTACGATATTGTTGTCATCGTCTGAAGGCTATTATGTTGGACGTTTGTAGCCAAAAAACAACTTTAACTTACAGTTGTCTAATTGATAATTCATTGCGTTTAACAGACACACTTCATCTCAAATCCACGTTTAACCGATCACATGTCCTTTTAATTCTTATCTGTGTGACTAGGTTTCTTGTGTTTATAAAATGAAATTCCATACACATATTTTGAAATTTAAGTAAATGTATGGTTTTTAACATTACATTACACTTTTTCATTTTTATAATTACACTTTTTCATGCATAAATTTAAATCGTTTCTTAAAGTGCATTATAAATCATCTTAAAATAACGGTAGTTTGTGTTTATATTCATCACAAAAAATTCCGTCTGTAGCTTTAATTTTGGATATAGGTATATTTAACTGTTCAAAAATATTGACACGCAAATTTGTTAGTAATTGGAAAATAGTAAAAATGAGACAATTTATGAAACAGAATTATGAACAGAATAAAATATTTAAAAAAAGATGATGCATAATCCATTGAAATTCTAAAATAATTTTTGTAGAAAACGTAACTTTTCGACGTACATATCTACAATGTTTAAAAACAATTTAAATTTTATTAAATAATTTCTTTGAAAATAATGAATGTCTATTTTATTGTTGTCAGAATAACTTCTGTACATATTTCTTAAACATATTTTCAAGTGATTATTTGCAATGGCTTATAGAGAATTTTAAATATATGCCATTCAATATGATGAGCTTATTTTTCTAAAGATAAAAAAATTAATCTTTTTTTAGCAACTAATAGCTTTTTTATGCGCAATTAAAAAAAATAAAGCATTCACTTCTCTTCGGAAATTTATTAAAATAGTGATTATTGTAAAAACTGCATATTTTAAAGTTTTTATAAGAAGCAAAGAATTACAATATGTGTGTGAAGTTCAAGTCAAAAATATTATTGTAAAAACTTAATGAACATATGAAAACCTAATGGAAAGTTTAGTTTTTGAAACAACGAAAAATGTTTTGGATCATGAGAAATTTTAAGAAAATTTAGAAAATAGAAGAAATAAGTTTAAAATATTAGATGATCTGTGGTATTTCATGATATTAAAATATTGCATAATAGAAAAATTTTCAAAGAAAATTCAATGTATATACTCATGTTTATTTATAAGAAGCCTTAAATAAGCCTAGTGAGGCTTAGTGATAGCACTTCTCCCTCAAAAAGCACAGGTCTGAGGTTCGATCCTGTGGTTGGACAAGGTGGACTCACCTTTCATCGTTTAAGTTGATCGATAAACTGAATGCTAAGTACGCTTGGAAATTAAGCAATGGAAATTTCACATTATGTTGACCATCTAACCGGGACATACTTTTTACTTCCCACGGTCAGGAAAACAGATATAGACACTGTTAAATCTTGACCCAAATGTCTGCTTTCGTGCCATATGCTTAGTTTAGACTTAGAAACTCTAAATAAAGAATTGTGAAATCGATATGCATTTTTATCAAACATTATTAAGGGGAAATTTTTCATGGGTAATCGGTATATTTTATATCACCACAATATAACTATGAGAAAAGATTGAAGTTTGTAAGAATTTCATTTTTTATAATTTTAGACTACCTCTGAGAGCATTAAATAAATTGTCTTCCATTCTAAAATCATCATTAAATATCATACATTCAGTAAATGCAACATTAAATGTACATTAAAATGAAATCATAAAAAAGTTTTGCCCTTTAAGAATTAATTAGGCTTAAGTTTTGGAATTTTTACTGGATTCAGCGTCATTTTTACTTCAGCAAAATAAAACATATAGGAAAATTTTCTTTTGATAAAATTTTTAATACCTGCAATTTTTGTAAGCTAATATTAAAAATATAAATTTCTTCGATAAATCAATAAAAGATATCTTTCGATCTATCAAAGTGAAATTCAATAAAAAAACGTTCATACGATTTAGATTCTGCATCTACAACGTTTGAAAATAAAATTGGAACTTTTAGTAACGATAGTTAGGATTTATATATAATCCTAATATAAAAAAGGAATGAAAAAACTTTTACATGTGAATAAATGTACAATGTGAAAAAATTCACATTGTATATAACTACCCATAAAGTTTATATTACTTTGTCATTTTCGTTTACATATTTTTGCCTATGAAAATTATAATATTTGGGTCGAAAACTAAAGAGAAATCAAAGCAAATGAACCTATAGACTTTGATCATAATGAATATGGATAGCATTTTGAAATAGTATACAGTAAATTAATCACCTTTACCCCTGAAAAAAATGTTTCTCTTAAAAATGCACTCTTTGCACTAAGCCAGTTCTTGCATTTTTTGCATTACCGTATTTAAAACCATATGGTTATCATGTTTAAGATCATAAACTTCATTGTGTGCGTGTCTGTGTGTGTGCGTGTCTGTGTGTGTGCGTGTCTGTGTGTGTGCGTGTCTGTGTGTGTGCGTGTCTGTGTGTGTGCGTGTCTGTGTGTGTGCGTGTCTGTGTGTGTGCGTGTCTGTGTGTGTGCGTGTCTGTGTGTGCGCGTCTGTGTGTGCGTGTCTGTGTGTGCGTGTCTGTGTGTGTGCGTGTCTGTGTGTGTGCGTGTCTGTGTGTGTGCGAGTCTGTGTGTGTGCGCGTCTGTGTGTGTGCGCGTCTGTGTGTGTGCGCGCGTCTGTGTGTGTGCGCGCGTCTGTGTGTGTGCGCGCGTCTGTGTGTGTGCGCGTCTGTGTGTGTGCGCGTCTGTGTGTGTGCGCGTCTGTGTGTGTGCGTGTCTATGTGTGTGCGCGTCTGTGTGTGTGCGCGTCTGTGTGTGTGCGCGTCTGTGTGTGTGCGCGTCTGTGTGTGTGCGTGTCTGTCTGTGTGCGTGTCTGTCTGTGTGCGTGTCTGTGTGTATGTGTCTGTGTGTGTGTGCGCTTGCGCGCGTAAGCGTTTTCTTACATGCAATTACATTTAAGAAATTTTTTAAGAAAATTCCACACACAATATAAGAAATTTTCCTCCAAATTTTATAATTTTCTTTTCTTTCATCACGTTGTAACGTCTCCTACTCAGCGCTTTCGATTTCCAGAGCCTTTGATGGGGAGGGAGAGTAGGGAGACGATTGGTGCGAGGAGCAGGCTGTAGAAGCTGCTTTTTTCAGTTTTGGAAATTGATATTGACTCTTTGGTACGCTACGCAAGCGCGAGAGTTTTATGAACCCAAATATGACTCCTTGTAAATTTTTTGTTAATTAAATGTTTTGTTTCTAAATTTGGAGTCGTTAGTTTGTTTCATAACAAACTTATGTTTTTGGTGGCAGCGGTTTTGGATGTTTTCATAATGCTTTGCATTAGCATCCACTGTGAAAATTAATGATGTGCACTATAATGGATTACGTGCCGAAATGTTGGAATACAGGTAGGCCATTTTGATCAATCCTTCTCTGGCTACAATTAAAAATAAATAGTTGGTATGTTATAAATTTATAGAATATTTAGTTCCAATCTTATTTACGTGAATTTTCATGTTACATCAATTAATTTTGTTTATAAGTTTGTAAATGGTGTATTCCATATTACAAAAGATAATTTCTGTATTTCGTGTATTCGAATTTACAGTGTAATATTTTTTTTAAACGAAAAGTGTGTATCTTATTAAATGTGTATTTCATAATTTTTATGTGGTTGATGTATTTCAATTCACTTAGGAATATGTGTTAAAATAACTATGTTGTTATAGATTAAGGTGTAAAATCAAAAGTACAATTATATACTTAGTTTTTTTGATTGTTCAACTGATATATAAAGTAGATTTTAAGAAAGAAAGGAATATATTTTTTAAAGGTTTTGATTTCGTTATGTGAAAACGAAAGTATATTATTACAAATAGGTTTGAATTTAATGTAATGTGAAATTTTTATTGATGTGTTTGATTGTTCTTTGCAATGTTTTATATGATATAAAACTGATTTATTTGATATTTAAATCGTATATGTTTTTTTACATTGTTAAGAATTTGAAAAGATATATTCTTAATGTTTAAAATATCTTACGTTATTAACATTATTTGATGTCGTGTATGATTAACTAAGTTTATTGATTTGAAATCGAAAGCTGATTTCTGGTTTAGATTAGTTAAAGCTGTTAATTTGTATTGTTCTTAAGAATTGTAATGTTCTATATTTTGAATTAAAAATATGTATAATTTCATTTTTGGATTTAATATAGTAGTATCTATATAAGAATATGATTTTATATAATTTATACATATAATATATTTACATTTTTGATTAATAATTCAATTTATCTGAGTATCAATCATTAGCTTGGTGATAATAACTTGAAATCGAGAGTAGATTTAATATTAAACATTTTCTTCTTTTTGAAATAATTGATTTTCCATTTTATACTTTTGTTGTATTATAATATAGTTTGTTTCATTTAGTTTTTTAAACGTTATTGATATGTTTATATTAGTAGTGTGTGATAAATAATTTCAATAGTTATTTTATAAATTTTGCATATTGGTGGGTATAGTCTGTTTTTTCTCTCATTATTGCATCTCTTCTGAGATAAAACGTTTAGTAATTAAATTGGCTTTTTTAGCACGGGGAAAAAAGGGAGATTTAATAGAAGTAGCGGAAGAGTTAGGGGAAATAGTTCCAGATTCTTTTAAAATCCCAGATATTAAAAATTAATTTTAGCTAGTAAAAACTTCAACGAGGAAGAAGTAAAATGTATATTAGATAGGGTAATCGATGAAAGAGTTAAAAGGGAACAAGAAGAAAAAGAGGAAAAATTAGGCGAGAAGAACTAGAAAAAGAGGAGAGAATTAGGCGCGAAGAACTAGAAAAAGAGGAAAGAATTAGACGTGAAGAAAGAGAACATATTTTGGAAATGAAACGTCTGGAAATCTCTTCAAATGCCACAATTTCGAACAGAGAATCAGTTACAAATAGGACTGAACAAGCTCAAAAATTCAATTAATGCAAATAACGCCAAAGTATGATGAAAAGAAAGATGAGATGAGTTTATACTTAATAAATTTTGAGCGTAGAGCAGAAATGGCTCATATTCCAAAACGAATGGGTAGTTTATCTTGTAAGTGCTTTACCTTCAGAAATATCTAACATGTTAGCTAGAGAACCTCCAGAAAGGGCTGATGATTACGATTATGTGAAGGAACTTATTCTTAAACGATTCAAGTTAAATAGCGAAAAATTAAGACAATTGTTTCTTAAACACCAGAAAACGACAGAAAAATCATGGAGAAATTATGCACAAGAATTGAATAGTTACTTTACGGAATGGCTTGCGGAATTAGAAATAACGACGTTTGAACAGCTTAAGGAGCTAATGGTAACAGATCAATTGAAACGTCGAGTGCCAATTGAAATTAAAGAACATTTTTTGGCGGAATGGCTTAAAATAAATTCTCCGTATGATCTGGCAGAGAAAATAGATGAATATGAAAGCTTAAGAGATAGTTTTAAGACTAAAGATTTTACAAAACTCCCTCGAAATAATTTTGGTTTTCGTCAACAAAACGAAAACCGTGCCTTTAAGTTTAATGAAGTAATTCGAAATAATAAATCTCATGTTCCTAAAAGAGTCGAGAATAAAAATTCAAATTATGCACATGAAAGGGAATTTGAAAAACGAAAACAACTCCGATGTTATGAGTGTGGTTCTTATAGTCATTTGCGGCCTCAGTGTGACAAAATAAAAAGAACTTAGAATCGGTAGCATCTAATGAAATTGCTAAAAGTACATTTAATGAGTTGATGGCTCCCTACACTAGTATCGGCACTGTTAATGGAATTCAAATGCCAATCTTAAGAGACACTGGAGCAACTCTTGATTTGATTTGTGGAAAATACGTTAAACCTGATATGTTCACTAAGGAAAAGGTTTGGCTAAGAACACCTCTTGATGAAACTTTAGTATGCTTACCTATTGCCGAGGTTGAAATAAATTGTGAATTAGGTCACGTTTTGACAAAGGCAGCAGTTCTTCGAGATTCTTTGGATCAAGGAAGGTATTTACTAGGTAACAAAACAGCCGCTTTAATTGAAGAAACCAAAAAACACGAAGAGGTGAAAGTACATATGATAAATGCTATAGAAACTCGAGCTCAAAAAAGACGCAAGGAAAATAGCACGAATAAAGAGATAATTGTCTCTGAAATAAAATCCTCTAGGTCTTGCCTCAAAACTAAACAAAATGAAGAATTAGAGGAAAATGCAATTTTGCCACCATTAGAAACCGAAGTTGAAGGTCTGGATTTGATAAAGACATCCCCAGAAGAATTCGCTCGTGAACAAAAAGTGTGCGAAGATTTGAAACCTCTTTTTGAGCAAGCTAAACGACAATCTTCAAAAGACAATAAATATGTTATACTAAATCAAATGTTGTTTTTTAATAAAATGGACAATGATGGAACCATAAGAAGATTATTAGTTGTGCCCAAGAAGTTTCGCAACCAGCTAAAAGGAATCTGCCATGAGGTAACTGCAGCTCATTTAGGTGTAAGTAAAACAAAAGATATGTTGTGTAAAACTTTCTACTGGCCAAACTGCTTTAAAGACATAGAAAATTTTGTTAAATCTTGTGACAAATGTCAACGTGTAGGAAAGCCTCAAGATAAGAAAAAGTCTCCTTTGAAACTGGTTCCAGTAATTCCGGAAATATTTACTAGAATTAATGTTGATGCCTGTGGACCTTTACCTTTAACTTCAAGCGGCAACCGGTATATTATAACAGCCATTTGCATGTCATCCAAGTGTCCAGATGCCATCCCAGTACCAGATATTCGTTCTACTACTGTGGTTGATGCTTTTCTTCAGATATTTAGCCGTATGGGTTTTCCTAGGGAGTTGCAAAGTGATCAAGGAACATCTTTCATGAGTGTCCTGACATCAGAATTTTTAGAAAAATTTGGTATTAAAGTAGTGCATAGTTCTGTACAGCATCCCCAAAGCAATCCTGTTGAAAGATTGCATAGAACTTTAAAGAGAATACTGAAAGTTCTTTGTTTAGAAAAGGGTACAGATTGGGAGAAAATTTTACCTCAGGCACTTTTTGCGCTTAGAACTTGCATTCATGATAGCACTGGATATTCTCCTGCAGAATTAGTCCATGGTCGGAACCTAAGAACTCCCGTAACACTATTATATGAAAATTTAACTGGTAAAACCATTGAAGAAGATAGTGTGATTGCTTACGTTTTTAATCTTTTAAATAGAATGAAAAGATGTCAAGAATTAGCTGTGCAAAATATGACAGATGCTAAAGAAAAACAGAAACTTTGGTATGACCGTAAGGCTACGAAAAGAGAATTTAAAGAAAATGATCTTGTGTTAGTCGTTGCCCCTTCTAGGTCAAGTAAATTTTCTGTTCATTGGATAGGTCCAGGAAAAGTAGTAAAACGACTATCGGAAACAAATTATATAATACAATTTCCCGATAAAGAAAAATTACATGTATACCTATGTAAATATGTTAAAACCCTATTTTCAGCGTCCAGAAGATGTTAATTTAATTTTTACCTCTAATTCTGATAATGAAGATATTGATTCTGAGAATGAAGATATCCCAAGTTTTGAAATTAATTCATCCACCCTTTTAGAGACTTTCCCTGAAAGCTGTTTTAATGAAAAATTAGAGGATGAGCAGAAGAAGCAATTGAATAGACTTTTGATTCAATTTATTGATATTTTTTCAAATGAACCGGGTTGTACTGAACTAGCTGAACTGGACATCGAGTTGGAATCTGATAAACCTATTATAGATAAACCATATCGAATGTCCCCACGACAGACAGAAATCTTGAAATCGGAAGTAGACAAGATGTTGAAATTGAAGGTGGTGGAACCAGGTGAATCCGATTACACATCACCTTTAATATTAGTTGAAGCTCCTGGAAAAGAACCTCGTCCGTGCATTGATTATCGCCGGTTAAATGAGGTTACCAGAACACAATATTATCCATTGCCAAATATTGAAGAGCGCGTTGAATCTGTTTTGAAAGCGAATTTCATATCTCTATTAGACTTAACACGAGGTTATTGGCAAATACCTTTGAGTCCGAAGGCTCAAAGATATGCTGCATTTACTACGACATTTGGTGTTTATAAACCTTTGAGAATGGCATTCGGTTTGAAGAATGCCCCTTATTATTTCAGTAAGTTAATGGCTGAGATATTAAAAAATTGCGAACATTTTGCTGTACCTTATTTATATGACATAGCTATATATTCATTTACTTGGTCTGATCACATCCAACATCTTAAATGTGTTCTAGAGAAGATTCGATTTGCGAAATTGACTGTAAAACCCTTAAAGTGCAAATTCGCTCAACTTCGTGTTAAATATTTGGGACACTTTGTAGGACAAGGTCAAAGAACACCAGGTGATATTAAAGTGAAAGCTGTTACCGATTTCGAACGTCCCTCAAGCAAAACCGAAGTACGTGCTTTCCTAGGTCTTGTTGGATACTATCGTAAGTATATACCAGACTTTTCGGTAGTTGCTGCGCCTTTAACTGACTTACTAAAAGGGAAATCCAAGAAGGGAACTGTAATATGGAATAATAACTGTGAAAAGGCATTCGTAGAATTAAAGAATGCTTTAATAAAGAAGCCTGTACTTTACAGTCCAGACTTTCAAAAACCATTTATTATTCAATGTGATGCCTCAAACTTAGGAATAGGAGTAGTTTTATCTCAGAGAGATCAAAAACTAAATGAACACCCTATCCTGTTTCTGAGTAGAAAATTTTCAAAGTCTGAAAAAAATTATAGTACTATAGAAAAGGAATGTGCAGCAATAATTTTTGCTGTTACTAAATTAAAATATTATTTAGATAGATTTGTTATAGAAACTGATCACAACCCTTTAGTTTGGTTAAAACATCATACAGGATCTAATCCCAGACTTTTAAGATGGGCTTTGGTTCTTCAAAGCCTAAATTTCGATATTGTTCACAAAAAGGGCAAATTACATCAGAATGCTGATAGTCTCAGTAGAATGCTGAATAACCAAACATAATTATTTTCTTTTATTACTCAGATATTAATTTTTTTTTTAAAAAAAATATTTTCTATTAATACAAATTTCAATTGTTTCATAATTTTTGAAAAAAAATTATATTGTTTTTTATAATATTAATGTGTATATTTGTAAATTTATCTATTGTTGCAGATTCTGTTGTATTACATAATTATTTTGTGCTCTTTTGATATATTTTTATATTATATAATGCCATATATTTTGTGTATCAGCCAGAGTCCGATTGATCAGGGCTATCTGTAATACTAAATTTTGCTTTTTGTTGCTTGTGTGTGTGTGTTTTTTTCTTTTTCATTGCAGGTTGATTTCCGTAGAAAAAAAAGAAAAAACTCCGGGGAAGGAAGGAATAATTTAGTCTGTAACGTCTCCTACTCAGCGCTTTCGATTTCCAGAGCCTTTGATGGGGAGGGTGAGTAGTGAGACGATTGGTGCGAGGAGCAGGCTGTAGAAGCTGCTTTTTTCAGTTTTGGAAATTGATATTGACTCTTTGGTACGCTACGCAAGCGCGAGAGTTTTATGAACCCAAATATGACTCCTTGTAAATTTTTTGTTAATTAAATGTTTTGTTTCTAAATTTGGAGTCGTTAGTTTGTTTCATAACAACGTCATCTTTATTTTTAGTTTAGTTCTTTCTAATTGTAACCCTCCGAGAACCAATTATATTTTGATAATGAAATTATTGTGCTTAAAATTATAACATGTTTTCCACTTTTGAAACTTTCCATAATATCAGTATTATTGACTGTAATTGCTTATTGTATAATATTAATCATCCGCATTATTTTTTTAACTTTAATATGATTTTACACATAAATATTTCAAGCTTGTATAAATTATTTCCCTACAAATTTTAATTGTCTTAAACTTACCTTGACCAAAATCATAATTGTCGCCAGGGGCTGTCCATTGAAAGGTTGCGGTGCTGTTTTCGTGGTCAATGGCAACCACTCTAAAGTCTGCCACTCTGTTAGGAGGAATGATGTCAGTTTTTGATGGCGTAGTCGAGACACTGTATGAGCCAAGGACTTTCTTTTGGACAATTCCAAAATCACCAGGAGCAAGTTCTGTTGAAATAACAGCATTTAATACTGCAGTAATTGTTACAAGATAATGAATACATATAATACATAAATAAATAATCCTAAAAAACAAATATGTAGAGGAATGAGGGAAAGGCATTGCTTATAAATAATATTTAAAAAATTAAATAATGACAAATTTTTTCCCTTTAGTTTTAACAAAATAATTTCGATAGCGTGCACTTTAATTTCTTTGCCAAAATGTTAATTTAAAAGGTTGTTTAGTAGAATAGAATTACTTAAATTGTGTGCATAATGAAAATGTCAAGGCAAGCTACTTGAGACAAAATACGTTTTGTTATATGTATATGCTCTCTTTGAGATCAAATATTTTTATTATTCATTCATCTTTCTTATAGTATTTAATCTTAAAAAATACAAAACCAATTTTACATACCAATGCATAAGATAGCTCAAAGTTGATTTAAAATATTGGAAAACAACTTTCCCATGTTGTACAGTTGTTTTACAATAGTGAAAAACAAATTGGATTATAATATTGGATTAGTGTGTATAGTTGTTTACAATATTTGAAAAAACTTTGAAAATTCAGTAAAAAAAGACCCTGTTATATACTTTTCTGAAACAATTCCTCTTAAGGAAATTAATGTAAACTCATGCTTGTTTATGACCAAAAAAATTAAATTTTAAATCTATCTTTAAATTTATTTATATTAGTATTTAGAAACTCATTCTTGAATTTGTAATAAAACAAATTGCATTAAGTTTTCCGAATTTGGAGTGACATTGACGATAACACTTACATTAATTTAAAAAATTTAATTACAGAAGTATCTGTATCGAAATGAATGCCTGTGTCAATAATTGATATAAAATGTTTGTATAGCACTATACTTTTCAAATTAATTGGGAAAAATAAGATTTTTCATAAAACCTTTTATCATAACTATTACACGCATTAAGTAGACGGATATTAATATGAAGTATGTTCCCATTTTGCAGATATAACCACTTTATCACGTTTTTGGCTTTGACACTAATTGTGTAGTGCCCATACTCTTGATTTCCTCTTTTCTTGGAATCACAAATATATAACTTTTTTATCATTTATTCTGTTGTTCTGCAACTCATATCTCATCTAAGTAATTCCTAAAAATATACCCTAAATTCTCAATGTTAATTTAATCTTGTGAATTAGCAGATTTAACAAGCACCTTCATTTTGTTTTTCTGCAGACAAATCTAATCCAGTTTCAAATTGTGATAAGGAGAAAAGTCATGTTAAAATATTTCGTCAAATTTTTCCAAGAATGGAATAAACCTGCTGCGTAATATCTTTGTGAATTTTATGTTATTCACCATGCCTTTGAAAGGAAATAAACCAATCCAATTTGTTGAGGGGGGAAAAAAGCCCAAAACATTTTTAGAAAGGAGTTTTATATGAGTAATTTGTTGTATATAACATGGTCTTAGAGTTTCACCTTCACTTGTTTAGATACATTTGATTTGTATCCCTGAAGAAATAAATGACCTCTTCAAGCCCATAACAGTCCTCCATAAAAACCAGTCCACCTTATAAAAAGTTTAAAAAAAAACAATTATGTTTTTTATCTTTTTATGAGTTAGAAAAACTTGCTGTATGACCAACATCCAGAAACCTTCTTCGTTTGGTACTCGCAACTAAATTATAAAACGATAAATCCCTTTGGAAGTTTATTTGAATATAATGTCTGTCTGATTAGAATTAAATCGGTTCTTGGAGCAATTTTCTCTTTGAACCCATGTTTTCCTTTCCTTTCTGGAAACAATGTTTAGGAATCATTAAATGTTCTTAAAACTCTTTAAAAGCTTTTACTTGTCCACACCTATTGCCATAGCTATCTCTCTCCTAGTCACAGATGGATAAAAAGTAGTGAATACCCATCAATGACTAGTAATGAGTACCCACCTAGTCACAGATGAGTATTCATTACTAGCAATTATTTTAGAATCCTTTCTGGGAGTGATATCCATCATCGAACAAGAAAAAAAGTAACACGTGATACATAGAACGCAAAATACGAATAATTAATATTTGTCAATTAATAAGTAAAATATCGTTAAGGTTTCATTAATTCAAAAATCATTCAAATATTCTTTTAAAAAAAATGTCATCTTGTTTAGGAAGCCAAGAATATAATTTGCCTGGTTTTTTTTATTAAAGAAATAAATTTCTCATTTGTGAGCATTACCAGGATATTTAATTTCATTATTAAGGTAATTGGCTTAAGGGTTTCATAGTTTTCATAACAAAATATAAAATTTGTGTGTGTGTGTGTGTGTTTTCGGAGTCTCTAAATATAAGTTATTCTTAAAATATTTCTTATAAGAATTTTGTCTGTAATTCAAACGTGAATCTAACATACATGAATAATTTTATTTTTATAAATTTATACCTAAAGTTACCAGAATATTAATCCAGAATTTAATGTAGTGCTGTATGATTTGCACATTATCATTATACTCGTAATATTCTGTTGCTTTCAAATATAATATTTTATTAGATTATTATATAACTTAGCTAAATCAAAATTTCCGAAGAATAGGAGAAATTTATATATTCCTTATAATAAAAACTCTGTTCTGTTCTAATAAACCTTATATTTTATAAGTAAATTTTAATTGTGGCTAAATAAATATATATTCACTTTAATGAATATTTACTCAACTACCATTAAATTTAGGGAAAGTTTAGCTATTTTCATTAGTGTGATGTTGCATCACATAAATTTTTCTATTTTACTTTTGCTTAAACTTACTCTTTTGTGCTGTTCCGCAGCGCCTTTTCGTTACAATCTTTTTACTCACCTTTCGGAATAATTGTGCTTTGCAGGAAATCTTGCCGAACTTGTAGCTAACTGGTTAGTGTTCATGTTTTCGGTTGATCAGTTCGTGGGTTCGAATCCCACCTTAGTTTTGAGTTTGTGTAGTGGCTTGTAATCCGCTTTAAGACGCGTAGGTCCTTGTCTAATTAGCCCTCGTGTGCAAAAAGTAGCAGTTGAGGGACAAACGAACAAACCGAATAAACTTGCAGGGAATCTTTTCTGTCCCTGGCGTTAAAGAATTTCCCCATTTTTCGCCACTCGTGTCTTGTCGGAAGTACTCGGAAAATTATGGGATCTCACGACATTCCTTTTACATGAAAGTGTTTTTCCTCCAGCTTTCTTTTATTTTATATCAATCAAATATATATATATTTTGTGTCCAGTTACTTTTCTTTCCCTTTTTTACCTGTACCCCGTACCCAATTACGTCTAACTGTTGTCTACCAAAAGATTCTACCCTATTCATTTTACACCACGAAATAATACATATATAATTCTTCTGATCATGTACTAATAAATATAATCATTCTCTTGTTTGTTTATCTAATTCTAATAAATAACATCAATAATTAGGAATTATTTTAAATAAAAAGTGAAGATTGTTTGCTCATGATAAAAAATATCTCTTTTTCTTAAGTGCCTTCGTCATATACACAATTTATAGTCAAATCTTGGGGAATCACAGCAACCCAATATTCATAATTATAAAACCAATTGAAATTATTTCGCAACTGGGTTATTTTGAGTACCAAGTTTGATGTTTAAAAAGTGCTGGTCAAACAAATTAAATAAATAATCTTAACAAATATATAACTCGCCACACATTGAAACTTGAGCTAGATTAAACATATTAATGTAAATAAAAATTACATCTTATAAACAGTATTCAATTTTCACAAATACTTTGATTACATTATTATTACATAATGAACAAAACTCAACTAGTGGTTAATATCAAATCTTGAGAATTGTGTGAATCAGTAATTATAGTACTAAAACTCTGTTCTTGATTTTAAAATTCTGGGTTATTTCAAATATGTTTAAGAATTATAAAACTGTTTATTATATTTTAAAATAGAAGAAATGCGTTTAAATTAAATTCTAAAAATTTAATTGTAACACAAGAAGGGATGTTTTGAAACTATGTTGCTATTTAAATATTTAATATGAAAAAAGATAATTTAAGAAAAGTTTCAAAGTATTGGAATTAATATCAATATCGAATTAATTTTTTTATCCTCACCATTTTGTAGACTCCCAACTTCTTTCATTTGTGAAACTTTTGCAGATATTGACACTGTGTATGTGCCTTTTTCTTCAAAAGAAGTAAAATATCGACTATAAACTCCATCGCCAATTTTAACATCAGGATCTAAAATTTTAATACAATTAAATAAATATTTTTGGTTAGTTAAATTAATTACAAATGAAATTAAAAGCATAATTTTTTGTAAAAAAAAGCATAAATTCAACAAATTCAATATACTATATATACATACAGCTTTTTCAAAAAATGTATTCATTAATATAAAAACTTTATCGTAAATGGTTAATAAAATGGTAATAAAATTAGACTTGTTATATGATTCATAATAAAGATTTTAAAAAAACATGAATTTTATTTCCAAAGAAATTTTTAATAATGCATTATTAAGTCAAAATATTGTAAAAAATATTATCAAAAATTTAACTATTTACACAATTTTTTTTCAATTGTATGTGTATGTATCTATAGCTATATATATATATATATATATATATATATATATATATATATATATATATATATATATATATATATATATATATATATATATATAAATAATAGTAAAATTAATTTATCTAGCTCCTTTTCTTACAAAATTGAAAATTTTGTTTTCTCTGATTGCTTAAAAAAGTAAATTATATTGTTAAAATACTCTTCTATTATTAAAATTTAAATCCAATGTTTATATTAACACAAATTTACTTTCTACTAGTTTTTTCCACATTTCTATATCTTAGAAACGATAATGCAATTTATCAATTTCTGCTACATTCTTTAAAATACATACAGAGAAATTATATCTCTTATTTAACATGTGCTTTCATTTGTCTGTTAAGTTTCTAGTGTGGGATCATGATACCACACTTTTTTTTATTTTCTTTGAATAATTTCACTTCATTCCAGAAATATTTATTGAATTATATTAGTACTTTCCTCATGATCTTTTTTTTAACAAATATTTTTAAAAATTAACTAAAATTGAGAAGTACGCATAAAAGTGATTGCCAAGAAATTAGATATAGATGTTTTTTATAAATTTTTACCAAAATAAACTGGTTTAAATAGTATCAGCTCTCCTTTTTCCTAAGGATCGCTAGTTGGTTTGTTTCCTATATCATAGTCACTTCTTCTATATTATAGATAATCACTTCTTCTATATTATAGATAGTCACTTCTTCTATATTATAGATAGTCACTTCTTCTATATTATAGATAGTCACTTCTTCTATATTATAGATAGTCACTTCTTCTATATTATAGATAGTCACTTCTTCTATATTATAGATAATCACTTCTTCTATATTATAGAAAGTCACTTCTTCTATATTATAGATAGTCACTTCTTTTATATTATAGATAGTCACTTCTTCTATATTATACGAATATAGTATAAGATCTATGGCTCTCACATGGATTTGTTGTTAAAAACAACCTAATTAGAACCAATAACTATATCTGGAAAGAATTTCGAGCCCAATGATCTATTGAAATGGAAAACAATACCAACATTTAGCAATAAGTTAAGCTTTCGCAATCTAAGGTCATAATCATGATTTTCATTTATTTAATCTCTATGGTTTAATGGCTTTATTGAATAATTTGAATGAATTTTTTGAAAAACGTATCTGTCACTGATATAATATTATTTAAATCTTAGAAAATTTTATCTGTAAAATAATTATAAATATTTTTAAATTATCATCATTACATTATAATATTAATAGACTAACTTGTATATTATAGTTGATACAAAATCTTCTAAACTTTTTGTATTCTTGAAAGATAATAAAATTAATAATTTTTGCTTTAGTAGATATTTTACAATATTTTTCTGGGTTCACTTAAATTTAGTTTTGGATTGCGATACGTGTTCACATATATTCATTTATTTATATTTTGACTAAAATTTATTTTTAAAATTCGATATAACAAATTGTTTTTTACGCACTTTTGAAATTACATTTTGGTTTCAATTCATAATTTGTAAATTTTACAGTTAAAAATATTCTTGAGCGTGTACTTTACCTCCATTTCCATTGTCCAATAATTCAATTTCAAAGGGTGTCATCATTCCTGGTCCAGATATTTCAGCAAAGATATTGTAGATTTTTTCTGGTGACTTATTTCTAATCTCTGCATAAATAATTAATGCATTTTCTCCAGGATTAATCTATAAAATAATTTTAAAAAATTCAAAGGCTATAGATTGAGCAACAATATTTTTTATAAGTTACTCTGTTTTTATATTCAGCCAAACAGCGAGCGATCAAGTTAATTTCTTAATAAGTCCATTTTTTAATTAAAAACTGTGCACAAAAAGAATTAAAAAATTAATATGTAGAAAGTGTATTTCTGTTACTTATACTTAAAAATATATTTTTTACATTGGTTGCCATTAAAATTACTAGATAAGAAGCCTTTATAAGTGTTGAGTTAAAACTAATCTCTGTCTGTATGTGTGTGTGTGAGAGAGAGAGAGTTTGTACAGACTATAAAAAAGGTAGTTATTAAAAAAATTTCCGATTAAAGTTATGTGATGGTAAGTAACAAATTCTTCACATTTTTATGAAGAGAATGGAGTAATCTTTTTTTCGAAAATTATTCTTCAGACTATTACATGAGAAGACACGAATGGTGGAAAGTATGTCTAGGTTTTCATAATTTCTTTTATTATCATAGGATATGGACAATATCGACAACAGTCCTTAAAACTACCAAGTTAGTATGGCCAAAATATAAGCTCAAAAACCTTAATATCATTAAAGTTTATTTATGGATTGTAATCAGACTCACATGCGACATCGAAAGTGTGTTAACTAACGATCATTGAAAAAAAAAGATCAACATCATTTTCTTTAATTGATTGTGTGATTAATTTAAGTGATTTTTAATTATTTGTACCGTAAAAATTTACAATCCATAAAAAAAACTCTTAATTCTGACATGTAATTCACCGCTACATCGAGCTGCTAGTGAAACATTAGTTTCATATAAAACACCTGATTTGATACTAAAATCAGGCTTACCATGTCCAGACAGTATTTGAGAGGATATTATCATATCTTTACGTTTATACTGATGCCTTGGGGTCAGTTGGTAGAGCAGTCTTTCGTTTGGCTTTTCAAGTTACAAATGATCATGATGTCTAAACTGAAATGTCACCTTTTCTAAGTATTATCAGTTTTAAAAGATATTATAAGCTTTTTAATCAATACTGTGATATTGCATAAGAAACGTTCATCGCTATTTTTTTTTCATCCCTGGCATTAACAACGTTCGTGCTGGTCATTAGAGGAACGTGCGTAAGATATCGGCGTCAACCACCGATTGTCCTGCCCATATCTGTTTTCCTGAGCGAAGGACCTGAGTTGCTAAATATATGACCTGATTATGTAGTCCGCCTAATGGGAAACCCTCCGTATTTAGTTCTCATACCAAGCATGCTTGGTACTCAGTTTATCGACTCACTGAAGGAATGAAAGGCTGCGCTAAAGAAAGAGCCAGTAAAATATTATCAATGTATATCAATAATTGATCATTGTTCCTAGTGAGGGTGCTTTTAATGGAATCCAAACATTGCACATAATGAAAAGTTCTTTTTTATAAAATGTAACTATACAATAAAACATTTAAGTATATAACTGTATATTTTGCTATTTCTCTATAAATAAAAATTATCTAACTTTAGTAAAAATTCCTAATACATACATTAGAAAGATTTAAGTATACATTAGAAATGAGGGGACTATTCTGGTAGCTATTTTTATGCTATTAAATCTCTAAAAACAATTTTTTCGGGTTAAAAATCCCAGCACAGATATCGTATAAAACAGCATGCCAAATTCTGAGTTTGGTGTTTTTATTTTTTGCGGATGTCTTACGTATCTGGCAATCTGGTATTTATTACACCATAAGGATGGAGACCTATAAAAATTTTGCAGAAAATCCTTTTTTGGCAACCCTAGTATTTGCGTTATCGTGTACCTCACAATACGTCATCTTGGCAACCTCAACGTTTCTTCATCGTCAAAAAATCAGAATTTGGCATGTAGGATTATACGGCATCTATGCCGAAATTCTTGGACTAGAAAAATATGTATTCTGGGACACTTACTTTAATCAATCATCCATTTTTTTTTCGCCAAAGTGTGTATTTTTCTCTCCCACTCGAGTCTTTAAAATTATTTGTTTCAATGACTTGGATTGTTTTTCAACTGATAAACTGTACTAAAAGATATTCAGTTCAATATGAATTTTATAAACGCAAATAAAAGCTCTCTTTTGAAAAGTGAACTTTTGCGTCAGACCATTGTTAAGAAAATTCTTTGTATTAGGTATTTCTAAAGAGGATGAGTATATGATGAGTATACAATACAAGTATTGTAAAGTGTGGAATTTATATTGAGTATACAATTATTTACACAACTTAGAAATAAAGAATAAAGTAAAGAACATCACTCACTACATATTCGCTCAGCCATCCTCTTAAAGAAAAGGAATCTAAAGAAGATGCCGACTTAAACAGAAGCACTACTGAAGCACAAATTGGAGTGTCCACACCTTTCTGTATTTCAAACTTGTATTGCCATGTCTTGCTCTGAGAATGCGCCAAATAAATTGAAGTTTATTAAGCAAATTTCAATGCATATGTATTAACTTTATTTTATAAAGTTAATACAAATTTTTTAAAATATATATTTCATGTAAAATTATTTCTCATATATTAAAATCCATACATTAAACTATATTATATTATGAATATATACAGAAAAATAAGTATAAATAGGTAAACCAAAAATATTCTCAAAATTATACAAACGCTTTACAAAAACAAGCATAAGTTTCATCTACCTAATCATAAATATAATTAAGTTTATTTAGTAGAGAGAAATATTCTGATAATATTAGTAATTTATTTTATGATGCATATTATACAATATATATATATATATATATATATATATATATATATATATATATATATATATATATATATATATATATATATATATATATATATATATATATATATATATATATATATATATTACTAAAATTATCACTTGCCATGGAACCCATCACTATCGAGATAAGAAGATCCAGAGAGATGGCAACAGAACCTACCGTCTCTGCAATAATTGATATAATATTCCACTAACACCAAAACACATATTTGAAGGCCCTGGCAATTTAATATCTCTGGCTCAGCTCGGGGAATTTCCCCTTCTCAACATAGAAAAAAATCTATACTCAGAAAACATCAAGGAGATAGCCTGCTGCGTTCTGCACACTCATGGTCATCTTTAGTTCTCCCCATGGACACGACACCAACCAACCATTTTAGAAATAAAATATTAAATACAGCTTTATAAAAGAATTGTAATTTGAGTAATTAACTGAGATTTCAGTTTTATCAAGTTTTGAATAATATAATAATCAATGGCACATACCTTTCCACCGTGCAGTTCCACGACGTTTCCACAAAGGAAAGTTGTAGACTTCTCATCCCAACGTGTGCAAGTTTCATTCCAGTCATTTATTTGCCCTTTCAGGTCGCAGTGCATTGTGTACACGAGTTTTCCAGCTGCTCCAGTGGGAGTAGTGAAAACATCCAGAACTTCAGTGTCATTTTTGTATTTGCCTTCATGAATCTAAAGAAAATATAATGCTGTTATTTTTGAACTGTCGAAAGAAATTTATAAAAAAAAGAATGAGTTATCAGAAAAATATTATAAAATTCATGATTAAATAATATATTTCTGTAACTATCAATGAGTAACAGCTAAGATAATATTTTTATGAAGAAAATCATTATGTTGAGAATTTTATCTTATTAAAACTGAATCAATTCTTCAAAAATGTAATTTCTTATTACATTGCCATGTTCTATTTTTGTATTGGCAAAAACATTTATATGTTATTAAAAAAGAAATTTATATAATCCGCTGGGTAAATTATTTTTTAATATAATTAGAGTGATAATCTCTCTCCCTCTCTTTCTCCCTCTCTCTCCCTCTCTTTCTCCCTCTCTCTCTCTCTATCTATCACTCCCTCTCTCTCTGCCTCTCTCTTTCCCTCTCTCTCTTTCTCTATCTCTCTTCCCCTCTATCGCTCTCCCTCTCTTTCTCTCTCTCCCTCTCTTTCTCTCTCTCCCTCTCTTTCTCTCTCTCCCTCTCTTTCTTTCTCTGCCTCTCTTTCTCTGCCTCTCTCTTTCCCTCTCTCTCTTTCTCTATCTCTCTTCCCCTCTATCTCTCTCCCTCTCTCTCCCTCTATCTCTCCCTCTCTCTCCCTCTATCTCTCCCTCTCTCTCTCCCTCTATCTCCCTCTCTCTCTCCCTCTCTCTTTAGGATTATATTTATTTACTTTATATAGATAAATGCTCTTTACCTTTTACAAAATTTTTGGTCTTCAGGGATTGTAGTTAGAGAAAAATTCATTTAAAATAAAAACTTTGTATTAACTGACATAGATTTAAATAATAATATCTGAATAAAAATTTAGATTAAAATCTAATCTTCAACCATGTCACCCATCAGAAAAATAGAGCATTTGTTAGTACAAACAATTTTCCTTACATCACTTCTTATTTCTAGGATAGGCATTCTCACGGATTGTTAATGGAACTATTACTTTTATAAGACTGGTAAACTGAAGAATAGGTTTAAAATCATTTTTATGCATATATTAAACAAGTCAATTGAATACACAGATATAATTAAATCCAGTTAGTTCTACTAGGCATTAAAATTTGAAAACTTAAATGCCGTTGCATACTTTACAAAATTTAAATCCCATTGTTCCTTACTTTAAAATTTATTTAGCTTTTTAGCACTAAATTTTAATTAAAAAGCTCTATACAAATATTTGATAAAGCTATATAAGTTCTATATAAATATGCAAATGTATACAAAATGTGGTATGTTCCTAAAATTGATTTATTTGTATATAGTAATAAAATACAAAACACTTATTGATCTATGTTCGTAGTATCACTTCTTAATTTTAACTTTGCATATTAAACTGGGAAATTCATTATCAATTCAAACCTTTTGATTTTTACAAAATTTCTTGAATATCCTATTTTTTTATGTATGTAAATTATTACACGTAGACATAATTCAGAAAAAAGAAACTGATTTTATCTATTAAAGAACTAAGCAGAAGTCTTAAGTAAGTGATTTCAAATTTATATTTCCTATTTTTTGTGTAAAAAAAAAATAATAACATTATTTAACATTTCATTGTTATCCTTATTTTTCATTTTACTTAGTAATTTTAGTAATTCAATTCTTTTTTAGAATTAAAATGTAAATTATAATTTTTTTCTATCCTTAAAAAAACCTAAAATATTTTTTTTTAAGATTCAGGAACAGTCTATGATTTTGATGAATATTTTAAAAAAATGGAAAATTTTTCCCACCATTATATTTTGAAATTTAATGATAAGAAGAATTTTCCAAAATCCTTAAACCAGTAACTAACAAAACATAAATTACTTACTGGTGATTCATTTTGCAACAATGTGTAATTTCAAAATTTTTTATATTGAAATAATATAAAAGAGTACATATGTTTACATTTAAAATTATAAGTTTCATATAAACAATATAAATATATTTTCCTTACTTTTTTGACATTTCCTATTACAGAGATAATATCATCTTGTTTCTTTTAATTGCTCTATTTTTATTTTTTTTAAATAATTTATTTATATTGATTGCACTGTAACTATTATATATATATATATATATATACAAATTAGTTCCTATACTAAACTGAACTCCTATATTAATTTACCTTATGTACTATAACACTCACTAAAACAGATGCTGCTTAACAAATGCAAATTGAAAAATATCTTGAACAAACGTACATAGTGATGCAAACGAGCCCCATTATGTACATTAAGAACGGATACAGAATATTTGCCCATCACCAAATGCATCCTAATTTTGACTGTCAGTCTAATTTGAATTAAAAACACAATCAGGTGACGAGGTATACCTGTTCTAGCACTCTTTTATCCACGTCCACACCAAACCAGCGGAAGATAGTGTCGTGGTGGACTTGTTGGTTCGGGCATTGTTCTCATCATCAGAAGGTAGTGATATCAACGATGAAATGGGGATGATGTGCTAAACTTCTATCTAAATTCATAACTGTGACGTTTTTGATGAAGCTAAAAACTTTTCTGATATTTTTCAGGTACTTCAAGAATTGAGATACACTCTTCCAATTCCCATCTTAATAGAAGATCCATCGTATTAGGTAAAGATGGTTTGGGTTCGTTATATGTGTGGCGGTTGATGATTTACATGTTGCGGTTGATGGCGAAGTATTAAGGGTCTTCTGCTTAGCCCTTTCTTCAAAATTACGAAGACTCCACCAGACAGCTTCTATCCAACTGGTAAAGCCCAACTCAGGGCAAGATAAAGTTAGTATGCTGGTGCAACAACAACAAAAGCAATGAATTATGGAAGTCAAAAATTAACGTGCACTCATCCCCAACCCAAGAAATTCCAGCAACCTAGTGCGGGAGAATGTGGCCAACCTCTCAATCACTTCCCACAGAAAATGATGGTTCACGTTTTTATCTTAACGGTAAACTACTGAGCCACTGGAGCTCAATAAATGAAAAACACTTAAATTTTATCATTGAGTAAATGATTAATGGGAAAGGAAAATACAAATTCTCACCACGATGATTTTGTCCTCCACTTGCAATGGAGATGCAACCACTGATGAAAGAATCACTTTCAGCTGACTGTTAAGTAAAACATTTGGTACTAAAATTGATTTTGTAGGCTTGGGTAAGCTATACACATTCCCACCTGTAGATTGTATAGCTTTAAAAAGGTCTGAGGGAACGGCGTCGCCGTCCGTGTCTTTGATGAGAACTAGATGGAAACGTACTCCTGTTTTTATGGAGTCTATGAGGGTTGATGTTTTAACGCCCATGAGAGCACTTTTCCAAGCAATGACCAAAACAGCAGAAGAAGAATTAAGTTGCGAAACCTGTTAAAGATAAAAAACGAAATTTTCATTCACAAACATACATATCAGGTACTGCTAAGGCAATTTTTTTTTTTAATTAATAAAATAAAAGCTTACATTCATAGCTTTTTGAACCCCACAAAGAAGACAAACTTTGGTCACTACTTCTGTTGCAGATATGTACTTTTCGAGATCATTAGAAAGCTTCTTTTCATCTTCTAACTGTAGCTCCACAAAATATTTGATATCTTCTGAAAACGTCACGAGGTTTACCTTCATGTTTGATGGTATAAGATTCTTAAGAAAGTGAAGAAGAGTGTATCTCAATTCTTGAACTACCTGAAAAATATCAGAAAAGTTTTTAGCTTCCTCAAAAAAGTCACAATTATGAATTAAGTTACAAGAAGTTTAGCACATCATCCCCATTTTATCGCTGATATTTCCATTTCATTTTATTAATGATATTAAAAGCATATTTTATGTTTTAATGAACAGAATTTTTAAATACTATATTTCAGTTATTTTTTATTTATATCAGAATCAGGAGAAATATTTTTGACTAACACAAAGATGGTAACCCGCTTAAATTAGATAAGAAAACATTATAATTTTAGAAAAGCATATATTTATAGCTCACCAGAGTGACGTCTACCGTTGAGCAAGTCTGAACAACGAACGTTAACTGGATAGTGGGCTCTTGGAAACACTTGAACGAGGGATCAGGTAGCTTATCTATGTTTAGAGCCGTATTCCTATATGATATCGTATTACATTAAAAAATATTAATTAATAGCATTAAGAAATAAGCTTATGTGCTTCAAATATTGGTTTATTATGATAGGTATTTCCTAATTTCTAAATATAATTTCCTTGTTAAATCGAATGTGTTTTAATAGAGAAAATTAATTGAAGACAAATAATATTTCATAACAATTGGTTTTCAGGATTTTCAAATTGATGACAATTTAAAATTACATTTAAATTTAATCAGTAATACAATGCCAAAGTTATAATGTGACACTTTATTTTATTATTAACATTATACAAAAACTGTACTAGATTGCAGAAGATTATGGGAATACAATTAATTTTGACATATGTAAATGTACTTACTTTCCATGCTTAAAATCTTTTGAATTTTCTATCACCGACCACACAGTTTTTCCTTCACATAGATTGTTATGCAAAGTGGGCATTACTGGATTATGAGGAAATTCTGTAGAACCATCGCAGAAATCTAGAGCCTATAAATATTAGATAAATTACTAAGCATTGTATGAAAAACTATGAATTTATATATATATATAAGAAATCAAAAATTTTTTAAAAGTTAATATGAAGTGGATTGCAATATTGAAGAAAAGTCATACTTTCTGCCATTGTGGTCTACACCTTCTGGTGAAACTGGTTCTGTTGGTACTTCATTTCATTTGATTTATTGTATCTTTCCATTTTCCTTTTATTCTGTATACCTTCTTAAATTTTAAATTTTTATCTATTGGTTATATGTTCCATCTGTTTACTATATGTCAAGATCCTTGACTTTTCACTTTATTGTTCTTCTTTCAGCATTTGTTCAATTTTTAAAAAAATTTCGATTATTTATGTTTTGGTACTTTTATTTAAACTGCTTAAGCACTGATTTTATTGCTAAACGTATAACTTTTGTGTTAATTCTAGCATTTATATTAAATTAATTTAATCTAATGATATTTCTAATCATGCTTTATATACACACACACATGTGTGTGTGTGTGTGTGTGTGTGTGTGTGTGTGTGTGTGTGTGTGTGTGTGTGTGTGTGTGTGTGTGTGTGTGTGTGTGTGTGTGTGTGTGTGTGTGTGTGTGTAATGTATCGATTTCAATAAAAATTCACAAAATAGAAATGGGTCCAAGTGATTAATGATTATCAAAGGGAATTAGATTCCCCTTGAATAAATTTTTGTATATAAATATTAAAAGGACATAATAAGACTCCTTTAGAAGCTTTAAAATGATGATGGATACCTATAGAAATTATACAAATATTCATGCTTACAATATAAAAATAAAAGGTATAGTTTTCAGGAAAACTAAGGCATTTAAGGAAATTAAACTATCGTTTTGAGTTTTCAATAGGTTAAAAAAGATTCGGGAAATAATGTAGTAGTTTGTTTTGCTTGTCACATTACCATGTTGTTTTTTCTACATAAATGCAAATTATATTACAATTTGTTTGAAACAGATTTAAGTTTTAAAAATATCCTTATCCGATGTGGGAATCGAATCCATAAACTGAACACCACAGTGTTAACCATTCAATTGCCATCTGAACAACGTGATATTATGAAGGATTATATTATTATTGAACAAAATATGTTCCACAATTTTATGTTATTAATATCGGTATCTTGTAGATGTGTTAATAATTTCTATTAGTGAATGTTTACATTGAACAAATTTTATTGTCTCATGAAATAAAGGAGCTCAACTTATCGGAAATTTGTTAAATGGATAAATTATGATAAGGAAACAACCCTTTTGTAACATTCGTAATATTTCCTTTATTGAGTAAAGATAAGAGTAAGCTCCTGTCATGAAACGCAATTTTTAGAACTCTAGTTTAAGAACATAATATTGACATTCAAAATATACTATAAATAAATAAGAATATATTAACAACATAATAATATAATGCGAAAAATCCAGCCAACTTGTCTAGTGGTCAGCGTGTCTGACTACGAATAGGAAGGTCCTGGGTTCGAATCCCGGTTCAGGCTTAAATGTGCTTTCTATCCTGTTTTTGTCCTTTCCTTGTGTGTGAATGAGGTATGTATGGTGCTTAACCTATAAACGGGTCCCTTTGGCATGTGTGAGAGTGCGATGGTGGCCTACCCCCTGTGGTGAACCCGGGGCAACGCCTCCGCGGCAAAGAGGTCGCTGCTTCTGGCCGGTTCCTTGGGTATAAGAGGACAATACATCCCGATATACCCCGACCATTGTGTACATATATATATATATATATATATATATATATATATATATATATATATATATATATATATATATATATATATATATATAATGCGAAAAATAAATTAATCAATCGCTATTCGGAAACACTTTGATTATAAGGACTCGAATATAACAAATCTGTTCAGAGAAATTTAATCCAAAAATATAACTAATTTAATCCAGAGAAAAATGTGCTCATAGTAAATACTCAAAATGTGTCATAAATCTATATTTGTACATCATAAGAGAAAAATTTGTTCATAATAAGTACTCAAATTGAATCTTAAATCTACTGTTGTAAATCATAAGAGAAAATGAGTACATAATAAGTACTCAATTTGAATCTTAAATCTATTGTTATAAATCATAAGAGAAAAATGAGCATATAATAAGTACTCAAAATGAAACTTAAACCTTCTGATGCAGTTTTTAAAACTTGTCGAAAGATAATTTATTTCCATTATGTATAATAACACCATTAAATACACATTGGATGCCCTGATTTGTTATTGATATCAAAAACTTGTGCATCATGTAATCTCTAGATCAATTGTAAAATATTACTTAAAATGATACACTTCGAATATTAAAAATATTTTCTCTACTGGTAAACAACTAAAAACACGATTCTTTTTATAAGTGAAATCATATACGCTTCAATTTCTCAACGCATTTGTACATATTGTTGCTAATTTTTTCCAAGACTAAGCATTCTTACAAAATCACTGAATCCAATGGCTTCGACCAAACATTATAATTTAAATTTTAGTTTGCAAAAATAATAAATTCCTTCTTTACTTTGCATATTTCGTAATTTTGGTTTGTGGTGAAGAGCACGTTTTTATTGTGTAAATGAAATATTTTCGATAATTTACTTATCAGATCAGCCAATGAAGATGACAACACGTAAATTTTTTTTAGCATTTTTGTATGAAGATTATAAAAAGTTTTAAATATTTTTTTTTTAATTTTCCTGTAAGTAAGTGATTTATATTCTCTGTTTATAACATCGATATTTTACATTACTACCTTCTTATATAAATGTAAAAAATATTTTTAAAAAAATATTATTGTTTGTATTCTAGTATGTTATGGTTATGATTTCATATACTGGGATGGTATTACACATTATATATTTTAAGTTAAACTATTATTAACTTTATTTCAGGGAAACATATCGTAAACTAAAGATTTTAAAGTAATTACCTTTGAAGCATTTGTCATCAATGAAGATTTTACATTCAGAAATAAGCTTTCTTCAATTATGGGACACTTCGGAATTCCTTCTTCATTAAATTCAGGCCTTTGAAAAGCATAAAGAAATTGAAAAATGTTTATTTGAGACATTCAACAACGTTGCGTCATTATTCCCAAATTTGTGTATGAAAGTATTCTTTTTTTAGAAAATTGAGAGTTTTCCGGTTTATTAAAGAGCTATACTCTAAAAAAAATTAGGTTTTAAAATTTTATACCTGAAACATAAAAAAATGAAAATACTAAAAATCAAAAAAAAATAAATAAAATATTGAGATTATTTCGAAAATGCAATTTTTATCTCCATGTGTATCTATCAATTTTTACTTTGACAGTTAGAATACTAAAAATTTATTCAATTATTCTAAAACTTGATATTTTATAAAGCATTTTAAATAATAGTATGTAACATATTCATTTACACAGCAAATTATCAGTTTATATTTTTTTATAACTCTTAATAAATTATTTTTCTGTCTCAATTTTTTGAATTAGTGAGTTGCCAATCGATTTACATAGATAAACCATTTTTCTCAAGTATTTTTGATTCCTTGAATTATTTATTTGAATTAGAAGCAATATTTTATATGCTTGTAGCCACGGACATGACTTCTATGCTGGATTGTATGATAATTAGATACATGATGTCTATTCTTAAATTTTACCAATTTTTTATGCTAAAAGATTGGAGTTACTTTCAGTAACAGCTTTTAAAACGAGAAGTTACTTACAATAAAATATTCCATTCTTACACATATAGAATACAGTTTAACTACTAAGAAGATTAAAATCATGGAAACTTCATTCTTTTTAATCAATAATGAATAATAGATTATAAAAATGATCAAAATAAGGTAAGATTTAAGATTATGCCACTGGAATATATTACAATTATTTTTTGAAACTATAAGAAATAAAAAATACAATATTTGCACCATTTAACAGATAAGATCTCACTTGAAATAGCTGATCTAACGCATGATTTTTTATATGTATACTCAAAATGGTTTCAATAATTTTTAAAATTAAATTTGGCAGTAGTTAAAAAAATTTAGTTAATTAGTCAGTTTAATCATCTTTAAACGATTCTCTATATTTTACTAATTTGTATAATTTGCATAATTCATACGTTTGTTGATTAGTTCTAAACTCTTTAGATACATTTTTCATACATATTATTTCTAAAATATTTGCACTTCGTAAAAAATAATTTAAAAAACAAATGTTTTGTTAAGAAAAATTTCATCACATTAAATTATTTTTCTCACATTATCTTCAATAAAAATACAGTACGGAATACCTGAATGAATAAAAATATATTTGAAATATTTAAGAGTTATTTATCCTAATAAATGCAGTGAAAATAAAAGCTAAGTTTTAAAATTTAACTGCAATAAAAGTTTAATGCTTTTTTTTTCTTTTTTTTTATGAAGTTTTATTTTTAACAAAACAACAAAAGAATCAATTCAGTCATTTTAAGCTATAATATTTTCCAGTTTTTAGTGTTATCATCTGGAAGACTTCAGAAATTGTAAAATGAAGTCAAAGAGTTACCAACATACTTTGTTTGAATTTTTACATCATAGCAACCGACTGGAGACCAATCTCCTTTCACCGAAGCATAGCAGGCTGCCTCTTCAAGGGGAGATTCTTCAAATACTCCATAACGATATATTGACCACTGCTGCAGAAACTGACGAGCCAAATCTGTGAGCAAAAATTATTTATGTAGTAGTTAGAAAAATGAATTAGAATAAAACATTTTATACATGTAGATTTTATATATAAAATCCTTAGAATACAGGGGTTTGTACATGCAAAATGGCATACTAAATTTATTCCATTAGATTTTCCTTTATAAACATCAGGTTCATAATTATGTTTCTCTGTTTTCTACTTGATTACATTATTTCTGTGTTTATTTTTATAAGTAAATTATTTAAAGTTATTGTTAAATATTAACCTGATGTTTCAGAATATAGTTTTCTTTGCATTATTTAAAGAAACATAACAGCAATCAGTGCTTTACTTGTGAGTTCCAATGTTAGACTATTTTTGAAGCGTTTTCTATTAGGTGAAATCCTTGAACATTTCGGCTATTCAGTTTCAAAACCAAAACATTTAAGCAAAATTATGTGGAAGGTCTTATTTTGTATACTTGCGCATAAAAATATCAAATATGTCCTTCACTTTTTTTCAACTCTAGTATATGCTTTAAAGAAAAGTACCGAAAGAGTTGATGAAATTTATAAATATATCCTGCTACTATCATTCTAATAAATTTGTGTATCATTTATTACATATTTCTTATGATACATTTTTTGTGAATCTCATACCACATACATTTTATGATACCTGTTTGTGAATCTTTAACCAGATATTTTCTATGATGCATTTTTTTTATCTCTTGTCAGATATATTGTTGTGGTACGCTTTTACTATGCTTTTACCAGATATATTTTTTGAGACTCTTTTACCAGATATATTTTTTGTGACACATTCGTGTGACTCGTTTACCAAATGCTTTTTGTGACACATTCGTGTGTCTCGTTTACCAAATGCTTTTTGTGACACATTCGTGTGACTCGTTTATCAGATATATTTTTGTGACACATTCTTGTGAATAATTTACCAGATATATTTTTGTGACACATTCGTGGGAATCCTTTACCAGATGTATTTTTGTGACACAATAGTGTGAATCGTTTACCAGAAGTATTTTTGTAACGCATTCGTATGAATCGTTTACCAGATATATTTTTGTGATACATTTTTGTAAATCTTTTACCAGATGTATTTTTGTGATGCATTTTTGGGAATACTTTACGAGATTTTTCATTTTTTTTACCAGATCTTTTATAAGAGACTTTTATTTAACAATAAATTTATCTAATCATTTTTGTGAACCATTTATGGAAATGGGTCCCTAATTAGTGTCTGCTTTGATTCATAGTATAAAACACTTGGTGCAATGGCTGTCATGTAAAACACGTGAGTTAACTATAGATAGCACGACTGATCTTCAATTGGGACAGATAATATACTGGTTCAATAGAACTTAGCCTAAATTTAGCTAAAATAGAAGTTTTTCCAATTAGTGTACGACAACAATTAATATCCTAAATATCATTGGTCTTGATACTAACTTTGGCAAGGCAGTTATTTTTATTGACTCCCATGCTGCAATCTTGGCTGCTGCCTCCTACACACTTAGCGACTGCTCACTTGTTGATGAGATTAAAAGATTTGTTTCCAATGCTATTGCCTCTGTCTGGGATATAGTTTTTCAATTGATCCCTAGACAGCCACCGTGAGGTACCTGGAAATGAAAGAGCAGATGTGTTGGCTAAAAATGGTTGTAAGCTGCCTAAGCCTCTGTTTCCAATAAATGCCCATCAGTTTAGTTCTGAGGCTAGGGGGAAAATTGACCAACACCTAGAGCAAATTTATGCAGCACTCTCAGCCGATAAAAAGTGGAACGCTCTTATGAAGTCGCCTGTCCCGATGGATTTGCCTCGTGCAGTTTTTACTGCAAATTTTCGACTTTCCACTGGACATGACTTTTTGTGTAAACATCTACACCGTATCGGTGTAGTTGCAAATGATACCTGACACCTTTGTTTGTCGGGTGAAACTATGGATTTTGATCATTTGACAACTTGCACGGCACTTGCTTTTATTACTTTTGACTCTGACCACTTTACCAAGACTGAATTTTATTGGGCGGCCAGAAGTCTTATGACAGATAAATACCACTGACTGACGTAGGAAAAAAATCCAATTGGTGTAGAAAATACTCACATTATCTTCGTTAGTTTAAAATCTGATATTTTTAAGGAACAGAAATTTTTATATCTGACAATATTTTACAATTTTACGATGAGAAAATCTGGGTATTAATAAGGACCTTAGAAAAATTTATGTAATGCTTTATTCCTAAGAAAATTGTTTATAAAGAAATAGTTTCCCCAAAGGAAATCATTTAAATATTTTCAAGGAAGTATAAATATCTCTAATTTATGGATGAAACAGTCATTTAAGTAAATACAGAATGCTTAGAATTCTGAAAATAAATTTATGTTCTGATGATTCTATTCCTTCAATTACTATTCAAGAAAATACTTTTTAGATGAGAGTTTTATTTCACTGTAGACAAAAAAAAAACATTTTTATTTTCCTTTGGGGTGCTTGTAAAATAGAAACTAAATTTAACATTTTTAAAATGACTCAAAACTGTAAATTACTTGCAAATGAACATTTTTAAATTGTGTGATTTGTAAGAACTGATAAAAAGAATAATCTGTTCTATATACTCAATCATAATAATAAATAATACATGAAAGAATGGTTACGTTTTTCTCTCTAATCTTCCTATTGATTTAAGGTTTGAAAAGAATAAGAATAATTTGAAACAAACCATCTAAAATAGTTACAAATATTTAAATAATAGACCTGAACACTTCAAAATATTCACCTTCTATATCTCCATTTAATAAATCCAAAGGTAAATAGATGATCTCGCCTTCATTACTGCAGCCTTTACTGTGAAGTGCTCGTAAGGTTGGACTTTCCTTAAAGTTAGTTATATAGATATTTATCCTTTCTGGGGTCTCATTCGTTGATTCATTGCAAAAATCATTGGTCCAGTTAGATGGTAAAATTAATGTAAAGTTGCCAAAATATGCCCTTTTTCTGGTGGCATGAAATAGTAACTCTGAGGATTTCACCATTAATTCCTGGAAAGAAAATACGAAATCTGATATTTTATCAAAACTGCCAAAACAATGTAAATAAGATTTTATATCATGGACCATTTAGGATTTTCTTTAATCAGTGAAGAATTTTGTTGTCGATTAAAATATAATTTGTCTTTTTGTAGAGTATATATATATATATATATATATATATATATATATATATATATATATATATATATATATATATATATATATATATATATATATATATATATATATATATATATATATATATATATATATATATATACATATATATATATATATATATATATATATATATATATATATATATATATATATATATATATATATATATATATATATATATATATATATATATATATATATATATATATATATATATATATATATATATATATATATATATATATATATATATATATATATATATATATATTTACCAGTTTATATTCACTGACAAAAAATGATGATGAATTCCAAATTAAAAATCCTTTTTCAAAAGAGAAATTCGAATAGTGTACTCAAAATATCAACAAATATATTTCTACTAACTTTTAACTAACCCCGAAAAATATTGGAAAAAACAAATAATTGTCATTGATCACATTTCTGCCAGTACTCAACGTGTTGTTCAGCAGCAATTTACATTTGTATTTTAAAGGGAAAGTAAATAAATGAATTCAGTATAAAAATAAGTATGTATAACAATATGATGGGACTAGAACTCAAGCCCATGATGTTAGATATCAAAATTCTTTATGTCAGCATTTGATTGTTAAGCTCTCCACTACACAATGACACAGCTCAAAATTTTTGATTCAATTATTTTCGAACTTAGTCACTTTCTTTACAATTAGCTATTTATTGATGTATACAATATTACCATCTGGATTAAAAATATGTCAATAGATATGCATGTCTTTTCATCGCTCTTATAAAATGTAAATGTCTTTTTCAAAACATACCGATCCATCACACAAGCTAAGACTTAGTCAAATAAAATTTAACCTCAAAATTAATGGAAAATGAACCATTTTTGTATACATACTATTAAAAAAGTTAAATTTACTATTATATAGTCTACTATTATCTTTCTTCAATTCTTCAGTTTTATCAATCAAATTTTTCTAAAATGAAATAAATAAGTTCTGCATTAATGAAGTTGTTTTAACATTAAATATTACTTTGTGTATTAAATTCACAAATGTACATAATTTCACATGCATACAATTTAAATAAGATTTATGGAAACCAGCTTTTTAAAATGTTACCACATGCACATAGAACCAAGCGAAAATTCACATATTAAATTATACCCAAACTACGTTAAAATACTTTACTTACATTTATTTGAAAATATAACTTCGCAAGAAAATAATACAAACTATTGAGTTGTTCGGAAAGTCATTTCGTTTTTTTCACCTGGATCAGCTTTTCCCTTGTAAAAACCAACCACTTTATGAGTGTGATATTATGCTACTAGCAGAAATATGGTAAAAGCTATTGGACTAGAATGCACAATATGCAATACAACACGATATTTATTTGTCATACGTTTTTCATTTTCATGAAAAACAAAATTACTTTCCAAACAACCCAATACATTATCAACTCAAAATTAGAGCGATTTTGAATAAACAAAAGGGTTTTCTTCTCAATTTAAAACTAATATTTGCAGAAATTTAAGTTATATAATTTCAAGTAATGTGTGTGAATGAAGTGTTATTATATTATAAATTTAAATTTACTTTCCTTTTATCGAAAAAAAGTTTGTAAAGTAAAAAAAGTGCTTAAAACATACAGAACTTTAAAGTATGTCTTCAATTATAAAAATTATCGAATTATAAAATTATAAAATAGTATTAAAAATTTAATCTCAAACAACTATAAAATAATAATATAATGCAATCCTACTTTGAATTTATCAAAATCAAAATCCTGTTGGTGCACGCTCTCCGAAAAAGAAACAGATATACCACTGTAAGCATTTCCATGAATATGAATGCTGTAAACATACACAGTATAAGTAAAGACAACACCAAGCACAAATAATAGTTTACGGGATTTCATAGCTTTCAGTTTATTCGTCTGTTCAAGAAATCATAAATAGACACTCTTTCCCACGTCATTTTTATTTAAACGATACAAAACTATTTATTATATTCTATCAATATCAAATGCGAATCACTTCATATTTTAAATTTAAAAAGTATATACTACACAAAGCAAAAAAATCAGGTATCTTCTCTGAGTAATAAAAATTAGATAATGAAAGATATGTTTCCTTGACAACGGATAACAATATCTGCTTTCGTTAAATGAAAACTTTTCAGGCATAAGCAAAGAATTTATCTCAAACGTAATGCATTTTTGTTTACTCATATTCTTTCTTCGTATAATCTGCTAATTTACTGCTCAGAAAACAAAAACGTTCCTGCTTCCAAACATAGAAAAAAAGACAGTCAAGTACCTTTTATTTTCTTTAGAATTCAGTGATTAATTAAATGTGTATTTGACGGGAACAATAATAATATTGTTGCGTATTTATAGAGATTGATACTTCAGTACATTCAATATTTAATATTAATCTTTCTTTAAAAGAATGCTCTTTGTATATCATAAGTAATTGCCATAGTGAATTCTTATAAAGCAATAATAATTTTAAATATTAAAAATTTCCTTCAGTTTAAAAAGCTAATTCTATAGTTTTTATAAGTGTGGTCTATATGTGATGCTAAATAGGTAAATTAATCTCCAACGTATGTTGGATATTATTGTTTAAAAATGACTTTTCATATTTCTTTTAAAAGTCGGCCTCAATTTTTATCATGATTCCTGGGTTTGTTTTCACTCTCTCTTATGGTTAATATACATAAACAAAGAACAATCTAAGTGTGTCTTATCGTTTTATATGGATTTCAAAATGGAATAATTGCGCATCCCCAAATTGAAAATCAAGTCTGCAAACTGCTGAATTGAAGATAAGATTCAGCTCCCATCAAATTATCGCAACATGATCATAATTTCAAATTAGCAGGTAAATTCTTCTGTTAATGAATTTCGATTCGCCGAAATTCTAAGTATTTAGTAAATTATGTAGTTATAATTTTGCAAATTATTAAATTTTAATAAGATTTCATGATGAAAATAAGATAATCAGCTCCTATCAAATAATCATGGTTAACACGATCATGATTTCAAGTTAGGGGGTAAATTCTGGAGTCAAGGGATTTGGATTCAATAAAATTCTAAAGAATTAACAAATTATAAAGTAAGTTGAAACGCAGGCATTATTCATATAAAAGTAGGTTTTCATAAACTGGTCAATTATGTATACAAAAATTTGTAACTTCTATATTGGAAACTAGCCAACTGATGACTGAGTGGTTAGCGTTCCTGACTCCTATGGGTCCCGGGATCGAATCCCGGTTTGGGCAAGGATGTTACTTTCTTTCTTTGCTCTCTCTCTCTTTCTCTCTCTCTCTCTGTTTTCTCTGTCCTTTCTTCTGTGATGATGTAAGAATGTGGCCCACCCTATAAACGGGTTTGTGAAGATATGGCGCGGGAAACGCTACTCGCCTCCGTGAGCTGGTTCACGGGTACCCGTTGGGTAACGACAAATAAGTAGCAGTTTCTGGCCCTGTTGTTGCATAGGATTCGTCACTCAAGTGCCCACCGTTGGAAAAAAATATTGGAAACTAGAATTGCACAATAAATTATCTAGGAACAGAGACTAAAGTCAACTTTAAGTATAACAACTATTCCTAGAAAATTATTTACGGAATACTGAAAAAAAATATCTTTTGTATTTAGAAATTTAAAAAAACAGCACATATTATCCTTTTAAATTCCTAATAATCAAGTGGAATTGAACATTTTTAAGAAACTCTTAATCGGAGCAGAGAGGATGTAGAAAATTAAGAAGTTTTATTTATACTCTGGAATTTTGAGTAGATTTGTAACGTATGAAAAATTTTAAACATTAGAGATTAATGACCTTAAAATTGACATTTCATGCAGAATATGTAAAAACTTCTTAACTTTTTTTGCTATTTATAGCTTACGGGTATACTTTTCGATTGATATGATCGCAAACATATTAAATTTGGTTTGATATTTACTACTGTAGTATTTCCAATTAAAGGTATTTCACTTAAATTATAATCATATATTTACATGTTAAAAAGTATTCATAAGATAAGGAAAGACAATATGGAATTATTTTGCTTTGAAGAAGACAACATGAGCCTTCTGAGCTCGAAATAAATACTTATTTTTAAAGTGAACCTAGGAATTTTCTTCTGATCCACTCATGACCCTTGAGAAGTTCTTCCGTCTTTGAAGAGGGCACCGCAACACACTTTTTCTCCCACAGGTAGGTATTCAATTGGACTAAGATCATGTAATTGATTCAATTGATCCAAAACTTCAATCTTTCTAAAGAATTATACAAAAATTTGAACGGAAATACAGGGAATTCTTTAACTAAGATTTACCACACGAAAACCAAAAAATAAACATTTGATTAAATTTATTATAAAAATTAAACATATTTTTACAATTCCAAAATATCAATATTCATTGCTACTCTTAATTGATTATATATATGTATATATATATATAATTAATTAATTAATAGTACATTTTTATCAAATAAATAATCAAATATTAGATGTAGAATAATAATCAAATACTAGGAGGAGTATAATACATTGGAAATACCAAATGAAGAATTATAATATGTTTATAAAATTAGTCAAAAATCAAATTAATAAAATAGTCAAACATTAAATAAAGAATTATATATATATATATATATATATATATATATATATATATATATATATATATATATATATATATATATATATATATATATATATATATATATATATATATATATATATATATATATATATATATATATATATATATATATATATATATATATATTCTTTTTAATATTAGAGTTACTATTTAATGCAATTTAAGATATTTAAGATAGAAAAGTTTGTGATCTTTCCATTTTAATATTAAAATACTTCAATATTAAGCATTTTCTAGACACTTATAACAAAAATATCTTACCAAACACTTTTATTCTGTTGAAAGTAACAAAATATGTTTTAAGAAAAAAGCTGCGAAATACCACTTTTGTTAATATTCTCCAATATTCTCCACTCAGCAAAAGAAAAGACGTTTGACAGAAAATTACTCTGTTAAGAAAATATACGAAACATTGAAATACATATAAGAAACAGATGTAAGAAACTTAAATAATAATGAAAGATATAAGTTATAATAAAAGATATAATAATAAAATATAATAAAATAAGAAAAGATATAAGAAACTAAATGTAAGAAACTTAAAACAGAAAAGACTTTCTTTTATGCAATTTTAGAAAATAAAAAAAAATTCTTTACTTTTAATTTTCCTTATGCTACCAAATATACTTTTTTTTCCATAATTTGAAGTATAAAAAAATTTAAAAGTACTGTTTTCAAGACAATTTGTGATATATTTTAAATAAATAAATATTTTTAAATTACATTAATTTATTTGTCTAACTCATGACATAATTATTTACATATATTTAACTATTTAAGAATAGCTTTAAAGGGAAATTTAAAAAACTTGTGATATTAAAATCTTTAGTGCTTAAATTTATAAATACATCATTTAAAACCTTGAAACTATCTATCGTCATCATTAAAAATTAATTATACAATTTATAAAATTATTTATATAAAATCATATTGTGCCCTAAAATATTTCATGCTTGATAACATAATATAACTAAAAATAATAAATAATTTATTTCACATTTTTATTCTCCTATGATCTTACGCGAGTGTAAATCATCTGTTCAGAAGACTCTCGTTAATCCAGCATATATATATATATATATATATATATATATATATATATATATATATATATATATATATATATATATATATATATATATACATATATATATATATATAATTTAATAGAAAATTTAGCTGCTCAACACATTTCACATTTAACAGGTATACACTTTCACAGAATTCCAAAACTGAAATAGCTTATTAAAAAACAAACACATTAATTAATTGGAAAAAAACTATTTAAATTAAACGCATGAACTTAAAGCTTTAAATTGTTTAACACAAAGAAATAGTATAAAAATAAAACTATCTTTTAAAATTTTAAATAAGATTTAAAATAGTTTTAAGACAGGTAAGGTGCGAAACAAATTCTTAGTTCATTAAATGACTATACAAAGAAAATTAATAAATCAATTCTATTAGAAATTTAACTTAGAGCATGAAAGTCACAATGCATAAAAAAAATTTTTTAAACTTTATTTTTATTGAAATTTAAAATAAATTTATCAAGCTTCTTTAAAAAAAAAAGTTAATTTTATTCTAAAAACAGAAATATTTCAATGCATCGCTGATTTTAATTTTTTTTTTCATAAAATTATAACCCTACGTATAATTTACTTCACTTCACTTCAAAGGCTGAATTCTTAAATTAAGGAATTTAAATTAGTTAATTCAATTATTCAAATTTTATTATCAGCAATCTGCTTATAAGGGAAAGCTACAGATAAAATGCAAATTTTTGTCATTTACATTAACTTTCAAAGAAATTTTCGTTTGAATTCTCTTTTTTCAATCTGCTGCATGAAGTTTTGAAGAAACAAAGTTAACTATTATAAAAACCATCTTCTAAGAATTTGAAATTATTTTGTTCATGAAATAGGTAAATGATTTTAAAAACTTTCAATATTAACCACATACTTGAACTCTTGTGCATTTCAGATTAAAGCTCTTATAACCATAATAAATTCAACCGACAAAGAATCATAATCAACGTTAAATTTTTTAAAGCATACTTTCTGAATATTTTCATACAACCTGTTTTTCTATTGGATTTTAAGATACCTGAGTGTATTTCCTTAACTGCCCTTATATGTATATAAAAAAAAACAGAACTTATTTGCAATATAAGGGCAGTTGAGGAATGCACGCAAACTCATCTATTTTAACTTTTATTTCTAAAAAACATATTCATCTATTTTAGTTTTTATTTCTGAAGAATATATCCATCTATTTTAGTTCTTATTTCTAAAAAAATGCAAAGAATAACAGTATTAGAGTGTAATAGCCCATCCTCACACATAGAAACTCCAATAACACACTAGCATCTGTCTCTACAGGTGAGTAAGCCGACTCTGTTATCCAGTAGCACGCTGGATATCTTAATGGATATAATCTTGCAGTCAATAGTTTTTGACATCGTGAATTCTGATCTTTGACCTCAACTTTATCTTAATTAAGAGCAATGAGCCGAAATCATTTAATTAAAAATATCTGTATCATTCCACGTGAGAAAATTGATTATGATAGTCCATGAAGAACACGCCAGTCATAAAATATCATACTAACATCATAATTAAAATTTATTTCTAAACATGAAGCGAAATTATTTTCAACTATATTATTTGGAAATTAAATTCTCCTCCTCACAAAATCAATAATTGCAGCTGGAATCTTAAAATCTTGAGTATTTGTATTATAAAATAATAAATTCTATAAAGATTTTCAAATTAACACTTCCTTATTATCTCAATTATATATATATATATATATATATATATATATATATATATATATATATATATATATATATATATATATATATATATATATATATATATATATATATTGTACCGAGCTTCGGGGTTCGTGTGGATTGAGAGTTGAAGAAAGCAACCACTCAATGAACAAAACACTTATTCGTAAAAAAAGTTCTTCTAGGTATACCAGGTGTAACAATCACTACTATACAGCTCCAATTCGTCAGATACAATAAGTAACAGCTTCTAATCACAGGTCTCAAATACCTCAGGCAGAGAACAGCTTCTAATCACAGGTCTCAAATACCTCAGGCAGAGAACAGCTTCTAATCACAGGTCTCAAATACCTCAGGCAGAGAACAGCTTCTAATCACAGGTCTCAAATACCTCAGGCAGAGAACAGCTTCTAATCACAGGTCTCAAATACCTCAGGCAGAGAACAGCTTCTCTAGACTAGCAGTCACGACTAATCGTCTTCACTCATTGACTGTCTTCACAAAAACTGCCTAACTATGTCAGGCTGCGGTATTTATACCTGACTTGTCGGGGAAATCTACTAATTTCGCCAAGGTTCTGGAAGCTTCTAGTCTATCTCGCTAAATATTGGTCCTAGAGCTTAGGTGATGGATGTTTCCAGAAGTATCTATTTCTCGCCAAAACAACGCCAAATCACAAAATCAATAGAAAAACCGCTTTTAACGTATAACACGTCTAAATACCGAAATTTTTGCACAAAATGTGAGTATTTCCGATCTGTCTGAGATATTTTAAGACATATACAATAATTATTTATAAATTTGGAACATTGTTCCCCTCTCAAGGACTGCACGTCCCGGGCAGTACAATCCCCTGATAGGAGGCCAAATTTAATATAAAAGAATTTACATTTTAAGAGGATACAGAACACATTACATACACAAACAATTAAAAATACAAATACAGAAAAATAGAAAAGAATAAAATTATCTATACTATTTACAAAGAGACTATGGTATACTAATTTTTACTTTACATTACGATAAGGAACTAATCTATCATAATGTACTACCTTTGGTTTGGAAGATGATTTCCTTATACGAACCACGACGTCATTCAGTCTTTTTAGGACTGTGTAGGGACCTTTCCAGTTGGCTTGCAACTTTGGAGAAAGTCCTTTACGTCGAATCGGGTTCCACAACCAAACTTTATCACCTTCCTGAAATTCATGTCCTGTCGCTCTTGTGTCATACCTTGTCTTCATTCTTTCGGTCGTCAGGTTGATTCGGTCTCGAGCAAAGTTATGGACATCTTCAAGACGTGCCTGAAGATCTCGATGGAATTCCTCTGGCGATGAAGATGTATCCGGTGGACGAACAGACTGAAGATCCCAAGGGAGACGAAGTTCGTGACCAAAGAGCATTTGTGATGGAGTATATCCGGTAGTATCATGACCAGCACTACGATATGCAAGTAGAAACAGCGGTAGCTTCAAATCCCAATCTTGCTGATTTCTGGAAACCATAAGTGAGAGATTATTTAAGATGGTTCGGTTAAACTTCTCTACCATGTCGTCCGATTGCGGGTGTAATGGCGTGGACTGCGTCTTGTCTATTCCGAGAATTTGACCCATTCCTTTAATCACAGCAGAGGTGAAATTTGTCCCTTGATCTGAATGAATTTGTAAGGGTGCGCCGAATCTGAAACCCATTGCTGCACTGGAACCTTGGCTACTGTAGTCGCTTCTTGATCAGGGATTGAAAATGTTTCAGGCCACTTATTAAAGTAGTCCATGACAACTAGGATGCATTTGTTGCTATTTGAAGATTGTGGTAAAGGACCCAAAATGCCCAATGCTATCCGCTCAAAAGGTGCTCCTACATTATACCGCTGCAACCTTCCTCGGCTGCGTTTCTTTGGTCCCTTACGTGCCGCACAGTCATTACAAGATTGGCACCATTTCTCTACATCTTGTCTAGTTTTGCTCCAATAGAAGCGTTCTCGAACTTTCTGTAGAGTCTTCATTACTCCGAAGTGCCCTCCAGTTGAGCTACTGTGCAATTCTTTCAAAACATCTGAAATTCTTGATTTTGGAAGAACAAGCTGCCATTTGAAATTACGTCCATCATCGGACTCCCATTTCCTGTATAACACGCCATTTCTAATATGGAGTGAGTCCCAAAGAGCCCAATATTGTTTAGTAGCAGGACTGTAAGTGGAGATGTCCTGCCAACTTGGTCTCATACTGGAAGATTCTTTTAATTCAAAAATTGGATTTATATCTGGGTCTTCTTTTTGGGCTTCTCTAAGTCCTTCATCACTCCATGGGTCTGGTTTCGATGGCGGTGAAACAGTAACTTGGCGTACCGAAGGATTTACTAATTAATAGTTATTCTCTACTCTAGAACAATATCGGCAGCTTCCATTACACGGTCTCCTTGATAAAGCATTCCATGAAGAGTGCCTTTGCGATGACGTATTTCACAGTCAAACTCCTAGATTCGTTGAATCCATCTGGCTACCTGTCCTTCCGGATTTTTTAAATTTAAAAGCCAGGTTAAGGTTGCGTGATCTGTCCGAAGCAAGAACTTTCTTCCATAGAGATAATGGTGGAAATGTTCTATTGCTTTAACGATTGCCAGCAATTCCTTCCTGGTTGTACAATAATTTCGCTCCGATTTCGACAAACATTTACTCCAATAAGCAACGACATATTCTTTATCATCAATTTCCTGCGACAAAACAGCTTCGATATTTTCGTTGCTGGTATCTGTGTCTAAAATGAAAAATTTTCCGGGCTGGGGATATGCAAGAACGGGTGAAGATGTCAACGCCTCCTTCAGTTGTTTAAAAGGTTTCTCACATTCATCTGTCCATAAAAATCTGTTTAACTTCTATCAACTTGTGAAGGGGTCTGGCAATACTTGAAAAACCCTTAACAAATTTCCTGTAATACGTGCATAGTCCAAGAAAACTTCTTAATTGGTGGATATCTTCTGGACGACTCCAGTCCTTAACTGCAGAGATTTTTTCCGGATCTATTCTTACACCTTCAGCAGAGATAATGTGTCCCAGATAGCTTACTTCACGTCGAAATAAATTACATTTGCAAGGATTCAACTTCAGGTTAGCCATTTTTAATTTTTCCAGCACTTTTCGGATGTTTTTTAGATGGTCTTCGAGTGTGCACCCTACAATGAAGATATCGTCCAAATATACCAAACAGGCTTCGTAGGAAAGTCCTCGTAATACTGTCTCCATCAGGCGTTCAAACGTTGCAGGTGCATTGCAAAGCCCAAATGGCATAATATTGAACTGCCAAAGTCTTTGTCCTGTGGTGAACGCAGTCTTTTCCCGAACCTCAGGATGTATCTCTACTTGCCAATAACCACTCTTGAGATCCAAAGTCGAAAACCATTGATTTCCGAATAAAGCATCAAGTGTATCGTCAATCCTAGGAAGAGGGTAACTATCTTTTTTAGTGATGTTGTTTAATCGACGACAGTCAACGCAGAATCGGGTAGAACCATCTTTCTTCCGAACCAAAACAATAGGTGAAGCCCAAGGACTCTCTGATGGCTCAATAATGTCATTCTGCTGCATTTCCATCAGAAGATTATCCACATCTTCCTGCTTAGCGAATGGTAGTCTTCTCGGATGTTGATTAATGGGTGGATGTTTTCCTGTATCTATTCGGTGCTGTGTTATTTTGGTTCACCCAACATCATCTGATTTCTAGGAAAAGAGATCTCCGAATTCTAATAATAGATTTCTTGCAGCATTCCTCTGTTTATCATCTAACTCTGCATTCTGAAGGAGTTCATTAATTAGAGTGTCAGGAGGCTCAGATAGTATGGCTTGACAATTTCTGTTAATACAGATCACTGGAGTACAAGTCGCCAGCACTTCTTCCTTTATTAGTTTTGCCTTGTCGCTTAGATTAGCAACTCTTACCGGAATTACATTTCTGAAAAGTCGACGAGTGAAGAAGCCACTATAACACTATATAACACTCCTATAACGCTATTGTCAGAATCTGGATATTCAATCAATCCATAGTGAAAATTATTATCTTCTGAAAGAGCTCTGGAAACTATCGTCTCAGTTCTTGGTGGTAATGTTGTTTCACTCTTTGCAGTTAGATGATGGACTGTTTCAATATCTGAATATTCCGTCTTAAAAATCGCTATATCTTCAGAACACGAGTGTAGTTCATTATTTTTAAAATCTAACTTGAAATGGTTTTCTTTGAGGAAATCCAATCCGAGAATAAATTCGTCATTTATATCAGCGACATATGCCATATGATGGTACATGGCATTATCAAATTCAATGTTTAAATTGACTTTTCCATGCACTTTAATCTTATCACCAGTCACAATTTGGAGGGTAATGCAGGGTGGCGTCCAGATGAGTTTCTCACTAAGTTTGCGAGCCAGATCTGTCCTAATGATGGTTACGTTGGCTCCAATATCGATTATCATTCTCCAGGGAACTTTGTTGATATGTCCCATAACGAAAAGTGAGTTACCTCCTCCACTTACGGAAGAAATGTGAAACAATTTAAAATGGGGTTTCCGACTCTCTGGATATTTCCACCCCGCGAGATCCACACGTATTAGTTTCCTTGCTGTGGTGTTTCCACCATCTTTTGGTTTCGGGCAGTCTCTACGGACGTATCCAACTGCACCGCAAGTCCAACACTGAATTTTCGTGTTTCTGCCACCTTTACTCAGTTCTAAGCTACGGAATTTTCGCCGCAGATCTTCAATTTGTTTTCTTAGATCATATGTCTGTATCAGTAGCAGAGACGGCTCTGATTGAGTGCCGGTCTTTACGCGCGGCCTGCTATCTTAAGTGCGTAGACTAGAGCAGATACGATATCTTTGACATCGGCGAGTCTAAGTGCTTTCTGTATCTTTGAATCCCGCACACTATCGATGAAGTGATGAAGAACCAGATTTTGACGTGTATCAGCTGGGCAGTCCGAAAATGCTAAATGAGAAAGTCGCTGAATATCGGCAGCCAATTCTTGCAGACTTTCACCCTCTTTTTGATAGCGGGATTTTAACTGTAATCTGCTGTATTCTTTATTGCACTTTTCTCCAAACCGCAGTTCAAGCGCATTCGATAGGGCTTCGAAATCGTGCCTCTTCTCTTCCGGAAGCGTCTCGAAGATATCCGCCGCGTCTCTTCTTAAAGAAGCCTCCAGTTGAAAAGCTTGGGCCCAGGGATTCCATCCATTCGCTACCATCATAAACTGGGTCTTGTATACCTGCCAGGATGATTTTCCATCGAATGTTGAGAGTTTAATCGTGGCCAGGGAAGGCATAAATGCCACACTGAGTTCCTCATGTCTGTTTGACATTTGTTTCTTCAAGCTTTCAATATCCTTATTCATATTGTCTAATGCTTCTTCAATGTTTTCTTCAATCTCCCAAACCTTAGTTTCAACTGAAGTTACCTTAACTTCCATTGCATTCATCTTCTCCTGAATGACGTTGGAGAATTCTTCTTTAACACATACAATGTCCTTCTTAAGTTCCTTTTTAAGCTTCTCCTGTCCAAATTTCACTCTTGTTGTCTAGCTTTCATCTCTTCTAGTCCAGCTTTCATCTCTTCTTGTCCAGCTTTCATCTCTTCTTGTCCAGCTTTCATCTCTTCTTGTCCAGCTTTCATCTCTTCTTGTCCAGCTTTCATCTCTTCTTGTCCAGCTTTCATCTCTTCTTGTCCAGCTTTCATCTCTTCTTGTCCAGCTTTCATCTCTTCTTGTCCAGCTTTCATCTCTTCTTGTCCAGCTTTCATCTCTTCTTGTCCAGCTTTCATCTCTTCTTGTCCAGCTTTCATCTCTTCTTGTCCAGCTTTCATCTCTTCTTGTCCAGCTTTCATCTCTTCTTGTCCAGCTTTCATCTCTTCTTGTCCAGCTTTCATCTCTTCTTGTCCAGCTTTCATCTCTTCTTGTCCAGCTTTCATCTCTTCTTGTCCAGCTTTCATCTCTTCTTGTCCAGCTTTCATCTCTTCTTGTCCAGCTTTCATCTCTTCTTGTCCAGCTTTCATCTCTTCTTGTCCAGCTTTCATCTCTTCTTGTCTAGCTTTCATCTCTTTTTGTCCAGCTTTCATCTCTTCTTGTCCAGCTTTCATCTCTTCTTGTCCAGCTTTCATCTCTTCTTGTCCAGCTTTCATCTCTTCTTGTCCAGCTTTCATCTCTTCTTATCTAGCTTTCATCTCTTGTTTTCCAGCTTTCATCTCAGCCATCTGCTCCGTTAATTTTTCGAGAAGACTTTTCATTAAATTCCTATCCATTTTTCTTGTGACACTCTGCATCAACTCTTCAACCGCTCTCAATTGTCTCAACTCTCAATTGTGTCAACTCTCAATTGTGTCAACTCTTGTTGAAGCGGACATTTACGGACGCACGGGTGATCAGCCGATGCTTCGCAACAACATGGCCTCCACCATCGCCCGATCTCACGACTTGTAACTTCTGGTTATGGGGGATTTTCGAAAAATAACGCTTACCCCGAGAACCTTTGACAACTGTGTCCGATTTGAGGAACAGTATTCGCCGTCATGTTCAGAACATCCATGTTGACTCTCTTCTGTCAGCGATAGAAAGCTCGATTTTCAGGAAGAGTGTGTTGTCGAACAGGATGGTTCTCATATGGAACACGTTTTAAAGCACTGACTTGCGTGTTTAGTAATGTCAATTAGAGAAATTATTTTTCTTCAATAAATTGTAAATGCAATATTGTAATTGTGTGTCGTCCTTATTGCGTTCTTTTTTTGTAAGACCACTGGTCCTTAATTGTTTCGGGATCTCAGCTTGTCTTTTTTACATACTATAACTCGTAGTGCCATCTAGTTTCGATATTTTATACAATTTTTTTTATTTCAGAAATCTCGAGCACATGATCCGAAGTGTCTATTGTTCAAGTATTTTTCTGTTTCGACAAGTAGAACGCCCTTCAGGGTCCCTTGAGTAGCGAAAGTTAAATTTCACTAACCCTGTATATATATATATATATATATATATATATATATATATATATATATATATATATATATATATATATATATATATATATATATATATAGTGAAATTTAATATATATATATATATATATATCTGTATATATATATATATATATATATATATATATATATATATATATATATATATATATATATATATATATATATATATATATATATATATATATATAGTGGGTAAAAAAAGTTTCTGTATGGTCTCTAAATTTAAGAATAAATAAGCATAATTTGTAAAGTATTGCATTTTTTCTTTAAATGCTGTCTATATGTGTTTAGTATAAGTCTACAGAAAGAGATTTTTATAAATTTTCATTTTTACAAAACGAGAAAAGCATATAATTTGCCATATCTAAGGTAAATTGAAAATTGCAGTGAAAAAAATGTTTCCGTACGCGCTATCCAAATTCTTTCTGGCGTGTTTAAAACAGGCCCGCAGTAAATCTTTGACTTTATAAAGTTAATAAGTTAATCACTGATAAGGAAACAATATATCGACAGTTGTTGAGTTCAAGTTTGTTAATGATCGTCTCAAAATGAAAGTTCCCAGAGCTATTCGGGAATTAGTGATTAAATTGGGAAAAGATGGATTATCCACGAAAAAATTAGTAAAATAACTAAAAAATCGAAGTCTTTTGTGCAATATATCATTGAAAGATATCGTAAACTTCATTCACTTGAGGATGGAGCTCGATCCGTCCGATCGATGAGAGACCGCCAAAATTAAATCTCGTGCATAAAAGAAACATCATATACCAAGTTCAAGAAAATCCACGAATTATTGCACCGCAGTTGGCAGCTGATTCAATGGTTAGTTACAAAATTAAAGTCTCAACTCACACCGTGAGAAATATCGTTAATAAAAGCGGTTATCATGGATGTGTGACCCGGAAGAAACCCTATATAAGTTTGTGCAACAGGAAAAAGTGACTCGAATTTGCAAAGAAGCATATAAACAAACATTATCACTTTAGGAATCCATTCTTTTTAGCGATGAATCAAAATTTAACATTCATGGGTCAGATAGACGAGTTATGGTGTGAAGAAAACCAAACGAACAAGTGATAACTAAGAATTTATGTGGAACAGTGAACCACGGTGGTGTCGGTATTATGGTGTGGGGGTGCATGGGTGCTTCAGGAGTAAGAAATTTGCAATTCATCGATGGAAATATGGATCGATATGGATATCTGGATATTTTTAAACAAAATATATTATCCAGCGCAGGGAAACTATCTCTTGGAACTGAGGTACAATTTACAACAGCAGGACAATGATCATAAACACACCTCTAAGATTTGCCAAGAGTGGTGCCTTTACTATGTTAAATAACTTCATAACCCTCCCTAGTCACCCGATTCAAACCCGATCGAACATTTGTGGGAAGAATTTGGCCGACAACTTAAAAAATATGACATAAAAAACAAAGTTGAACTCAAAAGTGTCGTTAGTAGCAGTTGGCGTAATATTTCTCCAGGAACAACAAAAAAAACTTGTAGGAATAATGTCACAACGTCTAAGAGAGGTGATAAAGGCCAAATGAGGGCCCACTGATCATTCAATGTATTTTTGTTAAATGTATTTTCCATTTCTTAAACTTTTTTCGTGTTCTAGGGCACCATACGGAGACTTTTTTGTTCCTGTTGTGTCATGTTGTGTCATGTTTAATTCATTCCGGCATTTTTTAAGATTTTAAGATTTATTATTTAATTTTGTCAATATTATCATCCTTTTTAATATAAATAAATATTAAACAATATTATAGTTTTAACTCATTTTTAAGTTTTTATTTTTATAATTATGAATTTTGTGTGACAAATTAAACTTTGATTTGCATTCGTATCTGCGTACGGAGACTTTTTTTTACCCAATATATATATATATATATAAAATTTTTTCAGAAGTAAATACTTAGTTTTCTGTTGCCATAAACATCCAAGCAGATGAAACAACTTAATAAGTATTTCTAAATGCAAAAAGAAAAAGGAGAATACAGGTAACACTCCTAAAAGGGAAATATTAAACCAATATTTCCCTAGTGTTTTCCCATAGGAAAAAGTTGAAATTAATTTTTAACTTTAATTATTTGGGAGTTTGGGAAGAAAAAATAAAAATTATTTAATGTTATTTTCTTCTTTTTATGTAATTTTTTAAACGACAAAATATATTATCAATCATTTTGAATCAGATTATCAAATAGGACTTAAAAGCTTCTAAAAATATTGAAATACTTCCTTAGTTCAATTAATTCAAAGCTAATTATTCCAAAACCTCAAATTATGTATTCATAATACAGTTCTTTGAAGTATACAAAGAATATAGGACTTGAAGATTTTTACACATAAATATGTATTCTAAATCCTTTCTTAATCGTGGAAAATGATTTAGAATAAGACTTTTTATAAATTACATGCTTTCAATGATCACATAATTTAAATTTAGAATTAATTTTTCTTATTAACTCGTTTATGTGTGCATGGAAGAATATTATATTTCAAAAATTAAAATACTGAAGTTCTATTTTCTATTTAATTGAATATTTCAGTTTCAAGTCTCAAGCTTGATTCATGCAACTTCAAAATAAATTTCTAAGCAAAATCATCGTTAAGTACACAAATACACTGTAGCAATTAACTGAAGGAACTTTAAAATTATACTTTATACAAATAATGCTAACCAATAATTTTAACGTGCATTTTGGCGTAAGAAATTAATTTATGATTGAATTTCAACTTTTAATTTTTTCGCATTGCATTCCCTTTAAATGTTTTAATTTAAAGATATTAACATTATATATATTTTCAAAAATGTTATTTTGATGCGTAAAAATAAAAGCAATTGATTTTTATCAACTAAACATCAATAACACTCAAAATTTTAAAAAAGCATGACGGTGCTACACTATAAATTAAAAACACTTTTCAGGATGTTAAAAAATAAATAAAAAGTTTTAAAATTATTTATATGATATCAAAAGAAATGTAATATGATAAAGTTATTTTGATGTTTTTCATATGGTTGCCATATTTCAATTTACAAAACTCTATGTTGAGTGGAACAAACTTTAAAAATAAAACATACTATTCTTGATAAGTGATAAAACTACACTTTGAAGAAAGAAATTTAGGGAATGTTTGAAAATAAATTTAGCAAAGAGATGATAAATAAAACAGTTATTTTCTTATTTATCCTTTTCAGTAAAAAGTAAAACTGTAAAATTTTGGAAATAATACTTCCCAAAATGTATATCTAAGCAAACTCATCTGCTGTAATTCCTAAAAAAAACATAATCCACCAGTACATGTAGGCTTTTACCACAGACTTGCGGCAAAACTTTTTGCAGCAGAAAAAGTTTTGAAAATCCTTCATACTTTTAACAAGTACCTATTGAAACAGGCAAAGAGCTCGATATACAATGCTTCAGAATCGAAGAAACTCTCAGAATCAGCAAACGTTTCATGCTTACGAAAGTTATTTTTGAAGTTTAGAAAAAATAAATCCCAGTAATGCCTTCTTTTACACTATTTCAAAAATTCTTTCACACTATATTTCCTTTTATTTTTATCGTAGCTTTAGTTAAGGTGTAGAATAACACGAAAAAGTTTTCCTCACTTTTATATGTTTTTTATATGTTGAGATTTAAAAGAATAAAATAGTTTAAATCTTGAGTTAGAAATTTATTTATTAGGGTAATTTAATATTTTGAATCGGCATCAACAATTGATTGAAAACTTACCATGTGAAATGCACAACTTACAGCTGTTTTATCTTTTTTTTAAAAAAAATTAGCTTTGATTAAAAATTATTTTTAATTAATTTTAAATTCCAATTATCAGAAATTAAAGAGACTAATTTTTTAAATAATAATATGTGATAAGTTGTTTTTATATGCATTTTTCTTTTAAAATCGAAGAGAACGATTTTTTATTGATTTAAGCAAAAAGTGTTAAATACTTTATTTGAATATATGAAGAATGTTAGAAACTAATACATTTTTTATTAAAAATAACAATAAAAAATTATGATTTCTATTGTTAAAAACATATTATCTAACAATATCTAGGGGGTTATATGATCTAGTAATAATACCAAGCTCATGAAATAATAAAAAAAAACTGTAAAATCACCCTCAAGAACACAATGATACACGATAGATTATTGCTATCACTATATTAAGCAAATACACTATGGCTGTGCGAAGTTATATAATTACGTATCGGTAAATATATTCCTCATCAGGATTTATACACGAAGCTAGGTTTTAAATTGAACTCTCAACAAATATGAATTTGAGATTGGCCTGCTTCAAGCCTCTCCACAACTCACCACCCGATTCCATCATCTAAACGTTAGTGATTACTCATTGTTACTATTACAATTTGAATTCAATTGATTGCTTATTGCACATTGATTGATTGAAGGACATCAAAAAATTTGGCGAGGTGTGCCAGGAAACAATATGCCTGTTTTTCAAAGGCGAGCTTTTAAGGCCTGTTCCTCTATAAGCTCCATCTCCACATGCGAGTACGCTTACGTACTTTACATAGTTGATGTGCATTTTTTTTCTCGTAGTAGTGATTTCACATTTCTTTCAGTTCTTTTCAAGAAATTCAACGAAATATGAAAATTTTCTTAATTTTGTACACCAAAATAAAAAGTGTCACTACAGTTATTATCATTGTATAGTTATACACAGTAATATTTACTTATTACCCAAAGATTTAGCTAAAGTTGAATTATATCATCTGACCATTTTGCTTTCAGCAAATTATATATTGAACGGAATTTCATATACTTCAGTTACACATATGATTATAAAATATAAATTTATATGTTTCTATAAATTGGTTAAAATCTCTCTTAACAATTAAAGATCATTGATGGAAAAAAAACTAAAACATACATCTATATTTGTTACATATTGCTAACGAGCTATGATAAAAACATCGCACAGTAATATAATATGTGCATTAAATTTTAATCATGATATCAAATGTAAAATGAAACTTTAATTTTTATATTTGCCTATTTTCTACGAAATATTTTGTTGATTGCTCTTAAAAGTTATTCCTCTGTATGCTATTTTATGCAAATTTTTGAGTTACGCAGTTTTAGTAAATTAATTAATTATAGCTATATACGACCCTAATTAAAATAATACATTTACTCTCTTGTATAAAGAGATTCTAAACTCAGTGGCGTTACACTTCTCATGAGGCTGAGACTAGAATCCTTTCTTGATCGAGGGCATCTATTTTCTAGATTTGGGGGTTGTCCTGATTAGATGATCCGCCTAACGCAAAACTCAAAGTGTTTAGTTCCCAAGCATACTTGATGCAAAGTTTAATAGACCTCATATTTTCATGCCTTCAGCCCTGAAGTTTAATCGACGCACTGAAGGCATGAAAAATCTGAATCGGCCATTCACACCCCAAAAATAAAGACTGAATTAAGCCCTGGAAGGGCGAAGCGGTACCGTTGTGCCACCTAGCTTCTTATAAAATAAGAAATCTGCGAAAAACAAAAGTATTTAATATAAGAATAAATATACCCTAATCGCGACACACGTTGGATTAATACCAATATTCTAAATAAAATAACATAATAAACGGTCAATGAAGATATGTTATTCAATCTAGACAGTTTAATAGAATAATGTTATTCATGTTATTCAATGTTATTCAATCATTATTCAATGTTATTCAGAATTATGTTATTCAATCTAGACAGTTTAATAGAATAATGTAAAGAATTAAACACGACTTATATCTTTCAAAAACCATACTTAACAAAAACAAATATAAATTGATCATAGACTGATATTTGTTGCGTAGAATTTACAACAAAGGTATATTTTTATTAAATGCCTTGTAGACTATCCTTTAAATGAAATCTCAGAAATATCTGAAATAAACTATTACAAATGCTATACCTTTCATACTAACTAATAGTAAAAATGCTGTAGGCTGATTAAATTGAAATCTACGGTTTCAAAGGGATTTTAAATAGAATTTTAACTAAAAGATGCTTTACTACTAAAAATATGAATATTATATTAAACTAACAGATAATTGTTTTTAATAAGACACTGATAATGCAACATGAACTAGAAAAGTTGAAATTTAGTTACCAGAAATTACGATTGTGAATCCTTTTGTGGGTGTAATTTTTATAAAATGGGCGGTTTATTTCACAAGTCTGTAACGATTATAAAATACCGGATTAAATTTCTCATTTTTTAATGCAAAATGATATATATTTACTTATGCAGGAATGGAAAAATAAAATAATTTATTATTCCATCGTTTTCGGAATTTAGGACTAGTATTGTGTAGTATTGTAAATTAAAAAAGAACTATGAAAGCATAAATTAATTTTCAATATCAGTGTGTGTGTGTGTGTAATCAATATCTAATAAAATGTGCTTAATAACATTGTAACATTAAAGTTACACTTAAATAACATTGTTTAATATATTATACAAAAATGTATAATTACGACATATTATTAAATTTTTTTTCTAATTCTAATAAGCTTATCGAATCACTTTATTTCCAATAATTATCAAAAATATTTTCTTCATGGAGGACGCAAGTTTATTTGTGTTAATATTTCATAAAAAAAATATATATATACTGTTGCTGTAGTAGTCCTTAAAAATACACTATTGTGCAATGGTGCCATCTATTGGCTCCAACAGTTACTAATCAAATCAGGACATTTATTACAATACTAAGTCTTGATCCTATAATATCTGACAACTTTTATCAGCTGAATAATAGTTTTTCACTAGCATTATGTAATAGGTATTAAAGAACCGAGACTTTCTTAAAATGCGTATATCAAATTTTGTTGTTATCTTCAAAATTATAATACTAATATAATATAGTTTTAATAAATATAATGTGTGACATTTTTAAAGGAAATATGTAAATTATATTATGATTTTCATGCTTATTTTATTAAAAGTATAAGTTAAACATAGCATTAAGCGATTTGTAAGTTAAGTATATCTGTTATGTTATATATATATATATATATAGGAATGAAAGTGTAACGATCTTTCAATCTGATATTTCATACGAATTATGAAAAAAATATCCACAAATAAACAAAATGCAATTATTCTGAATAAAATATATAAATTCATTTATAACTTACTTACTCACATCTTAAATATTCAATTAGCTCAAATAAAAAAGCTAAGTATTCAAATACTAATGAAATTTTATTGGATTTCGTTTCCAAATATTCAATTAATCTTGTACCAGTGTCAGAAAATTTTCACTATTGACTGAGTTATTGAACTATATTTAATATTATAAATTAAAATATTTTTTGATAATGAGACTTCTTGTTGCTTTGAAGTGTAAATAAATATGTAACTTAATTATCCATTTTTTGTTGATTTTCGTTAAGTAATCGTTTTAATTTATTAATCTTTTTTAAGCAATTGGATAAGCCATTGTTTTATAACATTCGAAACAAATAAAAAGTGGTAACAAAATTTATCAAAGGGTTTACAAGGAGCATTTCAACCGCGAAAGAATTTCAGGTGTAACAAACAAAACCTAGTGCAAACATGAAAATTTGTACAGAACATTTATTAGTTATATTGACAAAAAGTTTTATAGAAATACGTTATAATTTTATAATTATATTTTTAACATACAAGGTTTATTCACATTTAAATTTAAAATAAAAAGCAAATACAAATAAACTTTAATAGTTTTAAAACATAAATATTCTATTTATTTCGGTTATTAATCTGATAAACTAAACGTAGTTTTTCGTTTAAATAAAAGGAAATAAATAAGTATTTGACAGTTTTTTATAAATATTGGACTACAGAAATGTCTTAAAGTAATGAAGAAATTTCAGATATTTTTTATTTCTTTATATTAAAATATAGTAACTAAGGAAGTTATATTCAAAAATGGGTAACAGGAAACCTATCATTATAGCATTATTGAGTACTACAGTGATAGAAATTAAATTCTAATTCAAACAGTTCTTGGTTCGAAATCTGTTTGGGAATCGTGAGATGCACCAGGAACTCGTCACAAGAGACATTTAAAGATTTATGCTTTTAAGACAAGGATTATTTTACGATATTCACAATTGTGACACATGCTCCTTACTATAGCCATTCTTACTCCCACTCTTTTTAACAGATCGAATGTAAATATAATAAATAAACGAATTTGTATTATTGTCGTAACTTGGAGATATAGTTCAGAACTAAAAACACATAATAAATATTTAATCAAGTTTGTTAAGTCTTAATGCATTTACGAAAAATAAAAATTTATTTCAATTTGAAACCGAAAATTATCGATAAAACTCAAATAAAGAGATATTTCTACTAAGAAACAGATCACAAAACTGTAGATTGCTTTTGAAAATACCTTTAAACAAGATGGCTGCTCTCAATGATACCATATTTATTGACCTTTGCAATTAAGTTGATCCGTTGACTTCCAGAAAAATTCCTTTACCTTCTGTAGTTCTTTTCAGATGAATATATCTAGCACATTCCATAATTTTTTATCCATAATAATCTTAAGCCATAGTTTTTAAATACTAAGTTTGCTGTTTCCAGTGAGGTAATTCCTCCTCATGCCATCACTAATCTTCTATCATAATGTTTCAAGGACAAGTATTGTGCTTGTATTTTTTAACATATATATTTCTCATGATGTTTTAAAAAAGTTTCTTATTTAATTTTTCTGAGAAACTATCTGAAACTGATCAACCATTTTTTAGATTTTTCAGTTCATAAAGATACTTTATAATGTGAGCGCCTTGATGATTAGTTTTATCTTTTATTTTTGCTATTTTTAACATTTAATCATTTAAAAGTATTTTTATGTATTGTTCATTGAAGAATGCTTAAACTTAATTGCATTCTTTTAATTGCATTTTTTCATTAAAATTTAAAAATAAAGAAATATTACCTAACCAACGACACTCCTTTCTCTAGTTCTTATTTTCTGTCAAAAGATTTTTGTAATATCAGATGCTATTTATGATTTCCTTCAAAATTTTAGTCTTATAAAAATCTTTCACTTTCAAAAGCATATTTTCATAGCATTTCAAGCTTGCTTCAAGATATTTTCACAGTATTTCACCTTTTTTCAAAGTCAGAAATATCAGTGAACTCAAAATAGGAAAATTCTAAAATAAATATAGAATAAGCAAAATTAATTATATCCGAAACTTAATGAAAATATTCACAATTTAAAAATAATTTGAAAAAATTAGAACGGAAAGTGATAAAAAAATATAGTTTTATTTGCTCATAATTGTCATAAAAATAATTTTACTTTATCGTTAATTGACGGTTTGCATGGTTAATTATTTTTTATAATCACAAACTGTGCAAAATTATTATACTAAATTTATTTTACTAAACATTATTTATTTTCTTAAAAAAATATAATTGAATTTTAGATTAACGTGTGTAATTAATTGTACATGATTGAAACCTATTTATTGGTCGGTAACTATAGTTCAAAATAAAATTAACATGCTATTTGTCTCGTGTTACACAAATGAGATTTAACAGAAAAAATGTGTACGTATATTTTTATTGTTTGAACTTATTAAGCAATGTAATGTAACTAAAAATATATCCTTGAAAATTTCAGATTTGCATAAACTCTCTGAAATGTAAATTTTACAAGTAACGATTAAAAAATGGCTTTCCTGTCTTCAATGAAACCAGCTTTAGAAAAAGTATTTTTTGAGCATTTTGTAACATCGGAACACTTGTAGCAGATTTTACAATAAACCAATTTTTACTATACTGTCTCCTGTTAATCAATAAATTATTTACCTTCTTATCGGTTAATCATTATTAAAATCTCCTACACCTTTTAACTAAAATATTTTAATATTTACCGAAACGATACGTGCGAAAAATCATCTGTGGAAAATTTTTAGTTTAAATAAACCTCATTATATAGTAAATAATAAGTTTTATATAAAAACAGATTTTTATCAAACCATTTTTTAAAAAAAATTTATTGTTATGTATATTTATGAGTATACAATTAAGATATATTAAAATTAGTTTATACTTTAACATATGTATCTGTAGAATAATTAATATCATCGATAAATATTTTATCATTAAAAAGTAGAGAATTACGAATTAGCATAACAATTTTTTTTCATAAGTCATTTTATATCTTGAATAGATTGTCCACGGAGATATATTAATAAAATAAGATAGTCATTGTCCCATTACTAAGACCTACCTTGTGTGCAATTGCAGTTACACAGTTCACATTATAAGAATTAATAATTAAGTTTAATTATTCACAAAAGTTGAAGTAAATCCGCTTAAAAGGCTTCCTAATGAGATTTTCAAAATTAGCTATTCTATTTTACTTCCGCAATAAGCATTCGGACTTAAAGGATTATCTTGGAAGTTCTAATAAAAATAATAGTCTTTTAGAATTATAGAAAAGTCACTCAAGAAAGTTTCATTCAAGAAAAGCTTCTTCATCACCATTACGACTCTTCAAGTAAATTTCTTTCTTAACAGCTCTTTTTGGAAATTAAGATTGAATAAATTTAACTTTGGTGTTGCAATTACAGACAAAAATATGCTAATGAATGTAGTTAATAATGAAAATTTAACAATGAAAGGAAAAAAATGGCAATATTTGGAAAGAAAGTATATTGTCATCCAGAAGTTTGCTTAACCTGAACGATATATATTTTCATATGTTCATTATTAATGCAAACTTAATACATACTTTCCCATTAAATAAGCCTAACATAAATTTTTCATTAATAAGTTCGTCATAAATAGGAAAATATAGCCACAAATTTAGATTTCTATGCCAATGAATTGATTTACTCTATAACTATAGAATAACTTACATGGCAAAAGCAGAGAAATTTTCATAAAGCTTCAAAATTATTTACAAATTCTAGAGACAGTTTTGCTTCATGCTTTCTTAGGAAGTAAAATGGGTGCCTGTGATATTTGAATGTTATAATCATTTTTTAATTTATTTATATTTTTCATTAAAGTTATAAAGAATTGTAAAACATTGCTGGTTCATTTTTTAATAGGAAAGATAGAAAATATTTGATACTTTGAAACACTGGAAAGAACTTAACATATACTAAATTAGAGACATTATTATTAAAATAATAGCATAAAAATAATTTCATAATTTGAAAAATTAATTCTTAAAACAATAAATTTATGATTCTTAAAAAATACATAGAAAAAAATTTGGACACGTATTTATTATCTCATCGACTCTTTTCATGAAAAAATGTTTTTAAGTGCTGTGGCTTAGCAAATTTTAATCAAAGCATTTTATCTATTTATTTCAACTAAAATACAAGTTAATTGCTTTATTTTTTTCCTTTACATTTTACTAAAAAATTTTAATTTGCAACTTTTTACAAAAAGTTTTAGGCGGAAACGGTCATAGAGATAATACAGTGGTTTGTTATTGGTTAAGATAATTTAAAATAGAATATTCTTCTTTATTTGTACTGTACAACAAAATGATTCTGCTCATGTCCCGGCCGTGTAATATAAATCCAATCACATGTGTGTGTATAAAACTAATCCTGTAGCACAAGATTTTAAAGTGGTTAAAAAATGTTTTTTCATACATTTCATGCCCACTTTTGTTTAAATTATCTTTTTTTTATTAAATTTAATAATCCAATAAAACTAGAATTAAATTTGACAAATATTACATATTTATAAAAAAAATTATTACAGTATGAAAACCTCAAAATCTTCAAAATTCATTCGTAAAGAATTTGTATAAATTAGCATCCATCAGAAAATCACTAAATTAAATTATTTGAATTGTACAATGATTTAAACTGTAATTACAAATATTTGTAAGTTTTCTCAAATTTTTTAAATTTGCAGTAATTTGAAAAGACAATTTTTAATGAAGACGCTATAAGGCTTTCAGGAAATAATAAATCATAAACAAAGAAAGTTTATCGCAATCTTGCGATAAGGTTTGAAGAATACAAACAAAAAAAAAAAGCTGTAACCTATTACTTTTCGCGTGTTTCAGCGATAAAAATTCATGATTTACAAACATAACGTTCACTTTCATAAAAGAAATAATTTGATATTATATTTTACAAAACGAAATTACATACTAATGTAATTTCTGTTAAATGTATTAACTCCTTAACTTCAGTAAAGTATATGAAGTTAGGCTTTCGTTATCAAGAAAGAGAGAAAGCATCAAATACTCAGCATTTTTAAAAAATTATGCATTTAATTTTATAGTACTGTATGCAAAAAAAAATGTTTTTATTATTCAAGTATCTAATGCCTTTTAATTTTTCATAAATATATTTATTATTTTTTATAGTGAATTATTTCAAATTACTGTGATTCTCTTAAAAGCAATTTGAATTAAATGAAATCAATTATTATAATTTTTCGGCATTTGTATTTAACTGTGAAGTTTAATAACATGCATATATCTTCCATTATTTTTTTCTTTACTTTTTTTAAATGCAATTATTGTTTTTATGTGAAAATATATTTATAACTGTGTTCATTGCAATTATTTTTACTCTTATTTCAATATATTGTCTTTCCCACAACTCTTGATTTATTGAAAAAAATAATTTATTTCATAATAATTATTCACTCATTTAGTAGCATTCAATTTCTTAATATGCATTCAGTTTTTGCACATGATAAAAAGCTTTTAACATTTACATTCGGAAAATCACATCAACGCAATAAACTATGATTTTAATATATAACCCCAAAATTAAAATTTACTTTAATATCTTTTGGAACATTTATAAAAGATGCAAAAAGTATCTCAAAATATTGTATGAGCAAAATCGCTTTCATTAAATATAATAAATACTTATGCAATTGAATGACATTTCTTTATTGGTTGCCAACTTAGTTTTTTAAGTATTATCTGAAGTAATTTTTAAAAAAATAATTATATTTGTCACAAATAAACAAGCAACATTGTCTGATGAAATTCATATAAAAAAGTAAAATAAAACTATAACTGAAACTCTAAAACATGTGTATGGAAAAAATCAAAATCGAACTTTTGGAAGATAAAATATTGACTCAGACAGAATTCTGATAGAGTGCCCAAAGAAAATAAACCATATTTAAGTATTTCCGTTCAAAACTGCATATAAAACATAATAGTTTCTTAATGAACTGAACTTTGAGGCATTTTCTTGTTTATATCCTGCACACACACATCACTTTAAGAAGAAAATCACTTTTCAAGCTTCACTTTGACTACTCTTTCTACGTGAAAAACCTTAGAAAATAGTTATGAGGAGAATAATAAATATAATAAACTGGAAATGTTTACTGTCAACTTAAGCCTTATATTTTTATGGGATACTATTATATCTAGCACATTAACATTTAATGATGTGTCATCAGAAATGTTTTAAAATATCGTCTGCTGTCCACAACATTTCCTTGTAATAGTTATGCTGTTCTCTGCATATGTTGGCATCAGTGGATGATACTCGCCAAACTCATTTATTTAATAGATATTTAGAGTTGACAAGAAATAGAAATGGGATCAAAACAGCTGGGAATTATATCTCAAATTTCTAAAAAAATATTTATTCTATTATTAGAAAAAAATACAAAGACCAAAAAAATAATATAAGAATTTAATGAATCACATTTTCAAAATAATATTTGCAAATGAAATTATATTATACCTGTGAATAAAGCAAGAAAATGCTCGTTTCATTTTTGAGGAACGAAAAATTAAATAAACATTTATTTTGCAAATAAAATCAGTCTTTAAGAGTCTTACTTTAATTAATGTTAAAAACAATATATTGTTGTAATGAAATCCAAAATATAGTTTTATTTTGAAATATTTATTCAAATTTCTAATTTTGTGAGTATTTTAGCCAAATAAATTAAGAACCCAAAAATAAAAATAGTAATTTTAATCAATAAAAAAAACGAAAGATAAATAATTTTTAATGAATTAGTTTGTCATAAATTATACCCCTAAATTAATACTGAATTTATAGTCCCATAATAATTTGATTATAAGTATTTCAATCGATAATAATACTTGTTTTACGATAAATTATTTATATAAATTGAAATATATTTTTTTCATTAGATACTCTAAAACTTCTCATTTAAGATACAGAAAAATTGGTACTGCCGTTCATATGCAAATAATAGAGGAATCCAACGAATGAACGTATTCCTGTGGCAATAGAAGATTGCTTATTTCTAGCAAAACTTAAATTTTGTGTATTGTTGCTATAATAACTGATTATAAAGATTTAATTAACTTTGAATGTAGTTTTATAACCAGAGACATTACATCCCTCAGATGGCGATGAAATTTGGATTTTCGCATAAGCCCATTTTACGAGAATTCCATGAATATCTACTGTTTGGTCAAACATTCCTCATACAGAAGTATAGGCAAAAAAAAACTGTAAGAACAGGATCAGGACTAACATTCTTAAACATGTAGATGCAGACATGTAAAACTTCATAAAATTGTGGCAGAATTTCAATACTGGGGCATCAACAAACGTCAACATGTTGTTGTTGTTGCTTATCTCCAAAGGTCTGACGGAGTCAGACCAAATCTAGGAACTGATGGAGGCTGTGACTGAGAGGAAATCGATGACAAGGAGGGGAGAAGTGTATATTTCGTCCCATAGTATATTCATACAAGTCAGGATATGCTCAGGAGAAGCTTGGTGTCCATGGCATTTAGGCAGAGGGGGAAGGTCTTGTTACCCGCTACAAAAGTGAGGCATTTCAGGTGGCCAGAGGCGAGACGTGCAAAGCAAGTGCTGGATTTCCTATCACAGGAAAGAGCCAGAGAAAGTCCCGGATTTCTACCCTTGTAGAAGTGGTGAGTCAAAGGTACTTACCAATCGGTTTTAATCTGGGCTTTTCTCAGGGAAAAGAGTTCTAGGTAGGTAAGTGCGGAAGAAGAAGGAGCAGGATGACCTGAGCACTCCTTTGCTAAAATGCTATTTCATTGCCTCCAATATCCACGTAAGAATAGAAAGGCTTATTTGGTCTCCCAAGCAGGTCCAATTTTGTAGATGTTGAATTGAACTACGGCTATACTTCAGCATGTGAACTGTTCAATTGCCCGTTGTTTATATTGGCGTTTTACATGCTTACATAGGGATGCAGACTGTAACTTTAGTTAAATAATTTGAAATACTCGCCCATCACCAAGTACCTCGTAATTTTAAACCACGGTTAGGTGGCGAAATCACATCTAAGCTGGCACCCTCCTCTCCACACCAACACCACACCAGCTTAAGGACTTCGGATGTCACTTATTAACCTGAACATGTCCGCAACCCAGTGATGGAGAGAAACGTGGTCATCCTCCCATTCATTGCCTGCTGCAAATGATGCTTAACTTTGCTGACCATAACGGGAAGCAGCGTGAAGTTACTGAGACACTGGAACTTACATTGGCATTTTAACAAGATCCTGATCAATGCGATTGTTGAATGCATGATGCATAGTTTTACGTCTTTCCTGAATCCACCAACTTTCTCATTGATCTGTCGATATAGTAGAAAACGGCCTTTTTCTGACGAATCTCATTTCCAATTGTATCCGGTGAATAGATGGAAGAGAATATGAAGTAAATCTCATAAATTTATTTTCTTTTGATGACAAAAAAGACTATTCCAGTTGGTGGACTCTTAGTAATGTTTTGGAACATGTGTCACTGCCTTGATATGGAACCTCCGATGCGTTTACAGACGATTGTGACTGATATAAGCAATGTCTGATCACATATTCCAATTTATGTCCACATTCATTTTCAATGGAGTTGGACATTTCCATTAAGACTAAATGCGAGACCTTGTTTTGCTTCTGAGTGATTTCCGAACACCCGGAACTGTCTAGTGAATAAGGAATCGATTTTTCAGGAAAAGCTATATTAAATGTTATGAGATATCCAAGATTTTAGTTCTAATCACGGAGAAAGACAGACAATTGCTTTCTTAGTTTTACGAGATCGTAAGAGTGAAGTGTCAGAAAGTGTATTGACATGCAGGATAGTAAAAAAGAGTCTATCCAAAAAGTGCTACATTAGTTGGAAGAATTGTTGCAATATTCATTCATGCTGCAACAGTGACTGGTATGATTACTATGATGCTACAAATAATAACACTGAGTATTAGAAAATCACCACGCCATGTTTTCTGATGACACCTATTTTTGCATACAAGGATATATGTGTTCTATATGCAAATATCTCTAAGTACGTAGTAATCGTTTGTTTAATTGAGTAACACTATTACTATAACACAGTTATATAGTTTAATTTAAATATTGTAAAAAAATATTTATTTACATATTTACAGATTAAAGTCAAGTCTGACTGAAATTTGAATCATGTAGTTATTTTAGAGAATATAAAAAGTATGAATTTTTTCTTGTATATGAAACAAAAGTGTATCTAAGTTATGAAAAATTTATAAATGTATACATCTGCATAAATTTCTAAATAAATGTGTTTTAAATTGAATGTTGCAAGAAGCTTGTTTGTGGCTCTGCGTAATTGTACCATGATTTACTACTTAAAGTAGATTCTGAATCAATACAAATACCTACAACCAAGGTGGAACAGAATGTACAAACAATTGAATCGAATACCAAAATGCTAATCATTCAGTTGTCAAAAATTTATTTACTGTTTGCAATTTAGTTTAATTATTAAGAAATAAATTAGTGAGTAATCAAAAATATAATACCTAAATATACGAAGTAAACCTTTACTTCGAAAAGAATTAGATTTACATAAATGCAAAAATCTTCATTACTCTTAATAATAGAGATAATATTGAAGATTTCAAATTAAAGTATTGAAGCAAAAAAAATAAATAAATAAAAATAAAAAATAAATAAATAAAAAAACCCTTAACAAGACAAGACAACAGAAACAGAACAATTAAAAAAATTTTTAGCTCCTGATGCAAACAAAATTACCATTTTCAACTCGAATGATGAGCAAAAGAGCATGTAATGTAAATCTACTATCAAACAACTAGAATGCGATACACAATACTTTTTGAAGTACTTCTCCATTTGTCTCGCTTTCTCCATCAATGAAGGAAACAAAAATAATTGTGAAACAGTAACAGAGGAAAAATAAGCCAATCAGATTAGAGTAAATTGAAATTTCTTGCAAATAAAGTTACAGTTAACGATCGGACACTGTGTTTAGACAAAAATAATGGTCTTGCAAAGACAGATGGCTTTCAACCTATAAGTATTGTAGTAGTAATAAATACTGTAGTAATAATAAATAATGATATAGTAATAAAATCTCTTATCTTAAACAATTTTTTTTTTTTTTTTTTTTTTTTTTTAAATTATTGAAACTTGACTTCAAAAGCATTGAAGAATTTAGGAGATAATTATAGATTTTTAAAAGAATTTTTAAAAAAAACTTATTACTCGAAAAGAGGAATATTTTTAAAAAGTTCCAAAATTTGAGATTTTGTATTTCAAATAAATTTTCGTAACTAATTTTCAAAGCAAATGTTTATGTATTTCATGTACAGTAAATTTCCTTTATATTAAATTACTTATTCTTACTTCAAGTAAATTTTCTATTTTGTGACCAAAAAACGTCTTCAAGCAAAAAAAATGTTTTCATAAAATATATTCTGGTTGATAGCTTACTCACAGCAAATACAAATATTCTCGTGCTTATCTTTCATTAAAATGATAGATTTAGGTCTCCGTACTGTTTTGCTTTTTTGAGAACAAAATCAGCCTTAATTTTAAGATATTTCAAAGATATATCTTAAGATTTCCTTGAAGATAATTTTAATAATTTTGAACAAATATCAAACAACAACATTTTGAACAAAATGCGAAGTATGTACTTGAGTTAATATTCTCCTGTTCGACTTTTCAAATCTGTAGACAGACATTTGTTTCAGAAAATTTGTTCCAATTATTTCATTAGTATATGATTCGTTCATGAGCTTTATATGAAAAGCACAATCATTTAAAAACGAGCTGCCGCAAGTTATTCCCCTATATTAGTAATATTATAAGGAATTTATCAATATAGTTAATAATAAATAATTAAATAGTAAGTATTGAGAAAAATTTTCAAAATAACATATGCCCGGAAAAATTTATCTAAGTCATTTAAATTCCCAAAATGCTTTTAACCGAAAACTATAATAAAATGAATAAAATTATAGATAAAAAAAAAATTGAAATGATTGAAGAATCTATTAAATGAATTACGTTACTCAAATGTTTTTAAGGTAGTATTATAAAATCATATTTTACAAGTTAACATGCCGTAAACAATATTACCCTTTATTAAAAAATATATTGCACTTTAAAATGTTCGATATGTACAAGATTTTGGTTGGTTGGGTTTTATGGCGCAAGGTCCAAAAATGGACATGCTGCAACAATAATAAAGTTTTCGAAGAAGATATTTTATTTCATTTATTTATTTTATATATATATATATATATATATATATATATATATATATATATATATATATATATATAAATAAGATAAATATGTATATAATTTTTTAAAATATAAATTATATAAAATTTAAAAAACCTATTGCTGTCAAATAAGCAAATAAGTTTCCGTTGGGTGATTCCCCCAACAAATCAAATACGGTTAAAAGGTTTGTTTTGAAAATTTTAAAACGGTAAACGTTAAAAGTAGGATATGAGATTAAAATAAGAAACAGAGTATATGGCTCATCACACACGTATCACACCAAGGATTTAACTTATGTAAGAATAAATATGTCGGTTTGTAAAACGTGTATGTCCGATACGAAGGCGAGTCAATCGAACATCAGCACATCGTAACGGTAAAACTGCAAATGGGATGAGGGATGAAAAAATGGTATGTAGTTTGTTGCTGACCTGCAAATTTCATGATTCCTGCCATAGAGAATGTATAAACATTTTAACACCTTTTCTCACATCTGAGAGCGGAACGGATGGTAAAACTGTTCCTGATGCAGTACAAGATTTTAAAACTGCAACAATTTTATTGAATTAAAGTAATAGTAACCAAACTTGTATATGCAGTCATTATACAAAAACAAAATGTATCGATAGAATAATAAGTTAGAGAAAATTAACTTAAAATCGTTCTAGATCAAATGATAGAATAATTAAGCGTGATAGTCAAAATAAGGCAGATGTATTAAAAATTAAAGAGATTAGTTCCGTTACAAAAATAATCTATATATATATATATATATATATATATATATATATATATGTTGCAAACATTTTAAAATAATCATAAATACAATGTGTATAAGAAATAGGGGAATAATCAGACCAAAAAATAAATAAAAAATAAAATGCAGCATTATCGGTACTTAGCGAATTCAATCGAATATCGATTTTTAAAGTAAAACAAATCATTTATCAATTTTTAAATCAATATGAAAAATTTTTAAAAAAAAGTCTTTATTATTATATGATATAATTAAAGATGTTACATTATGTAGTGATGATGATGTTTAAAAACAAATATCTCAGCAAAACAAAAAGAAGTTAGTGTTGCTGTTGTTACTTATTTCAGGTTGTCTAAACACTAGGCTAGACAACCCCCATAAAACCAAAAATATCTAAAATGTCTAAAAAATGTGATGGGTTCCGAAGGATATCGTCTTTTTTAAAATTTAGGCAGGTTAAGATATATCCAGGGTAGGCCATATTGACGGAACACCCAGGACAGTCTGGAAATGTCCTATGCCCCTGCTGAAAGGTGATTCCTCGCGTGTGTCCACTCAGATAGCGCGAAAAGGCAGTTTGATAAGATCTTGGTCTAAGATTGAAGGTCTCATCTGGTCTCTTGGTGAAGTATCATGGATGGTTGGGAGGAATTTTCATAAGCTTAATGAATTCAGTTTTTGCCAGGGAAGAAATCTCACTAGATGTGAGCTCTCCTCCTGGGTTTACTGTCACCTCTGACGCCGATATGCCCAAGAAATCCGCTCTTTCATTCCCCTCTACTGCCACGTGTGAAGGGAACCATTGGAAAGCCACTGTATGTTGGAAGTTAATTAAATTTATATTGATGGTTAAATTTATATAATGAGATTGTATCATTGACAAGTATTTAAAATAAGTTTAAATGAATCTAAACGTAAATTTTAACTTTAGAAATGATTAATATAATTTTAAACCCAAGGTAAACAAGAAAATTAATATTGGAGCGTTTATAAGAAAACTGAAAATTCATAATTAGTGAACAAAAATAAATTTGATGAAAAAATTAGTAAAAAAAAAAAAAAAAAATATGAAATATTAAAAACATATAAAATTTCTTTTAAAAATAACTAATCTTTTAATATTTTTGAAAAAGAATGTTATTCATTTCATAATTATTTTTGCTATTAACAGAGAGAGAAAAGTCTTGTTAAGAATGCATATCGTCAACTACAAAAAATTTGTCAACTCGCAAAAATGTAACTATTTTCAAAAAAACACTATCGCTTGAAAAATCTTAAATTTAATTAATGATAACTAATTAATAAATTAAATTAATGATAACTGGCAGTTATATAATATAAAAGAAAACATTAGGTTGTCGATTGAGATAAGGATCACTTAGATTGAACATTTATAAAATGACTGACTGACTTGTAGAAATTGTAAGTTTTTAAATAGGATGGGTGAAATTATTAAGCACAAATATTAATCTAAAATAGCAAATCAATTTTTCAAGAATTTTAAATTAAAGATACATTATAAGGAATTACGAAAATAGTTAGCGAACAAAATTGTTTAGTTAAAAGTTTATAATAATAATTTGGAATTCAATTATAAAGTTTATTAAATATGAGGGTAACTCTGAAATTTTTGAGATACAACTAGGTTTTTAAAGTTATACTTACAAAATTTTAGATGTGTTCAAAGTAAACTCCTCCAGCATCAATGCACTTTTGTAGACGAATTTTCAACACATTAAATGCCTCAAGCCATTCATTTCTTGGAATAGATGAAAAAAAGGCATTTATAGCAACATCAATCTCTTCTTCTGAATGAAAATGATATCCATGTAAGTTCTTTTTTAGATTAAAGAATAACCAAAAGTTGCACATAGCTAAATCAGGTGAATACGGCGGATTGTTCGATCACTTTAATTTGTTTTTGTTAAAAAACTCAACTGTTAATCCGGCTGTATGTGAAGATGCACTGTCATTGGGAAGCATGAGTCCCCTAGCATTCAGTTCTTGTAGAATTTCTGGAAGACATTTAGTGGTACACCAGTTTGCTGTTACTGTCTTCCGTCCTTCCAACTTGATGGCTTTGACCAATCTCGTACTTCTGAAGAAAATGGCATACATCACTTTTTTCAGTGCGCGTTGTTTTTTCACCATGGTCGGCGTGGGATCATCTTCAAAGACCCATACTTTGCTTTCTTGACGTGTTGGAACGTCAGAAAACGGTATGTACATTTCATTATCTGTTACAATTGTAAAAATGATGCAGCGGCAACCATCATTTAGCAGTTAAAGAGTTTCTTTACTGATTCGGACATGCTCTTATTTTTGGTGCTCAGTTAGATTATGGGGAACACAACGGCAAACTACTTTTTTCATATGTTATTCTTCATGAATGATTTTGTGTATGACTTCGGATCCAATGTTAAGTTCCTTCTGTATCATTTGATAGGTGCAGCGATTATCATCCATTAACATTTTTCGTATGGCAGACACATTATCCGCGATTACTGCCTATGGCGGCCTTCCTTTGTGTTCTTCTTCATGAAGAAAATTGCGACCTCTTCTAAATTCTCTAAGCCATCAGAATACAGTCGCACGAGCTGGAGATTCATCATCAAATGCTAATTGCAACCGTTGAACGCATTCTTCGTGATTTAATCCTACTTTAAAATCGTAGAAAATCATAGCCCGAAAATGTTCTCGCGTCAACTCCATTTTCTCTTCTGTTTAAAATTTCTTCTACAATAAACAAGTTGAAGTAAGTCAGTAAAAAATCGTCTTCTGTGCTAAAATGCTTTGTATTTTAAAATTAAACCGGTATTTTTATTTTGTAAATTCTCGTCTGCTCGTATCTCAAAAATTTCAGAGTAACCCTCGTATTACACAATGATACACTTTGCAACACAAAATGCATTACCCTTATTCACTGAAAATATTTAAGAGTATAAATCTTTTCTTTAAATTTCTCACACAGAAAAAATTTCTCAAAAATGTGTCAAATCATAAGTCAAACTATCAAGTATATTCTGAATAGATTTTTTTCACTAACTCATAGATGATAAAGTAACTACGAAAAAATCTCTTGTACTTTTAGTGTCAAAGTTAAGAGGTTACTCTTAAACCTCTTAACCTCTAAATTCTCATCTTTGAGCCATAAAACAAATATAATTATTTTCATAAAAATGATAACACATACTTAGATTGTTATTTATAAGCTATGAATAAACAAATTATTTTAAAGACTATTTCTCAATAATCAAAAAGGAGAAATGTATTACAATTTACACGAAATTTTTAAAAAGTTGAGAAAAATAAATGACTAAATAAAAAAAATAAAAAATTAGTCTGCAATTGCAATTTTATTTATTTATTTATTTACACCATTACATATTGAAGAAAAATCCTCTTAAAAATGTTTTACATATTATAATTTGAATTTTTTTATTTTGACAAAAAATTTGATTATATTCACATCAAATAAAGAACATTAAAATGAAAACAAAAATTAAAGTGAACAAAATAATCTTTATTCCTGTACAATTTAACTCCTGTATATTACATGTTACAAATATTTGCTTTATTACAAATACCAAATGAACAAGATATGAAAATTTATTTACATGAATGTATAAAAATTATATATATTTCTCAAAAAAAATAATAATTAATTATTTCAAGCTCTACTTTTTTATGAATAACGAAGGTTGTACTTTGATCTCACTGTTTCATGTAGATCTCAGTGATCATGTTTTTCTAAAATCAAAATGATTAAAATCGAGCTAATGAGTTTACATATTTACACAATGCAGCAGGAGATTAAATAAAAGTTATGCATCTGGTATAATGATAAACGGTTGATATGGAATAAGCTTCTCCGCTTCATGACATTTAAATATCCATTCAGGTTTTACAAATATTAAATCTTCATTTTCAGCTAAAGCCTAAAAAATTAATTATAAATGAATCAAAGAAAATTAAATTATTTTAAAGGCATATAAACATAATTAAAATGTAAACGTATAAAATACAATTAAATTTAAAAATAAAACTAGAAATATTAGAGATACTACAAATAACTATAAATAAAACAATTATGGGACAAAAATAAAAACATAATTACTGATCAAACTATTAAAAAGACAATTCATTAGGTTTTCATAGTTGGAAGTTCCATACTGTAAATGAATGAGTATTGAAGAAATTAAAAAGTAAATTAATAATTCAGAAAAAAAAAGTTTTACAAACAGTGATGCTGATGCCACTTATTTTTAAAACTTTGTAATGAGTCTGAATTATTTTTCCTAATAACAATATAGATAATAACATTCATTGACATTAAATGATAATTCATCAAAGACATTTGATTTTGATTTTTTATTAATGCCAATATAAATAATAAGCTTTATATTATTAATTTTTACAAAAATTTAAGTATTGCTAAGTGAATAAAATACTTAGTTAAATTTTTTACAAGTTTTATTAGTGGATATTTTACTAAATTGTAAATAATTATATTGCTACTTAAAAAAAATAACTATATTGCTAAAAAAAGTACTAGATTAATGATCAATTGAATTAATTAAAACTGTCCTGTATAAAAGATCGAGTAAAGCGATTGGCTTTATAAAATTATACGATTTTTGAAAAAGAAATTTGTCAAAAAATTTAAAATATTTGTTAGTCACAAGATATTATTAATGTAAAAATAAAATAAATTTTCAAAAAAATTGTAATCGACTAAATAAAAAATAATATAGATAAAACAGCCAAAAATTTTGACTTTTCAGAAATAATTTTTAAAGCCTGCACTTAATTAAAATCCTCCCTTAGGATCCTCCTCATTATTTCCATTTATTATGAAGAATTTTATTGCATTGATGTCAAACTCAAATGAAGTGATATTTAAGTTAATGAAAAAGTGACATTTAAGATTCTCAGAGTTTTCGACAAGGTATTTATTCCAAGTGCTTTACATTTCCTATTAGGTATGCATAGAGTGATACCTACACACTTGGTAAAGGCTACTTAATTTCATAACATCCGTTAGGATGGTTGGTCAGTTGGGTTTTCTACTGCAAGGTCCAGAGGAACTAATCTTAAGTCTCTTTTTATTTATTTATTAAAACTATTAAAAAAACAACATTAAAGTCAAAGTAAAACACAAAAAACTGTGTACATAATTAATTAAAAATCATATAAATTATGAAAATATTCTTTTAAAATTTAAATTAATTGGAAAAAAATATTGTCTTCAAAAAGGGGAAATGTTTTTATTAGGTGGTTCCCTAATAAACTGGAAAGAATTAAAAAATTGATTTTAAAAAAGTGTCATTGTTCTTGGTTAAAAGCATGGCATGATATTAAAATATGATGAACAGTATAATGTTGTTCATGACACATCTCACACCATGGATTTAATTTACTCAAGAATAAATGTCTGTGTGTGAAATGTGTGTCTGATACGAAGGCGAGCCAAACGGTCATCAGACTTTCTTATGGTAAAATTAATGATGGAACAATGAATGGGAAGATGAAACGTAATTTGTTATTCAAAAATTACCTGCATATTCCAAAACTCTTGCCAGAGGGAATAAACAAACTTTTTAACAGTCATTCTCACATAAAAAAGAGGGACAAATGAATGAAGTAAATTTAGTGTAGCTTTGGCAGCTGCATTCTTTAGAATAGATATTTCTACTAAAATTTTAACAAGTGTGAACCCAATGAATATAATTAATATTAACCCAATCATAACAGAAACCACCATATACTCTAATTTAGAAAACACTGTTTTTACTATTTAAGATACCAAAATTTACAGAAATAACATCAAAATCAAAAGAAATTGTGCATGATACAATACAATAAAGAATATAACTAATTTAAATATTCAAAGATTAAAGACACAAAATTTATCTCCATTCATTATTTTATTGTATTTAATCTGTAACAATGTTAAATGTATGTACTTAAAAATGTATATGTATATACGCAAATGAAATCACTTAATTTATTTCTCCTTTAATAAATAATTTCAGAATACTTTTCAGAATTAAAAAATCTCAGGATTTATTAAAATGTTTAAATATATTTGAATCTAAAATTAAAATCTAATTTTACAATCAAACATTAAATAAAAATATTTTAAATAAATTTAAAAAACTTTTTATTCAACAAAGATTTAAAATTATATAAAATAATAAACCAAGAATATCTATAATTATGATGTAATATTATAATATTCTTTTTGAAAATTATGTAAAAAATTACATAAAAGAAACAAAAAGAAATTCTATAAATAAAAAAGTATACATTTTTTTTAACAAATTTAGTTGTTAAAATTTACAAAATATATCACATTTCACATAAAATTTTACTAATATTTCCAAATTATATGAAAAAGTCAATTGTTAAACAATAAGCATAGTATTTATGGTATATCGACTTTTTCATCAAAATAATGACCGATTTTGAGCAGGAAATTACCCTCAAAGGATGGATTTGTCATAGCAATATCTTCAATATTAAAGTGGGAAGAAAAATTACCTTTTCGGTTTTGTAAGGGAGTACGAAATGTCCTATTTTTTTGCCATTGTAGGAGCATTCTCTTGACACAAACATAAAAGGATCAAAAAAATTAATTTAACTAAGTTTTAAACGGTTTATTGACCTGGTGAATGAATTATTTATTGGACTATAACTCTGCTCACTATGATTAAAGAGAAAATATCATGGCAAGAAATTATACTATATGTTTTCAACATTAAGGATACAACTTAACAAACTATAAATTATACATTAATATATGAATTATTCTAGATACCATTTTATTATTTCTACATTCCATTATTAAATAAGAAAGCTGAAAATTGTAACAACCAGTTACACACTTAATCCTCCACATTATAGCAAAATTATTTTCTCTCCCCCCCCCCATAGGATGCTACCTTTTCCATGCAATATCATCTTCCTGTCTAAAAAGAACAAGAGATAAAAATTTCTAATTACTGACGTGATTTTAATTACCCTTTACACAGACAAAAATTAATAAACAGAAATAGCAATTAATTTTACATTATATAATTATAAGCACTTTTAATTAAATTTTTGGTTAAATGAAGCCTGATATAATGTCCTTGCATCAAACAAGTAAAAGCTGAAAAATGCTATAAAATTAACTTGTATGATATTTTGTTGCTTTGTATAAACAACAGAACTCAATCATCCAATGTATAGTCAAGTTATCTGATTTCCTATATTGCTTTAATGATTTCCAAATAAGTAATAATGTGACTTAAAATATACTAAATTAAATAAGTTTTAATGTACATATTTTAACTATCCTAACACTCGTTTGATTTATACAATGTATTACTTAATCTTTTCATAAGGGAGCATTTTTACAATGGTTTTTAATTTTATAAAAATTTCTAAACCTTAATTCCTTAATTATCTATAATTTCTGCACAAATCACAAACTGTTGGAAAGCTCTACTTCAACACAGCTGATACTGAATTTGATACACGAAAATAGCTTAAAAGTAAAAGTCATTTAAGCATAATATAAAAGCACAATTGTAAAAAATATGTACATGCATTAAAATATTTATATACTTATTGCTTCTTTATATAAAATTTAATACATTGATATTGATAAATGAATATATTTATAAACATCAATGTGATTTAAAAAATCTTTTAACTGTCCATAAAAATTTTAAATGCCATAAAATTTTTTTAAAAATTTACCTCCTCAAAATTCTTATCCCATTTGGAATCTGATATCACATATTTTACACTATCACTCATGTAATCTTCAAGTTTTCTAAAAAATATAATAAAATAATTTAATACTGAGAACATCTAAAATAAAATCAATGATTATTACATATGAATTTTAAGCCATGCTTTTTTTTTTTTTTTTTTTTTACCTCAAAAAAAGAACCCTAAAATGACGTTTATCACAATTTGTATTTTAAAATTCTTAATTTTCTAAGTTAAATATTGCTAACATCCTGTATATAATCTGTAGATTAGGTGTTAAAGTGTCAAATTTCATCGTGCACATTATATGTTGCTATGGATAATCTGAAAAAAAATTCTCCATCAGAAAAGCTTAAAATAAACATTCAAAAAAAATACCATTTCGGTTTAAAAAATAAATAACAAATGAAACTATGACTCAGTTGATTTATTTTAGCTATAATCAGTTTAATCTAAGTATGTCCAAGAACCAATTTGGTTTCTTGAAAAATATTACAGTTGCTATTGGCTATCATGATTTTGAATTTTATTTTGCCTTCTATTTCGTTTGGAAATGTTCAAGCTTATCGTCATATGAAAACAAAGATAAGTTATATATAAAATTTTAAACTAAAATATATAGAGAAGGGAAATAAAAAAAATGGCAACAAATTTGTTAATACGAATTGAAAAACAAAACCTTTCATTTAATTATAAAATAAATAAATATATTTCATTTTTAAAATAAGTTTCATCTCGTTTTAAAACTTATTAAAAGCTAATGATCGATAAGTTTTACTAGAATCTTCTCAGAATTATACATTTTGGTGATCGATCCGGTGCTTTCATCTCACTTCATCATCCACACTTTGCAAAGAAGTGGATCCTAACACGTTTTTCACAATAAATGTTTTTCTATACAATTTATTATATATTTTTAATCATATTGAGTATTTTTTATGTGACACTATATTATCAGCAGTATATATTTTTGACTATTTTTCGGAAAAAACTGCCAAAGATTATACCCACTACAGGTAGCGTGAAGCTTTTCTTCTTTTCCTCAAAAAAATATTCTTGCAGATAATACACAACTGAGGATTATATGCAGGAACATATGATACTTAAGTTTTATAGCTTAAAAGTAAGTAAGTTAAAGTTTTTAGTTTAAAGTAAAAGTATTTATTTTTTAACTCATAGATTTTCTTTCCTTTTTAACTTTTTTTTTCCTAAAATGATACATACATAAGATGAGATGAGATGAGAATAAACATGTTTAAAACAGCAGTTTATTTATTCAAGCATCATATATTCATAATATATATATGTTATATACTTACATAACACATTCAATTCTTGCTTAAAACTGTTAACTAATAGCACAACATGATGAATTTTAAGAATGAATATCTTCTTTCTGAACATTTTTTAAAATTATATACTTATAGACTTAAGATATATACTTATTTTCAAAGGGATTTAACAACAGATACATTTCTAGATTGAGATGTTAATTCTAAGAGAATTATGTGAAAAGATTCAGGCTTCAGTCATTTTAAATAAAAATATTCCTTGCCTTTGAAACCAAATTTTTAAGGTAAAATACTAAAGGTTTACAATACATAGAATTGTAAAATATATATATTCAAATACAACCAATACAGCACCATAAAAACCAAAATAATACAGTCAAACACCAAATGTGCTTATGAATCAAGCTACTTAATAATATAATTGAATACAACTAATCATATAATTGAATACAACTATTTTTTAAAATCTCTAAAATTACCAACAAATAATTTTGTAATGAAAACTGTGATGTTGATTAACAACCCTTTATCAAATAGCATAGTGTTGAAATATGTTAATTATGACTGAAATTATAATTGTAAAATCTAAAATAGTTCTTAACAGAAACAGAATGTAAAATATATAAATATTTTAAAAATGAATTTCAGTATCACATAATTTATCTCTGAATTTTAAGAAACTATAATTCTCAATTCAACTTGCATTTGAAATGGCAAATAATATGATTAAGTATAATTTTTATTCATTATTAACTGAGTGTTTAAAAAAATTAAATTACTCTCATATTAAGGGGTATATTATGTAATATCTTATTTTCCTTTTATTACAAGAATTCTCTTTCATTTGCCAATTCCATTAAGTATTTTGTTATTAAGAATCTGTGATATTATATAAAAAATATCTATGAAAATTTCATGAGTAACAAGCAACAGATGACGATTTCAGAGAACAGATGCGCTCTCTCTCTCTCTCTAAGTATTATTTATTACTAATAGGAATTGCAAACAAGAAATGTTCTAGAAATATATAAACACTGCATTTTATTATTTTTCATATACACATTCATATACAAAAAAATTTTAATTATACATTAAAATATATATATATTATATAAATTTAGATCTTCAGATAAAAAAAAGAAAAGAAAGTTAAATAAAATTTGGTAGGTAGTTTATACTAAAATAATGAATGTAAATAAGCATCAATGAAAATTTTGGAGATTGTTTCTCTACTTACCCATTATATGCAGTTATATATCGACGCAAAGCATGTTCTTTTGAGGAGGAAAATTTTCCATACAGAAAAAAATGTCTAGATTTGAACAAATTCGGTAATTCAGGTAAAGATATATTTGAGGTATCAGGTTTTGTTTGCAATAAGGAATCACTATCCTCATCATCCTCTTTTTCCTTCTGTGTTGTCTTCTGATTTTCCACCCTAAAATCAAACAATAAATACTTACTTACCCATAAACCAAATACATACAAAAATATAATGAAAAATACTAATTATATAATATCAAGAAAGTAGACCATTAATAGTACACAATATTTACTAGCTGCTAAAGGCTGAAAAAATAGTCTTTTCTTCTTAAAAAGTAATGTGATATAAATATATGCATAATTTTTTCCTTCTTCCCATTATTTTTGAATATGAATAAAAATGACACAGAAAGGAAAGGCAATGAGTATCCAATTTTATAATAAATATGTATATATTTTTACTATAATTATCATTTTTTTTCTTTTTTTTACATTCTAAATAACTTTTATATACATATTTCTCAAGATCAAGTTTCCACAGTTATAGAGTTTTCTTAGTATTTAAAAGACTAAAAATTTAGTTCAATATATAATTTAAAATGTGATAAAAATAATATGTTGCATATAAGAGCATTATAAGCTTTCTCTTTGGAAGGATATATCTAAATTCAAAATTAATTCAATAAAAAAAAACAGAGTGAATTATGTTTCAATTTTATGTACGTCTAAAAAAATTATACAAATTAATGAAACTTCTTTTATGAATGTTACAGAAAAAACAACTTGAAATCAAAAAACATATACAATGCAACAATAAGTACCAAAGTACTTTGATTCCTTCTGTTAGGCACAGAATGTTAAAGTGTAAAATGTTTTAGTTATCTGAAATATTATATTATTTATACAATTTTATGTGAAATAAATTTACAATTAAACTATTATATCCATTCATGATTGAATTTAAATAAATTTAAAAAAAATAAAGAGAGTTTTGTAATTAAAATAAACTTTAAGAGAGAAAAAAAACAGACCAATTATACTCAAGTATGGATTGTAAGTCCTGAATTAAAATATTAAAGGTATAATTATTTTTAATATGATATAATATTGATCAAATAATAAAAGAAGTTTTAAAGAATTGCTACTTTAAGCTTGTATATTAACAACAGTCTCAAAGGTATAATTATTTTCAATATAATATAGTACTGATCTAACAATAAATGTTTCGATGAATTGTTACTTTACTCGCTTGTATTTAATAAATAACAAGTTATTATTTTTTACAATTTCATACTTTTTTATGAACAGTTTGGATATTTTTCACAGCTACAAAACAAAATATAATAGTCAAATTGAATCATATAATATAATTTTAAACTTAAGCAAAATAATGTAACATAAAGACCTGCATGCAATTTTAAATGAAAGGTGACATTTTATTTTCAAGCAATAAATATCTAATAATTACATATTTTATGAAAATATGTAATAAATTAGTTATAACAGTTTAGTATATTCATTATTTGTAAAAGATAATTTGAAAGCACAAATATCTAGTTGAAAAAAAATATCATCTTTCTAACAAAACATTTAATTACAATCCTCCTCTTCTATAAAGTATATAATATTTTAATAATTATAGCACAGCGTGTTAAAAAACACTGATTATAGGAATATTATAAGTTAGAAAAATTATTATAATTTAAAACAATGTGACATATGCATAAAATGCAAGCAATCACTTATATATATATATTTATATATAAATTAATAAAAAATACATGTTTCTTCCTGTTTCCAATCAAATTCTATGAATTATAATGAAAAGTAGAAAAATTAAATTTATAGAAACTATTTAAATATTTTAACAATACTTAAATACTAATATAAAATTAATTCAAAAATATTGCTCATATATTCAAAGATATAGCACATTTTTTACTCTTTTCTATACATACATATGCAGATTAAAATTAAGAATTAAAAACAAATTTACTTCCGTATTTCATCTTCGGTATCTCCACCAGAATCAAATCCTACATCTGTATCTGCAATGTAATCTTTTAATGCTTCTTCATCCTCAGTTTCACTATCAATTTCAATTATGCCTACATTATTTTCCCTTGAATCAGTTGATTTTTTACTTACTCCAATATTTTCATTTGATGAAGACTGAACATTTTTCGTATCTTTACACTTGGAAGCTCCTGAACAATAAAAAAGTTCAATAAATATGCATATTCACAAAAATATAAATATAAAAGACACAATATTACAAACCATTCATCATTGGGCTTTTAGGTTTCATTTTTGGTTTAGGCTGTTCTTCTTCACTTTCTGAAGATTCCGAACTATCTCTAGCATATCTACCAAGCATATACCTTTAAAACAATATTTATTTGATTTTCAAAATTCAAACAATTTATGCATGGAAATTCTCAGAATTTCAAAGAATATTAAACATAATCAGACATAATAAGTGATTTTGTTTAATTTAAGAATACTTTTATGGCAAAATATGAATAGCAGTTTTGAAAAATCCCTAAAATATAATAGGTAAGAAATATTTAAGTTGTAAGGCTGTAGCTATTAAATTTACCAGGAGAAAAATCAGTAACTGCCAATTATCGTTTGTTACAATACAGCAAAAAATCTTTTATTCTTAGAATTCTATAACATGTTATAATGAAACTATGAATCCATACTTCAGAATATAATTTACGAAAAATTTCAGAATAGAGTTATACACACATATTATTGGCATAATATTGTTACTATATGAAAATATTAATTATGTGCTTCTGTAGGAATATAAAGCGAATTTGCCTGAACATTCTTTGATCAAGTATTAAAAATTTCTCCCACCGTCTAAAATGTCCACATATAAACTTCTTTTAAATTTAATAGTGGATGATATCTATAATCTTCATTTCATAGTCACTAAACTTACTCTTTTCTTCACTATTAGCAATCGATAGATATACCAATAAGGATTTTTTTGGTGTGAACTATATCAAGAGAAATAAACAATATAATTAATAGAATAAACAATACATAAAGAAATTTACAGCAGGAAAAGGTCACAAATATCAAATCATACAAATTATTGAAAACATCAAAATGCATTAAATAATGTAAAGAGTTATAATATAATTAGATAACAAAATATTATAAAACATTTAACAACTAAACTGTATTTAATAGGAAAACCAATTTTTGTCATGATACAAATTTCAAATCATGGAAATTAAACCAAAACAGTATAACTTAGTCCTCTGTATGTATCGATAAAATTTCCTACAATCTTCTATCGTGTATCCTTACTTCAAATTTTAAAATATTTTCTTTATAAAAATTTAATTTTTTTAATTCATTATTCTTTATAAAAGAGATACTTTAAAATTTTTAAAATATCTCTTTATGAATGCAATAATAACAATCATTAAATTTACGAAAATAAAACAATAAATGGTAAGTTTTAAATTGAATAGAAATAAGGTAACTTTGGTTAAGTTTGTCACTCAACAGTAAACTTTTATAAACTAAGTCTAATTTGACCAAAACCTACAATTTAAAGCCAATTCCAAACCACAAAGACAACTAAGCTTGAGATGGATACTGAACATAAACTGTTTGAATTGCTAATTCATCTAAAAATAAACCATGAATTTTTAAGTAAGTCTGAAAGTAATCGTGTCATGAAATTTATATTTTTTTTTTTTCATTAGATTTCATTTTAATGGAGCATTTACATATAATGTATTTCTAATTTATTCATAATTCTTTGTATTTTTTATATAATGAAAACCTAAGAATGTAAGCTAAAATGTTATATCTTTATGTTATTCTATATATTTATATTCAAATGAGTTTTTATTTCATAAATGATAACAAAAATTTTCTATCGCTATATTTAAAATAAAAAGCTAAATAAATTTAAGAATTAAAATTAATCTTTTTTCCAAATCTTCCGTTTCATCATTCATTCAGCATGAAAGCATGACTTAAGACTTGCATATGAAAATTATACTTTTCATATAAAATAAACTAATACATATAAAATATATATATACTTAAAAATATTTCTTAATCAGTAATTAAAGAAGTTCTGTATACAGTTCCAACTAACTGTTCAAAGATAAAATATTTTCATTGTGATCCTGTGTTAGATAAATTATTGTAAAAATATTTGTTTATTGAATACACAGAATATGTGTTAACAGGTATAATAAAAATCTAACTAATATATGAAGATTCTCAACCTTCTTAAAGTTGATTTAAATCTGGTGATTAAAAATGATAAAAAATAAAATGTCATTATCATAACAGTTAAATATGATAATGACATTTTATATGAATATTCAGAAACACAGAATATTCATATGAATTATTAAGATCATATAATTCTATATTCATAGAATAAGTATATATAATTACATGAACAAAGGATTTGATAAGGAGGACAATTTCAATTACAAAAGCAAGATAATTCATCTGTAATTATGTGAGTAAGGAGTGTTTTTTGGCAAATAGGGAGGAAAAATATAATGCTGATTGATCAAAGAATGTATAAAAACACTGAGATAATTTCTTTTTTAATTCTTTTAATAGAGTGACACAAAAAGTATAATAAATATTGGTATTAACAGGTGATCACATTTGTAGATATGCAAATTTGAATTAAGTATCCAAAAAATCTCAGTTTAAGCACTTTTAATTTTATTATATCATTAGTTTATGATTATATTAATTCTACAATTATATGGATTTACTCTGGTTTGCTTACATTTTGCAACACATTGCTCACATTAACATACATTTTGCAGTGTAGAAATAACTTATGAAAATCAGATAACACAGAAAAAAATCAGAATTTTGAATATTCCTTATATTTCCAAGAAACTAGTTTCAATATATTATCATTCATTTCAAATCTTCAAGCAACACTCAGTGAACAAAAGCTTTGAGTGATAAAAAAAACTTTAAAAGTTATTATACATTATATTCATAAAGTTCATGTAAAATTTATAGGAATCTCGTATCTTTATTATAAAACAAGACACACAAAACATTTGGAAAAATAGCCTATGACAATGGAATATACAAGGAAGTATGGTAAATCCAACGTTTGAAAGATTGTAAAGGCATCTCTCATTAGATGACTGGGCCACATATTTAAGCATGAAGACACCTTTCCTATAAAAAAAAATAACTATCTCTAACATAAAGGGAAACCAGCAAAAAGGAAGAACCCCCAACCAATGTCTGGATGAGGTAGAATAGGACATGGACAAGGACAGAAATGATAGGAGGGAATTGATGGAGGCACATTGCACAGAATTGGGATAAATGGGAAAAACTTGGGAGAGATGGTCTTAGCCAGCAACAGGCTATAATGCAAATGAAGAAAAATATTTTTACTGAAGCAAATGTTCAAAAGTTCACTTTAAAAAAAAAATAAAAATTTTTACAAGTGAATAATTTCACAAAAATATTCATATAAAATATAATCAGTGTAACAACATGATTGTAAATTTAAAGGCTAATAAAAATATACTGAAAATATATTATTCATTTATAATTTTACTCTAAAACATTTTAATATAATAATTAAAAAATTACATTTTGTAATTCTAGCATTGAATAGTTTGTCACTCATCTAATCTCACTCAAATATAATTTATTGAATCAAATCGACATTTAAAAAATAATTTATTATTTATACACATAATATGTTTACAATTAATTAACAAGATTACAATTAAACAAAAATGTAATTTCATAATTAAAAATATTCTTACTTTCTCCAAGGAAGAAGAGTACGTTTTCTATAACATTCAATTATCCAATCTTTAGTAACAATTTTACCACCTTGATTTTGAACTTGAATATACTTTGGTGTATTAACAAATGCACATCTGAAATATGTTTTTAATTATTTACAAATAAAATAGACTAAAGCAATACACTCCATAAAATAATTCTAATGAAAATTAACACAAATATTTCTTTTAAATCACTTTAGTATTACAAATACTGAAATATTCCTTTTCCTGAATAGAATTATATTAGAATTTTTTATTGTTTTAATATATTATCTTGCAATTTTTTTGACAAAAGGTTTAACTTCTTTAAATACTTTCTTAAAAAATAGCCATGAAACTTTATTCTTCTAATTTTTCTAGAAATATTCTAACTAAAAGATAAAATATTTTCAAGTTTTATTTCAGACATTAACATATTAACAGAAAGAAATGTATTTTGATAATTTAAAAAATAGTAAGAAACTAAAAAATATTCAGCATTTTCTGTTCAAATTAATTGTAAACTTTATGCAACACACAAATTTAATAAAATATAAATATTTCTAACCAATCTTGCCTTTCACAAATTTCACAAAGGAATTGCGTTCATTTCAACACTCTTTATATTTATAGATTTTCATTCTTTTATACCATATTTAGTCATCCATTAATCTTGACTAAAACTAGAAAGGCGTGTTCAGATAGCTTTCATTTGTAACTCATTCATTGCAAAAACAAATTAGAATCCAAATTTTAAAAAAATACATTCTGGAAATATTAAATATCTGGGATCATAAAAAGTTATGGGATAAGCATTAAATAATGATAATTTTATTTATCAAAATTTTAAATAATCATGATTTTTACTAATATTTCTGGATTTCACACACACACACACACACACACACATATATATATATATATATATATATATATATATATATATATATGCATATATATATATATATATATATATATACAATATTTTATAAAAATAATTATTAAAGTACCTGATGTTTTTAATTTGCATCAATAAATAACCCTTACTTTATTAAGATAACATGGTTTTATTAAGATTTGCAACAATAAAAATTTTTAAAAATAGCTCGAAGATATAACTGAAATAAATCAAACTGGTTACTTACATGAGGTGGGTACAAGATTTATCCCAATCACCTTTGTATTTAGCTCCCATTTCTATAGCTTTATCTCGTATTTCACTCCTCAAAGGATTCACAAAACCACTTATCACAAAAACCACTCCTTTCATTATTTGATGAAAATCAGGCTTAGTTTTAGCTGCTGCACCTGATAATAAAAAAAAATAATAAATGAAAAAAAAACTTTAATTTGAAAATACAGAAGGAAATTAAAACACAATTTTTTTATTTGTACTAATCTAAAGAAAAAATTTTTAGTTATAGATTTGACTTTGGCATACATATATGTGAAGGAGCCATAGTAGTAATAACTAGTTTAAAATTCACTGTTATCAAATGCTTTAGAATGTTCACCTGTAGTTAAATGATACCTTAATATTTGAGTAAGAATGTTTTTTTATTCATTTCTAATGGCAGATTAGGAACAGTTGCAACAAAAAAAAAATAATAAAAAGAGTAAAAATTAAAAAAAAAAAAAAAGAATATAACAAGGAAAATAAAAACTAGTTGCTACAGTCTAAAAATCTAACTTGTCTCTTGCCACCCAGAGTAGATATGTTATTCATGTCAATGGAGAAATGAAAAGTCTTACAACAAATACATAGGTCTATTCAGCATGATAATCAATAAGTAAAGCAAGATCAAACAAAACTCCTCTCCCTTAACTTTTCATACTAAAATGGGATTAATATTGTGATATAATGTCATTCATGGCTCAATTTTGATACATAGTGATAAATCACTATCAATATTGAAAATAATAAATAAACTTTGTGAAGGAAAGCTGTATTAATCAGATACTACATCATTGCAAATGAAACGTGAATACATGACACTTGGAATTCAATAATTATTGCAGAAGATAGTTCATATTTTACTACATAACATTTTCACAAAACATAGTTCATGTTAAGTTGAGATGTTCTACTCAGGCTACAGTAAAAAATGATAATAAACATTTATTAGAGAAATATGTAATGGAGAATCACTCAACATTCGTTAACAAAATTTCACTTGGATAACATGAGATTTCATAATCCATTTCCTACTTATTGTTTTTCATCTAATGATTCGGATGATTTAATTTATTTCATTGATATAAATTCATGAAAATAAATTGGTATTAAGCATTAGAAAGAATTTTTTGAGTTTTACATTACATAGTAATAAGTAAAGAAAAATTATTTAACAAATGAATGTCACAACTTATGAAAACAAAGCATGATATTTGTACGTTATTATTTTTTTTCGCTTAGGACTATTATGCTATATTAAATTGTAATTTGATGGTAACATCTACAGTTGCACAAATTCTACACTATAATGACAAAAGTAGGATGTCTTTAGAATGACTACAAATATGAATAAACAAAACTGATGTTAATATCATAGTAATCAAAGCAATATTTTTAAATCAAGAGTCCCATAATCCAATATAAAATTATTAATGGATTATGATGGGATTCTTATTATGTCTCAGGATTCACTGAATTATGGAGAAAAAAATATTACAAAAAATATACTAAATTCATAAAAAAAAAAATTACAACCAGAATAGTTAGAGTTTACATAGTACATTATCAAAATTCAGAGAATGTTCCAATCCAGTTGATTATCTTAAGAATTTAGAGGATTATGATATGCTTTAATGAAATTTACACCTGATTATGCAAAACATTTATTGGAAAAAGTAAATTTGAAGCTGTGAATTGAAAGTAAAAATGTTTTAATGTGGGAAATGGAGGTAAGCAAGTCTCACACCAAGATTTCAAATTAAACATGAATAAATTTAAGAATTCTCATAACTAATAGGTCTCAGTCATAAATGCAATGTTGTTTTCATGCTCTAATTCTTTACATATTGTGAGTTGCCATTATCCTCTCCAACCTGATGTTTCCCATTATATAATCGAGGGGTTTGAAATCTTTCACATGAGCACTGATGCTAAAACTATCAAATTTCTGCTATTATAAAGGATCTTTTGGCATCATAAATTAACCAACAGGTTGCTAGCTTCTCCAAATTAGAGTAAGCTGAGAATCAGTAGTAAGGCTAAACTGGGATATGTCACAATGCAATGTCGTTCACAAACATATATTCAATTCTTTATGATTGAATATATGTTTGTGAACGATAGATATATCGATAGATTAGTATAGATATCAAATATGCTAAATGGACTCTCTTATTCTGAGAAGAGAGTGGTGCAAAAACATTGTGATATTTTTCATTTTTCTTGCAAACTTCCTTTCCTATGAATCTTGCTTAAAACAATAGTCCTCTCTTCCTGTGATCATTTAGAGTTCACAAGTGAAAAGATGATTCTGAAAAGAAGTAATATGACCCTTAATCTTGTTGTAATGGACAAACAGTGATCTTCTTTGGATGTAATAGCTCATGGATGACCTTGCTTGGGATACTTCTTGATGGATTTGATATCCTGAAACTCTACCCAAAAACCGGACAAGATTACAGTTAACTCTACAAATTTGAAATTTGTTTCTAATAACCTTATAATTTATAAGCTCGTTTTATCATCAAGCAATGTTAATTAATTTACTACTTGTACTTGAGCTTAAATATAAACAGAAAACAAATTAAGAAATTCTGTAGGATGTGCAAATAATAAATTTTGCAGTATGTATTATGAAATCTACCCATTCACAAATCCTCCTGCACATAGATGATTACATACTTGACAATACTTCAATTGACGAAAAATGTTCTATTACTGAAAAATCAATAAGAGTATAAAATATGGCATTTGAGTCTAAAATTTAGTAAGTGTACACATTATTACAAGTTAATAAATTAATAGAATATAAATAATAAAAATGCAACAATAATTATAATAAAAAATCTTAAATGAAATTGACATTTAATAGAATAAGTAAAATGTACTTGTTTTTTCTTTATTCTGTAAACTTGTTACTTCAGTCCTTTTTTGTTCTACTTTATTTTTAATTTGATTTGAGGAACTTGGAGACTGTGAATTGGAATTCAAACCAAATAAATCATTACGGCTAAATTTCTCATTCTTAGAGCTCTGAGATTCATCTGACTTCTTGGGTCCCAAAACATTAGCGTAACCAATTTTCTCTTTATTTACATGTAATGCTGAGGCCTCTTTTTTAGCACGTGGTTTATCACTATCAATATCCTTATCATCATGCTTTCGCTTGGTAGGATTCTAAAAATGTTAAACAAAATCAATCACCAATTTCAAAAACAATTTAGCAATAATTAACATTAATTTTAGAGTAATCACTTAAAAATGATTAACAAAAACATTAATAATGCAGAATTATTATTTAAACATTTTAAGATTTTTTAACAAGAATAAGTTTAAAGAGGCAAACAAACATGAAATTTTTTATAGCTCCAATATTTCACAAATTTTTAGAAATGCAAAGAAAGGAAATATAACATATCAATCATAATAACAAATATTTAGAAATCATATATCACAATTTATTCATAACCCATCAAATTTTCATTTCAAAATTGATAGGTAAAAAATATATATTTTACCTGTGAAATTTTAGAAGTGGAATTCATTTCAAGAACTGCAGCAGCATAAGAAGGAGCTTCTTTCTTAAGTTTATCTATGCCAAAAGAAAATTATGTAAATAAAAAACTACATATTTTCATTTACACTGAAAATATTTACCTAAGAAAATTTATCTACAAGTACTAAATTTCATTAGGAATAAATATGAATGATATGAAAAAATCAATGATAGCAAAAAAAAATATATGAACAATTAAAAAATGTATTTCCCTGCCGATTTAATTTTAAGTAACAAATTTAATTATATAAGTATCTGTACATTTATTATATATGTAATTTAATTATAAAAGATTTTTCACTCAAGAGTATAATTTAAAAATATCTATGTTGTTTCAAAAATTTGCAATAAAATGTGTTCATCAAAATTCAATCAAATATCACTAACAACATACCAATTATACTGAAATAATTTTATTCTTACATAGAGAGAATTTAAAAGTTTAGACTGAACATACAAAAGTACAAAAACTCCTTTAAAAATATTCTAACAATCTTTTCAAGAAACAAATTATTCTAAAATGCTCTAGCATTTAATACAAAATCTCAAATTATTAAAATTTCGATTAATGTAAGAAATTTTACTCAGATGCTAATCAGCATTGAGTTTCATAAAAATTTGAAAACCATAACATTTCCAATAAATATATCAAAATATTCTTTCATTCTAATAATGAGATAAGAGTAACAGTGATAAACAATAAAAATAAATTGTATATATATATATAAACATTTGTAAACCAATAATTTTTTCTAATTATTTAGACTGCTAATTTTTTTTTTTTTAATGTTTATTTGAACTGTATTTAGATTTTTCCCCCTTCTTCAATTTTGTTTCTACTTATTTTTCAATATCCTTTAGAGTGAATATTTTCTAACTCAATGATTTTAAACTAATCTCTAATTCTTACTGATCATACAACTTAATGTATTATTTAATAGTATTTCCTTTTTTAATTTTACCAAAAAACAATTGTTTGACTTCTAAAAAATTATCCATTTTAAAAATGAATTTAAAAGTTTGATTTCATAGTTGTTCTTCATTTTTTCTCATACTAAACATACATAATTTGAACAATTTAAATTGATTCACATAGTATTCAGCCCATGAATGCAAATTGAAAAATCAGCATTTAAACAAAGTTAAATAACTCAGAAAACTAAAATCACATAGAAAGAAAAATTTTAATAACAGAAATAAAAAGTTGAAATTGTTCTGCAGTTGGGAGTTTTTATTTGACTGTCAACTGAACTAATAAAATCTACGTAAACATTGGAGACACACAAGATTCCATCAACAAATCATAATAGAAAAATAAAATTTTAAAATAAATGATTAAAAAAATGTAACAAATAAATTACTTTTAGAAATTTACTCTACACATAAATATATTGTTACAAATTAATTCAAAGACTACAACTTTCATCCATTATGCTTTTTACAGGTTATTTTTTAATTATTTCTGGCTTCAAATTCTCCATTTATATATCCATTCTTGAAATACTTTTAAACTTTTCTATGAATCATTCCCTTATGCCAATTCATATTTAACAGGTTTTTAAATTAATAAACTCTTTAAAACTATCAAAAACATTTTGAAGGAAAATGTAACAATACTTTTCAAACCAATAAAATGATTTAAAGTTAAATAAAATATGAGAAGTTTTGTTTCTATCTTAAAAACATTTTGAAAGAAAATGTAAGAATACTTTTCAAATTCAGTAAAATGATTTACAGTTAAATAAAATATGAGAAGTTTTGTTTCTATCTTAGTACTATATGTTAACATTCATAGTTGTGATAATAATAATAGTCAATAAGATAACAGAAGCATCAAATTTATTGCTTTCAGTAATTTTGATTCTGTTTCTTTGTATTTGACACTAAAGCTAATTTGAGGTGTGTAAGAGAAGAAACCTTCTTTCATTCAACATTAAGTGAATTAATTTTTTTTTATTTCACTTGATTATTTATATCAATATACTGTTAAAGGGAACATTTTTCCCAGTTTTATTAATTTTCAACATTTTAAAATTGGGGTTTATTTCCATATAATCTAAATCTAAAGTAAGAATATAACTATGAGAATTTTCTAAAAACATCTAAGCGAATTAAAGCAAATTATAGTTTCTTTTTAACACACACATGTTTATGAAATATTTGAGTGTATTTAAGAAGCATTCATCCCTCATGTTGAATACAACAAAATAAAAAGTTAATAGTTCATTAAATTCATTTACATTCTATTATTTCTTACAAATGATAAAAAATTCACATAGATTCAGTATAACAATCTTTCTGCAAATATATACTTTATGAAATAACCAATATTTTAAAACACTATGATTTTACGTTAATAAACAGAACAAATTTAAGAAGTTTATTTATTCTCTAATGACTTCATTAACAGAACAAAGAAATTCTGCACTTGGGACTTGGATATAGACATTTGGATACAATTCACAAACCTGATGGTGATTCAGTACTTTGAGATTTCTTTTCAAACCAAGAACCAATAGAAGGTAAATCCCTTTCTTCATCCTCATCATATTTGATTTTAAAAGCACCCAATTTCGCTGTTGCCTGTAAAATAATATTATAAAAAAAGATAATTAACTTAGATAATTTAATCATATAATTCAGAAATTAAATTACAAAACTAAGTTAAAATCCCTCATGTTAATTATTAATTTAATTAAAATTAAATTTAAAGTAATCATTTGAGAAAACGAAACTATTTATAGAATTTTTTCATCTAAATTTAAAATACATTTCCCCATTTTTACTTTTAAGGATTAAATTCAACTTTAAGGATTTCTTCTTTTAAGGATTTCAGTAAAATTAAAATTTTAAATGCATATAGGTCACAAAAAATTTTACTGTTTTAGATTTCTTACTGAGAAAACTCATTTTATTAGCATACAAACATTAAATTATCGACTTTAGAAGAAAGTATAATAATTTATATAAATTTCTTATCAGTCAATGAACTCCATTCCAATATAAAAAGAAACATTTTCAGAAAATATATATTAAATCAATTAACAAACATTAACATACAAACATTAAATTATCAACTTTAGAAGAATGTAAAATAATTTATATAAATTTCTTATCAGTCAATGAGCTCCATTCCAATATAAAAAGAAACATTTTCAGAAAATATATATTAAATCAACTAAGAAATGGAATTATTTGTAACAATCAAAGAATTCAATTGATACCACTATTTAAAAAGTAAATTACTTATATCCTTAAATAAATTGTAAAATAACAACTCTTTATCTAAACATAAGTACAAAGAATTGCTTAAGACTTGTTTTATAATAACTTCCTCACAACCAATACATTAAGCCACTGTATAAAGACCTATAACTTTATTATAAAATGTTGATTACAGTACAAGTCACGAATAGTAATTCATTATAATATGAAATGAATTTATGATCATTGTTGAAAAGTGATTCAAGCATATACCAACAGGAATAAAATTGAGAACCTCGAAACATTTACAATGAGTTTTAAGACAAGTCATTTTCACAAGCAGAAAGAACCAGTACAATAGGCAGCCTGTATAATAGATACTGATAAATTTATAACTTTACCATCTTCTCCTAGAAACTGAATTCAAAGGCAAATGTAATCATATTTTGGCATATATTAGTGAAATAACAAAGTATTTCTAATTCTTTTAACTGATTTTATTTTAAAAAATAAGATGAGAGGAGATAAAAAAAATTGATTTTCAGATCTCAAGATTAGATTCAATTTTTGTTTTCTGTAAATTTACTAATAGGATAATTGCTATTCCCAATAAAATCTGATCCATAGACAAAATGCAGAGTTTAAAAAATGTACTTTCTAAAATAGCATCAAAATCTGAGTTCCTGTGTCATGATGGAATATATACACCATTAAATCCAAACTCTCTGCAGAGAATACATTCAAATACAGTAGAGTCAGTAATATAAGACACTGTCCTTGAATTGACAAATTCACCAAACATGTAGCCAAGCTGGCTGAACATTTGTTTACATGAAAAGTTTGATTTTATTACAATTACACCTTTGATTCTATTCAGGATTTAGCATTCAAACTTGAGTAATTGGACTTATTATATATTTTATCAGCACTATAAATATAATAGCTTATTTTTGTGAAATTTATATATTTCCATTCTGTGTATTATTTTATAATCACAATTTCTTTTCAATAGTTGTATTTTGCATTCCAATTTATGTGAATTCAAGAATCACTTTAAATGATTGACATCAATTCAATTAATTCTCATGTGCAAAAGTGACTGCATACATGATAAAAGCAAATAACATTATTTTAAAATGAATGCATAAGAAATTTATTTTATAAAAAGTAAACAGTGGAAATTTTATTAAAAAAATAATATTTCAGTTTTTCATGACACACTTTGATTTAGTATTACATGACACACTTTGATTTAGTATTGTTACAATATGTTTAACATTTATATCAGATGTTGTGCTAAAATTATTCTTACAATTAAATCATTGTGGTTAAATTTTAAAATACTCAAATGTAAGAAAATGCACAGATTATATACCATAAATAAATATCTTACAGTTTTTGTAACTGGTTCCACAGACTGTTCAGAAACTTTGTCTGGGGGAGAATGAAACTTGATAAAAGACAAACCATATGTAATATTCTAAAAATAGAAAGCATTTTAAATTACTTATATAAAATTAAGTATCATAACAACATTATTACAATAATTTACAACAATTTTATCCATACCAATAAACTTCATATAAAACAATTTCATCAAAACAGTAAAATTAATGGGTTACTTTAATTTTGTACCTGACAGAACACCTTTAAAAATTGATTTAGTAAAGAATAAAACATTAAACAAGAAATAACTTTCTTTTATAAATAGAAAAATAGAGCCAGAATAAAATAAAAAATGTGAGATAGTAATAGCCATCTTCTGAACACCTCATAACTGAAATCTAAGGTTCCTAATGTCATAGCATTGAAGATTATAAAATTATTACAGCTAAAAAAGATAGTAAAAAAGAATTTAATTTTACTTTGAATATAGACTTTGGAAAAAAATAAAAATTTGTTTAAAAAATTTTCAGACAGGAAAAATAGTAAAATATTTTTAAAAAAGTAAATCGGAAAAAAATGTTAAATTTTCTATTGATAGATTCACACTTATATTTGTAAGTAGATCCTAAAGCTAACTTGATGCTTACAGAAAACAATTTTTCAGATCTGTGATACAATTTGATATTATAATTGATTGTTTATGAGAATTCTACAGACTAGTTGGTTTGTTGCTCAATGGTCATTTTTCCACATGAGGACTAATTAGATCAAGAACCATAATTTAAAGTAGCAATTGAATTACAAACATCAATGTCTAAGGTAGGAAACAAGCTCAGGAACTGTTGAATTGAAAACTTGAGAATTAATAAATCAACTGACAGCCTGTTTACCAAAAACTAGTGTTTCATTGAAAAGAACATTTGTCTTAGCTTTATGTTTAGTCCTGAGCTGCAGATGATGTGTATGAGCAATTAATACACATCATAAATTAAAAACATTTCATATCAGAGATTATACATAAATTGATATTTGGATCTGTTGTTTTTCATTCAATATACTTGCTTCTTAAAAAGACAAGTACCATTTAACCTTGAAATGCTTAAATTTTATTTGCACAAATATAATCTTTGTGCAGAATACTTCATATTTTTTCTTTAAGCTATTCTTATTTATAAATTTCAACTTGAAAAGAGGTGTATATAGAAAACTTTTCATTTAAATAGGCTGGATTTTTAAGTAATAAATTAAATTAAAGATTTGCTTAAGATCATACAAACTTTTAAAATATCTTAGTGAAATTTGTGTCAACATTCTTTAAATGAAAATAATAGATTTTTAACTTTCAAGTAAAATCAATATATATTTTCCAAAAGTAAAGGAACCAAATGATACTTTTGTACGAAGTATCTAGACCCTTTTGTTCATGAGATGACAAAGTAATATATTTTCCTGTATATAATTCAAGAGGCCTTATTTTGAGAAAGATAACATTACATAATCTGCAGCAATTTTTTTTCAGCAAACAGTCTAAAATATTCATTGCTAATATAATGTAGTCTCAATTATAATTTAAAAATACACAAAACGATAAAGATACAATAAAATATACAGAAATAAAACATATATTATGAAAAAACATCTAATTGAATTCTATTTGACTCTATCACACTGGTGAGTGCGATAAATCTGAGATTAAAGCATGCCACCGATGTTCAAAAAAGATTCTAATAAAATTTATCATTTTTAAATTTGAATAACTTTTAAAAGAATATATATATATATATATATATATATATATATATATATATATATATTAAAAATAAAATATTTGTTTCATTGAGGTTTAAATGAAAGTGATGGATTTTTTTAATTGTATATTGGATCATTTTCTTTTTTTATACTGTGCATGCTTTATGTTCCCCTTACATTAACATGTTGCCCACCATTTTTTTAGTTGATTTCTCTATAATTTTTAGTTTAAAATCTAATGTGTAACTTAGACATTTTCACTTTCAAGTGATGATCTAAGAATTTGAACATTTTTAGAATTACGCAATCGAGGTCAAGACAGAATGCAAAATAATGCAAGCCAATAGCAATGGTAAAATCATATCAAAGAACCAAATTCATTCTGCAACATAATTGGATAAAACTGATTATAACTGAAATTTGTCATTAGAATAGTGAAAGCTTTCAGCACAATCTGTATTTTGTTTTATAAAACATATACAACATTTCTTTCAAAACTTTTTTGAAAGCTTTTCAGATAGAGAATATTTTTTCAGGCAATCAACAGTGGTATATAATATACACAATCAAATTTGAAATCTTCCTTTAATGCATAATCTACAGACTATCTGCAGGAAAATATAATAATTACATTTTACTAGTGTATTTTGCTAACTATTAAAAGGCAACTATCTAAATTTTAATCAATTTAACTAAAATAAAAAACTTGTGCAAAATGAGATATTAACATTCCAAAAATTATAATTTAAAATTCAAATTTACAAAACTGCTTTAAAATGTCTCATTCATTGCATTTATTTTTACAATATAATTATATAACTTACTTTATTAAATGGTTGAGTGCATACTACTTGAACACAATCCCATTTTTCTTCTTTTAAATTCTGAGCCAGTTTTTCAGGACCAAACATTCGAACTCTGTTGAGGTGTGATTCGTTCCTGCTTTCGATTGGGCTCATAAAGGAAGAAGCAACTAATAAAACCTAAATGAAGTAATTAATGTATTATTTATTATGATAACAAAACTTGTATAAAGTAATTAATGTATCATTTATTAACATAACATTGTTAAATTTATAAATTAAAATAAAAACAGTGTAATATAAATCTGTATGAATCAATCTCTGAAAATTCAAATGAGAGGGAAACATTATATATATATATATATATATATATATATATATATATATATAAAGTTATATTCTTTGAAAATTTCTTCTCTTCATATTGAAAGAAGAGTACTCTTGCGCATTTCATAAAAATATTCCTTTTTCACTTTCTTAACCAAAAATTATTTATAAAAGCTTAAAGTTTTATATTATTCATTTTTTAGTTAACAAAACATCTCAAACATAAATTAAATGTCTCACATCAAAATATGTTATATAATCTTAAATAAATTATAAAAAATTCACTACTTATTTTCAATTAAATAAAACACTTCTTTTGATGAAACATTTTGTTTTTTATTTTTTTGTAAGTTTATTTTTAAATAGTTGTGTGTGTGAAGTTTTGTTTTATTTCCCCACAATTCTAAAGCTAATTAGATGTCATTTGGATACTAAAATTTTAAAAAGTTACTTAATTTGTAATTTATAGTTTTGAAATTAACTTTCAAAATTAAATTTATATTTTTGAATATTATTCCCAAAAAAAATTTTTTTTAATTTGGAGAGAGAAAAAGTTGATTAGGGAAGTATTTTTATTCTGTGTTATTATATTTAATTTGCTATTTTATATAACAAGGGTGGCCAACCTGCAACTCTTTGAAAGATAATTAGTAGATCTCAATAAACATACCCGAGTTTCCCATTCATTTTTGTGTTTTAGATTTTAAAAAATTATTATCAGTCTGTATGTGTTTCAAAACATCTTTTAAATTACTGATAACAAATATGAAAGACTAAGTGCACTGTTGTAACAAATTTCATTTCTGTGTAAGTTAAGAAAGATGTGACTCATCAACAGCAGATTTATCATCCACAATTTCAGGACTACAGACAGATTTTGAATTAGTAAATTTTCATTGTAACAGACAGTTGATATTGTACTCCATTGTACTTAAATTTGTATCACTCTTGATAAGGAAATAAGTTAACTATAATTTATTTCTCAGTATGTAACACATATTGTTATTGTTTTAATAACACAAAACTTGTATTTTCTAAACTTCTTTATTTATTTACAGTTCTTCAAAACATATGATGACAGAAAATGAAAATAAAAAAAAAAGAAGAGCAAGAAAATAGAAGTTTTAATGAGTGGGAAGAAAAATTTTTTTATTGACAATAACAGAAATCATTACCTAATATCTATAATTCTGCAGTCAAAAATTAAAAATTTACGACGACATTATGAAACCAATCTTCCGTAGTTTTCAAATCAGTAGCCAGCAAATTCGAAATTAAGATCAGATAAACTAGCTTTTTTAAAATCAAAATAAAGTCAATTTTGATGAACCCTCAGCAATGAAGCTAATAATGTGACAGAAGCCAATTTGGTTATTGCCTGAAATACTTGTCATGCAAAATGCCTGTATGGGGATGGCGAGTTCATTAAAAAAAAACTTGAAAGATGTACGTAAGTTTTTAGATCCAAATAATGCAGTATTGCACAAAGTTGTTTCATAAATGCCCAGCTTAAGATACAGAAACGAATAATGCATAACTGCAATTCATACACCTCTTAAATAAAAGTTAAAAAATTATTTAAAGGACAATATTGCATTCAGCTTAGCCCTTGACGAATCGACAGATATACGATCTTCCACAATTGGCAATTTTTATATGTTTTGTTTTGCCTGAATTTGTTGTTAAAGAAGAATTATTAAATTTAAAAGTACTTCAAGAATCAAGATAAGTTGTCAATATTAAAATGCATTAGATTCTATAATGAAAACTTTTGGTGTGCCTGTTAATAAACTTGTAAGAATTGCAACTGATGGAGCTCCAGCAATTCTGGTTAAAAAAAGCAGGTTTTATTGTACTTTTAAGAGATGATTCTCTAATTTCACAATTCAAGTCAATTCAATGCATATAATCAGTCATCATGAGCAACTTGTTACAAAATATTTAAAATATCCTGATGTTATAAAAATAGTGTTACACATTACAAACTGCATTCACACCAATGCAAAAATCATCCAAAGTTCAAAAGTTTTCTTGAAGAATTAAAGGACAAAGAATTTCCAAATGACATTAATTTCTTTTGAATAGTCAGATGGTTATTTAACGACAACATATTGAATCAATTTGTAAATTTGTTTGATCCAATAACTGCATTTCTAAAAGAAAAGGAAATGACCTAGTCAGAATTAGACGATGGTGAGCAATTACAAGACATAATGTTTTTAACGGATATCATAGAACATTTGCAAACATTGAATTTACAATTACAGGGAAAAGACAAAATAATATATGATTTCTCAAAGTGTATAGTTCATTTTCAAACTAAATTACAACTCTTTTAAGTGAACATTAGAAATAAAACATTTTGTCATTCTCCTCAAATTAAAAAAATTTGTTCATTACTTAAACAAGAAAAGCTCAATAAGAATATAAAAAAGCTAGAAGGAATATTGATGGAATTCCAAAATAAATTCAAGATTTGAAATATTTTAAATCATCTCATGATTTTTTTCCTGAATCTATTTGAAAGTAACATAATTCAAGGTGAATTTTTCATTCCCTATATAATTATGATCCAAAAAGCATTTGGTGCGTTGGAATTAATAGAGATGCAAGAAGATCAGCTTTACAATTAAAATATAAGTCAATGATGATTAATGAATTTCAGAAATTTATACCAGAACAGTATCCAGAATTTAAAAAAAAAAGTTGCTTGTCAAATTATTTCAATATTCAGAACATACTTATGGGAATCATTTTATTCTAACTTTAAAATTCATGAAATCCAAACGCCAATCAGTATTAACTAACTCTCCTCTCAAAAAATTATTAAGAAATGCTGTCATAAATTATTCACCAAATTTTAAAGAATTATCAAGAGAAGTAAAATAAATGCATTTAATTTTAAATATTTAAATGCAATACACACATTTTGAACTTTTATTTATATATTTATAAATATTATTTCTGTAAAAAAAATGTTTATTACCTTTTTTGCATAACTTTTAAATATGTATTAAATTGTGGCTAGCGAAAAATTTGAAATTTTGAAAAATGGCTGGGACTATCAAGAAGCTTGGCCACCCCTGTCATATAGTAACATATGTATAATTTGTTAAGTGTAGGGTAGAAATATTAGAGATGTTTTTAATTGATTATATAACTTGATTAATTAAAATTACAGTAATATGTCATTTTAAGATGTGCACTAATGCCTGGTTTAGTAAACCAAAGTTTTCATAAAAATGTATGTTATTGATTTCAATATTACCACATTTGTTAATATATGCTAGATTTTATTAAAAATATATTTTTAAAGTGTTTGTGTCCTTTGATTAATGAAGAGAAAATAAAAATAAGTATTATGATTATATATATATTTTTTTTTGTCCAATTACAAATAATAGTATTAACTTTTAGAGATTTATATATTTGTTTAGTAATATGTAAATTTTATATAATATGTGCAGTTAAGTTCAATAATCTTTAGTTTTGTATTTTTTTACTAAGTAAATATAATAAAATATTTAATATTTGAACACAAAAATAATGCAAGATTACAATATTCAAAGTTGGGGATTGAGCATGATCAGGATTTTAAAATTTTACTGCAATCTGCTGTGGTTGATTTGGTAGCTTATTCCTATTTCGACATTTTGAATTTGAAAACCTTGTAATTTCCCCATTAATGACATTTTTAAAAATCATGCCAACTGCATAGTGCATAGTAGATTTTTACTTAATTAAATTCATCTATAAACCAAGTTGATATAGTTATGCAAGAGAAAAATGTAAAGATTACTTGATAATCATTAACAGAATCAGATGAACGTCCAACCAAAACCTCAACAAATGCAGAACTTTCATTTCCAATATCTATGGAATGAATCTTTGTAGCTTTCTCAAACTGCAATATTATACTAGCATTTTTCTCTCCTGGAGTTGCACATTTCCATTTTCTATAAGCCTCTGGCTTTAAAAGATTTTCTGCTTTGTGCACCTAACAACATAAAAAATATTTTATAAGCATAAAATACACTATACAAATACCTTGACATCTGAATTAATATTCTCAAATATTGTAGGAGTGTCTGAAAAAATATTAAAGATAATCAACTGAATAAATATAATTTAAACATTACAACTATTATTAGTTAAAAACTATAATTTTTAATTTTTATCATTGATTTAAAAAAAATAAATAATCAGAAAAAAAAGAATAAAAAATTTAAAGAGAATAAAATAATTTAAATAATAATATAATTTTAATAAAAGAATTTAAATATAGATACTTAATGCATAACCCTATTTTGTAAGAAAACACAGAATTTCTTTAAATTATTTTTTGTATTGATTAAAGAATTCATATATGATCAAATTTAAAAATCAAAAGTTAATTCAAAATAAACTATGATAGAAATACCCTTAAAAAAATTTGCAAAAAATTTTCTATACCTATTCACTCGCAAGAAATATTTTAAGGCAAAATTCTACATACATATATATAATATTCCTATATATATATATATATTATTCCTATATATATGCATATGTAGAGCTCCAGTGGCTCAGTAGTTTCAAGCTCATTCCTGCAGTGTAAAACATTACAGCAGGCAATGAGTGGAAAGGTGATCACATTCTCACTCACTGGGTTTTTAGATTTCCATGGATTAAGGGCATGTCACATTAATTTAAAAAAATCTAGTCTTTCCACTGGTGAAGTGGATGTGAAAAGGAGATTGCAATATCTTTATTATATTTTCATCATCTGAGTGTGATTCAAAATGGCAAGGTGCTTGGTGATAAGTGAATATAGCAAATTAGCCTAAAGGTATAGTCTAGGTTTTGCTTACTCAACTATGTATGTGTATATGCATGCATATATAAATTGGAATGGGATGTGTGTGCTTGCAAATAATTCATACATGCAAAATATATATTTTGTTATTAAATATACATATTGATTCCAATTGAATACAATTATATCACAGTAACAGCTTAGTTTTGGTACACCATACATTTATCCCAAGATAAAATGGGCATTATTTTTTTTTCTGGTACAGTAATAGCAATATCTTACTGTTCAGATTATCAAAACAAGAGGCGATTTTTTTTTTTTTCTAGTTAGGAACCATTCTTTTTCACCATATAATATATAAATATACTCTGTTTATTCTGAAAAATATGATATTAGGCTAGTATTTAATAATGCTCTGAGAACATGAAAAACAGACAAACTTACAAAAGCCTACCCACATACACTCATCTAATATTAACAATATATTAAAATATTAAACAGCTAACACTGTATCTAATTGCATACAGCATGCAGATATAGAGCTTTGGATACTTTATATCAGAAGCCTAATGACCTAGAAAGGTTCTGAATCATACATAAATATTTTAAAAACATCGAAAATAGTAATATATATATATATATATATATATTATCATTTATATTTTATAGTTATCACTACACAGTAGATGACTTAACAACTTGCTACAAGATTTTTTGTTCAAGCCCAGGACCTTGCAAAAAACAAGAAGGGGGGAAAAAAAATACTTTTGATACATCTATTTTGAATTTCTTTACAATAATTATCTAAATTTGTATTCAACAAAATTTTGTTTCTAAATAAAAAATAGATAAATTAAAAAATACACAATCTATAATGAAATCTTAAAAGCTTTTCATAACTAGTAAATAGAATTTAACAATATAGGCCATTTTTTTCAAGTGTTTGATTTAAACTGAAAATACTACTTTTATATAAAAAATGTATAACAAGGTCAGGAGAATATATAAGTTGATAAAAAAGAAACATATCTCTGTATTATTTTAAACATAAAGGAAATACAAAAACAAAATGGTTGTAATATAAAATATTATAAAATATATTTTAAACAATACAAAAGATTAAACAAAAGGATATGAGCACAAAAACTCTTTGGTATTAAAAGCCCTCAAAATTGCACCATAAAATTTATTTTTGATACTAAGTTGGGATGAATCAACATAAATACTATAACTACTAAACATTTAAATTTGAATTTTTGTTACCTTTATTATCCTCTATCTATTGATAAAAAAAGTTAATAAGCAGTGTATGTATTTTCAAATATAAATTTGAAAATAAAAATAGCAGAATAGCTGGACAAATTTTAAATAAAATAATAGTTTAAGTGTTGCAATTAATGTAAAGCAACATTCTTGAATGTTACCAATTAAAAAATCTAATAACTAAGTCTTAAATTCAAGTGATACTATTAATAAATATATTTTTATATAGGTTTTTGAAAACAAAAGATGGTAAAATACCAAATTAAGATATTTCTCCATCCATAAAATATCACAGATGACCATAAAAGGAATTGACATAAAATTATCTATTGTGAAAAATAAATTTCACGACTGAAAGGTACTTAATAAAAATTTTTTAAGTCTCTATAATTGTGATTCAGCAAGAAATGTAAAAGTTTTAAGTACAAAATTAATTTTTTATTTAAAACTTTTACATTTCTTGCTGATCTTTGTAATCTAAAAGCTTAAGTACAAAATTTTTGTTAAAATTAATATATAATTTTCTAACCTCATAAAAATGAAACAATTAAATTATATTTTATTTATTCTTATAAATAATATCCTTATGCCATATCTTTTTGAGAGTAATCTTATCAATAGATAACTTTATACTCAGCATAGGATTTCAAGACTTACTTATCCAACAGAATAAATGATAAGCAAACAAAGCATTATAGAGAAATAATTTTAAAATCTGCTTAATCTGAAAAGTTTGCTTTCAATTAAATAAAAATATTATATATTTGACTAATAATTTTTATCAGACAATTGGTAAGTCTAATTAAATACAGTAAAATTTGAAAATAGTAAAATTTTTTGTAAGGTAACAAGATGTCTAACTTAGCTAAGAATTTATAAAAATTATAGAAATTTTTACAAACTCTATACCATCTGTTTTTCAGTTTTGATAATATCAATTATGTAATCAACAAATTCCTACTACATTAGATTTTGAAAAAGTGACTCAAATAACCATGCTAGATAATTTAAGAAACCTAATAGGTACGTTTTAATTATAAAATGATATAGTAATAGAATAATACATAAAGGATTTTTAAAATGATATGTAAAAAACTTTGAATAAGCCATTGCTGAAAGGGAAAAAAAAAACTGAATAATGAATTTGTGAAAAAATTTTTTATAATAAGTGATTTTAAAATATTAATTGTGTAAAAAAAGTTTTTCAGAATTCATTTTAGAGCAAATATGTGAATCATGAAATATTAAAGAAAGTAGCATAGTTTATTTATGCAGGTCGATTTCAGATATTTGCTTAAATATATATTAAACAGATTGATTTCAACAAATAGTAGATGCATTTGTTTTTAATGTAACATACTGAACAGGAAGTTTTTACTCTTGTGTGTTGTTTGTTACATTTAAATATGAAGTGTTTTTTTTTTTCCTCTATACTGCATTATAAGGAATAAATTAGCATTTGTCAAAGGATACACTAAGATATTTAAAATCATAATATGAATTGTAATAATAGAATCGATCAGAAAATAAATCATGATTTTTTACATGTTAGATGATATTAAATGTCTAATATGACAATTTTTCTTTATATGATAACTCAATACATAAAAAAACCCTGACTTAAAATTATAAGCAATCAAATTTGTAAGGATCTTATAGATGTTCACTGGAATAAAATTCAACTAAACATTAATTTGTTTTTTTCAGTGAGCAAACTATATTGTTTTAAAAAATCGATGAATATTTAATTAAAAATCTATGAAACGACAAATTTCATAAAAGACAATTCTCAACATGGAAACAATGATTTATTTCATTTTTACAATATCATATGTAATACCTTGTCTTCACTACTGAATGAAATAACATGCTTTAATTTAATTTCCGGCATAATTACACACAATTATTACCAATAAAAATTAGTGAAGAGTATCTATTTTTACATTTATGAGAAAGACTACAGAACACTTTTCACATTGCGCGGAAACACAATCTGCCTCTTCTTGTTTACATAACAATAACTTCGGTTACAGTTAACATTTAATTTACACGCAAACACTGAGAATTTATATATATACTTTAGGCAGGCACCAATCCTGTGCACTCCGTTGCTTGTGGATGGTGTTTCATTGGTGTCTGTTTTGTGAATCCCTGGTGTCTTGTATACCAGACAAACACGAAACAATTACGTCATTAACAACTTCCCTCCAAAAATTAACCAATAAAAGTTCATTTACAGTTTAGTTTGTAATATCATTGTATTGCGTATTTGTTAATACACTACTGGCCATTAAAATTGCTGCACCAGGAAGACATGCAGATAACAAAATGATATTTATTGGACAAATATATTATACTAAAAATAAAGAATGATTAAATTTTCAAAAAATTTGGCTGGATAGATCCTGAGAAATCAGTACCCAGAACAACCACCTCTGGCAGTAATAACAGCAGTTATACGCCTGGGCATTGAGTCAAACAGAGATTGGATTGCATGTACAGGTACAGATGACCATGCAGCTTCAACACGATGCCACAGATCATCAACCGTAGTGACTGGCGTTTGGTGACGAGCCAGTCGATCGGCAACCATTAACCAGGCGTTTTCTATTGGTGAAAGATCTGGAGAACGTGCTGGCCAGGGCAACAGCCGAACATGGTCCGTATCAAGGAAGGTCCGTACAATACCGGCAACATGTGGTCGGGCATTTTCCTGCTGAAACGTAGGGTTTCGCAGAGCAATATAAAGGAGTAATATGAATAAAGGGTAGAGCCACGGGTCATAACACACCAGAAATGTAACGTGCACTGTTCAAAGCACCGTCAATGCGAACAAGAGGTGACCGAGACGTGTATCCAATGGCACCCCATACCATCAAGCCAGGTGATGGGCCAGTATGACGATGACGAATGCACGCTGCCAGTGTGCGTTCACCACGATGCCGCTAAACACAGATGCGACCATCATGATGCTGTACACAGAACCTGGATTCATCTGAAAAGATGACGTCTCGCCATTCGTGCGCCCAGATTCGTCGTTGATCACACCATTGAATGTGCTCTTGTCTATGACGCAGCGTCAAGGGAAACTGCAGCCATGGTCTCCAAGCTGAGAGTCCATGCTGCTGCAAACGTCGTCGAATTGTTCGTGAAGTCACATGTTGTCTTCCAAACGACCCCGTTTCTTGACTCACGGCTGGTGACGTGGTTGCAGGATCCATTACGGCCATGAGGATAATATGCCTGTCTTCTCGGCTGCTAGTGATAGGTGGCCGTTGAGATCCCGCATGGCGTTCCGTATTACCGTCCTGAACCCATCGATTCCATATTCTGCTAACAGTCATTGGATATCGACCGACGCGAGCAGCAATACTGCGATAAGATAAACCGCAATCTCGGTACGCTATAATTCGACCTTTATCGAAGTCAGAAACTATCTGGTAAGCATTTCTCCTTCTTACACGAGGCACAATTTTTCACCAGGCAACAACTTTCAAATGCAATTTGTCTATGAGGAACCGGCTGAATAATTTCCTCATTTAAACACAATGTAGGTGTCGCTACTGGCGCCTGCTTTGTCTGAATGCGCTGAAAAGCTAATCATTTGCATATCACAGCACCTTCTTCCTTTCGTATAAATTTCACGTCTGTAGCATGTCGCCTTCTTTGTGTAGCAATTTTAATGGCCAATAGTGTATATTCATATTTGAAAACATAATCATGCCCAAAACGCCAAGAAATATTGCATATAATACTTTGATTTAAATATCAACAGCAAATATTATTGCAGAAGTATATTTGGAAGAAGAAAAAAAGGGAGGACAAAATTTAAATTACATAAAACTTATTCCAATTGCCCACGCAACTTATTTAAAATAAAGTTAACAATATTTCTTTGAAAAGAATTTTTATAAACTATAAATAATAACTAAATTGGAAAATCATTTAGTAAAATTTTGTTTTGCTACAAATACTTATGCATTTGCATTATATTAAAAATCCTAATTTAAAAAAATAATTACATTTTATTTCAGAGTCTGTTTCATAATATTTAAATAAAAAATACAAATAAATTTATTTATTATATTAAAGAGTTCAAGTATTTAATGCATTCATAAAAGTAATAATAAATATAACTATACTATAGTATTCAAATTAATGTTTCTGCAGTGTTTTAATTGCAATTTAAATTAAAAACGCTTCATTCAACTATTTTTTATTAAATTCTAAAAATATTCGAAATATTTTTCTAATTTTAAAAAGCAATTTCAATGAGGTAGACTTAAATGAAATGAAAATAGTTTTTAAAATTCTTGTGAAATTTTACCAGATTATTGTTTTTTGAAATTATTATTAATTATTCAAATGAGATCTTCATTATATAGTTGATTTTTTAAAAAAATTTTATTAAAATAATTATCATCACGTAAGTTTTACAAGCACCTGTTATCGATTGAAAAATATATAATCTCGAATATAAATAAGTATATATTATAAAAAAAAATTCTAAAACATATTGACCAATTAAATTTAACTTGCTTTTAAAATATTCAATGATAAATTATACATATTCTACAGAATATTTAGTTAAATGCCCTTATATAAACAGCGCGAATCAAGTAAATGTACATTTGTCGCTCGGTTGTGGATGAAAAAAAATTAAACATGCTGAATACTATGTTGGTGGAAAGCTCTGCCTCAATTTGGTCATACGTCCCGTCATTTCGTGGATGGTTGGTGGATGGCCTGTGGACATCTGGTAGTCATCCACCGTGTCCGGTTGACGGTGACCAGGTTTCCTGCCTGCCTTATATACCTAACAGTAATATCATTTTCTGTAGCCGGTTATTTTAACGTCTTTACTAAATTTAATTATGTTATTAATTCTTAATAATCTCAAATTAGAAAAGTATAAAAATCTTAATCTGATTTCAGGGAGCTATTTATAGTAAAAATGTTTTTGTCGGAAGCGTACCCTTAGAATTCGTTTTAAATAAAAATTCAAATAATAATTCAAAAAGTGTGTCTAAATTTCCTGCACTAAAATCAGTAAATTATTTGGAAAAGTGCATAAAAATTTCAATTTTATTAAATCATCTTATAAAATTTTCGTAATTAAGTGGTGACTCTAAATTTGAGTGGAAGACGCCATCAATTCTCTTGTGTAGAAAATTTGAGCAAAGCTAATATTCCATAAAATAAATCCTCATAAAAAAATAATGAACTAGCAATAATAGTTAAACTATTGCAATTATAATAAGTAACTTATATGCTATCTACCACTGAGTATTTGGGCACTTGCTATGAAAGAGATTAAAAAGATGCAATTTATATACTTATTCACTAGATGGTAAAACCACATTTGTTAAAGTCTTAAACTGCCAAAGATTGTTTTCTAGCAGTGTTTGAATGGACAGTGATATTTTCTTCCTTGCAGCTTGCAAAAATTACCTCTGTCTGGGAGCCCATTTTAATCAGTTCACCTCATGGTCATACTAACTCATGGTGAACGTCACAACGTGGCAAGAACAAGTAGCGTCGTTATCCTACAAGAAGCAATGAGCCAACTTGTAAAATTGCCACATCGTAGGAAGAATATTATTGTGCAGAATAGTGAAGTAGGAGTTGGAGTTGAGCTTACCATGAATTTGGATCAAGATTTTAAGTCCGTAACATGAGAAACATCTCCTGACCATAATTCTATTTTGTCAAAAGGCATTCTCCAGATATACGCTAAAAGTATACTTTATTATCTCACCGGTATAGCTTGAACCATGATTCATCACTCCAGAGAACCTATTCCCATTTATCTACGGTTCAATTACGTCATGCCTCACACTACTTCAACCGAGTACCGATCTTGAATTTTTTAATCAAAGGCTTTTTGGTAACAGCACAACCATGTAAACCAAGTGAATATGCTTCTGTGGGAAATGTATATATGCAAATATGCTTCCTTGTGGATGATATTTATCAATATAACGATCTTAGACACTTGTTGGAGTTCCAGGAGTATGTGGGCTATTGGTTTGCTTTTGCGAATTAATTTAGACAGTGGTAGTTGGTCTAATTTAGACAGTGGTTGCTTAACACACTAAATATGTTCCTAAAAAATTGGTCATGAGTGAGATATTCAACTCTTACGTTTTTCCTTAAAGTCAAACATTTTTTAAATTCCATATCATGCGACTAATACAAAGACCATTTCCAATACAATTTTAAAGTACAGAAAGTAGAGAGTAGATAAGAACTACTGATATCTTCATTAGCGTGTGTATCTAAATATGTATTGGTAAGCAGTGTAATTGTCATGATTAAAATGCCATGAAAAATGTTTAATTTTCATGATTTTGATTCTTAGTTCATATTACGAAAAATTCCAATACTAAAACATTTGGAAACAGAGAATATTTAGTGTATACATAATAATAAAATGAGTAAGTATAAAGCGTAGCATAGTTGTATACTTTTTGTGTAGAATTAACACAAAAATAGTAGGGTATCACACCCATTTTTTAAATGATCTATCATAATCATAGTTTAAAAAAAATACACGTAGATGGAAAGCAAAATTATTTCAAATATTGTAAAAGCAAAAGAATTACAAGTTTTTCTTTTTCCTTAATATTCTGTCGACGAAGAAGAAGTAAGAATATAGTACTAGCTAGTTTTTACGTCCAATACTGTGTAGAAAACATTATATGATAGACAACATAAAAATCGAATAATGTTATAAGGCTTCATAACGGTTAAAGTATATTATTCCTTTTAAATAGAATATCATAAGTAATAAATTATATTCATGCGTCTTAAGGGAAAACACAAAATATTCAAAAGTATTCACTGTGTCGCAAGATATGACTGCTGATGTAGTTTGAAGAACATTGTATTACCACTTACTGCGTTCTTTGGATTAAAACGTATCTAGTTCGAATATAGCTGTAGTTAAGCAGCAGATTTTCGTTTCGCTTATTAAAACATCTGTTTGCACAGGTAACGGGTTATTTTTCAGGAAATAACCAGTTACCTGTGCAGGCAGATGCTTTCCTCTCTTGCGATATGTCAGTTTGGACCCACTATAAAAAAATCTTTTCCAAAAAAACACCTATTTTTGTAATGGTCGCGATGAAGGACCCTTATAAAATATGTTAGTTATTAAGTGATTAATTTTGTAGTGTCAAAATGTAGCAACTATGCGATACTCATTATTTTTTGGTTTTAGTTAAATAATCGAAATATACGCTAGCCTATTAGGAAGATGTATAAGTTATGTTACTATTATATAAATAATAGTAATGAGTATATATACTGAGACTTTTAACTTTCTCTTTTATAATGCAAGGATCTAATATATGCATACCTTGCCTTTTATTACAACGCAATTAAGAAGGAAAGAATAAAAAGTTATACTGTCCCTAATTCACTAAAAATTAATTCTAATATCTCAACACACGATATTATAGCGGTCGATGGAAAATATTCTAAGATCATTGATAAGGCTTTACTATAATCAATCCTAGAATATCTGATATATTTTATTAAGCATTACTTTTAACCTTTAATTTTTGAAAAATTAAAGGATATTTAAAAAAATAAATAAAAGACAATTAAATACCAATTTAAAACAAAGTATCTCTTAAAATATTTTTTACTATTTCAAATAATACTAATAATATTACTGATTAATTTCACTGATTAATATAAAAAAGTAATATGTTTATATCCTTATTTTTACACAGTTATGTGAGTTGTTTTACGCAAACAGATAATTAAAAAATTATTTTAAAAAAATGAGTATATTATTAGATTAATAGTTTCTTTTATTTGTTTTAATGGTTGTCATTGTAAAATAATTTATTAAAACTTTCGTCATTAGACATTGTGAAGACAGTAAATATGATTAAAAAAATGCATGATAGACTAAGTTATTTAATCTTTTATAATAGTATCTTGTAAAAATAGAATTCATTTCAAGAAAGAAAATCCTAATCCAAAATATTAGAAAACGAAGACAAGAATTATTTAATACATTATTTAAAAAAAGAATTCCTTCACTATGTATGATTTTTATTTAAATAGGAATGTCTATAGTTCCTGTTTATCAAGTAGTATTTAAAATAAATACAGAAATCAAATAAAATTAATATTTAAAATAAAATTTTTCTTCTTCATAAAGGAAAATAAAATTTGAAAACTCTCTCTATTATATTTAAAATAAAAATAATGAATTTGATAATGAAAATTTTAAACTGTGATAAAACTAAAAATTTATATTTTACTTTTTTATAGAAAAAAATATTAGAAATACTTCAACAAACTGAATCTGGAGTCCAAATGTTCCTCGTATTTTACAACTACTTGAAATCAAACACAAGAAAGTATAATGTGTATTCTCAGAGACTACTGAGATCAAAAGGAAATTATTAGTCCTAGTATTGGGAAGTTATTAGAATTTCAAATGGTGTGCAATTGCTTTAAAATTACAATGCATTTGATGGCTGATTTCATGTCTTTATTCAAAGGAAAAAAATAATAAATCACTTGACTGTTCAGTGAAGTGTAATTTGTAATGCTGGGGAAAAAATTAAATGGTAAAAAAGTAAATTTTCAATCCGCAAGGAATTAAATAGTTTTTGGCGGGAATGGTGTTTTATGTTGTACGAACATTTTATTTAGAAATCAATTTTATGGAAATAATAGATCGATGGCACAAATTATTTTTGCTTCACTATGAATCTTAAATAGACTTTCTCTGTAGCTTTGTAAAGAACCCCTTTGTCCTACTTTGTCAATATAGATGAAAATTTTCACTCTCTGAACCTGCTGGTTTCCAGACTTTCCGTTCGGCTAGCTTTTTATTCATAACTTATCTCGATATTTTTGCTCTAAGAATGAGTGGGGGACCAGTTCTTCAGCAGTTATGTCTTTAAAGAGCCATATATTTATAGCTATATATCGAAAGGTATTGTAAATTTTTGGATGACTTTGTAGAGTAGTCCTAGAAATTGTACCCAATATATGAAACTAATTTGGAGACTATCATTTACGATTCTTGTAGCCAACAAATGACTTCACTAAGGAACTATTCAGCTATAAACTTTTCAATGGCTTCCCATCGCGTAATATATCATTCAATCGATTAAGTGTAGTTATATCAACTGAAATCAAAGTGAGATTTATTTTCAATAAAGA